>CM053584.1:271526751-271614280 GCA_028627135.1 Pseudochirops cupreus
TATATACACATATGCACATATGTCTATATAGGAAGGTATATATGCATATGAATACATATGTGAGTGTGTGTATATATGTATAGGCATACACAGACAGACGGCACAGGATTAATTGAATAAGAAGGGATGATATTTTAAAAGGTGAAATTGAGAGGTGGGAGAGGAATAGAATGAGAGGAGACAGGGAGAGACAGAATGGGGTTAAGCATCTCATATAGAAGAGGCAAGGGATAACTGTTACAATGGAGGTGAAGAACAGGAAGGCAAAAGGGAAAGGGTCAACCTTATTCTCATTGAATTTGGCCTAGGGAGGTGATATATAATGACATAAATTCTAAATTGGGTATCTTGCCCTACAGGAGAGTAGGGGGGATGGGAATGAGAGGGGGGATGATGGAGGGGAGGGCAGGTTGAGGTGGAAGGTTGTTAGAAGCCCATACTTCTGTAAAAGGACAGGGGCAAAGTAGAGTATAGAACAAGTGGATGAAGGGATAGGAAGGAGGGAAAAATAGTCAGTCTTTCATAATATGTCCATTTATGGAGATGTTCTGCGTAACTACACATATAGGGCATGTATTGAATTGCTTGTCTTTCCAGTGGGGGTGGGTGACAAGGGAGGAAGGGAAAGAATCTGGAATTTAAAGTTCTAAAATCGAAGGTTAAAAAAATATATATATATATAAATTATTTACATGCAACTGAGAAATAAGATATACAGGTGCTGGGACAGGGAGATACGTCTTGCCCTACCAGAAAGTCAGAGGGGTGATGGAGGAGGATATAGGAGAGAGCAGATTGGGTGAGGGGGTATACAGTGGGATCGCTGTTTTGAGGGGGTGGGTAGGGGAAACACAGGGAGAAAATTTGTAACTCAAAATCTCATGGAAATGAATGATGTAAACTAAAATAAACAAAAATTAATAAAAAAACCCCCAATAACTTAAGGTATATTTAAGGGTCAATGAGATGTTAAAGTTCTTTTGCAGAGTCTGACATTTTGCAGAGTCTGACAACTTGGTGCCAACAAGACATCAGCAAACCTTTCATTGAGAGCTGATCAGCTATCACAAGGTATGGCATACAATTCTTGATTATTGTGAGACTGAAAATGAAAACTATATGACAGTGCTTTTTACATTTTCAATTAATCATAAACTTAAAATGAAGAAAACCCTATATGGACAGCTAAACAACTTTAGACCAAATGGTTTTGTTGGTATAAAGAACTGGTGCTTCCCTAACTAAACCACTGTGAAGGAGCACATCCTTAGTGGCATCTGATTATTACAGTTGTGATGTCATCATGCCCCCAGTCTCTCCTCTGCCTACAGTCGTGGAGGAGGCTCTTTTTTTCCTCTTGTGGTCTTGGTTCTGCCTCCTCTTGTTTCCTCCATGACCTTGCTCCTCAATGATTCCTTCTCTTTCGTCACGAGCTACAAACACACTCAGAATCTCTCCTGTCCTTAAAAAACTTTCACTTGACTCTGCCATCCCTGAAGATATCATATTATATTCCTCTCCCCTTTCATAGTAAAATTAATGGAAAAAACCCATTTTTACTCATTGCTTCTACTTTCTTACTTGGTTTTTACTTCTTCTTGGAGTCTTGTTTGAAAACCCACCACTTGATTTAAAAGCTCTTTCTCCCAACAGTACCAATGAATTCTTAATTGCTAAATCCACTGGTCCTTGTCCTTTTTTTTTCTTAAATCCCTCTGCAGTATCTGACTCTATTGACCACTCCCTCCTCCTGAATATTCTCTCCTTCCTGGGTTTTTCTGACACTTTTTCTTTGCTCTCCTATTGTCTCTTCCTTCTTAGTCTGCTTTGTTGGATCCTTATCCATGTCCATCCTCCATGCATGAGTGAACTCCAGGGCTGTCTTTGCCCCTCTTCTCTTCTTTCCCTATAATCTTTCTTAGTGATCTCATCAGCTCTAATGGCCTCAATAATCTCTATGTAGATGACTCCCAAATAGACACATCAAACTTTCATGTTCATCCTGACCTAGCTCAGCATTACAAACTTCCTGCTAGAAATCTCCCTGAAGTGGTTTTTCCCTTTTGTTCTGATCATGTAGTAATATGCTTAATATGATTGTCCATGTATAGCCTATATCAAATTGCTTGCCATCTTGGGGATGGATGGAGAAAGGGAAGAAGGGAAGGAAAAAAAATTGAAACTCAAAATCTTATAAAAGTGAATGTTGGAAACTAAAATAAATAAGTTTACAAAAAGAAAAGAACTCTCTAGGAAGCCATCCCATAGGCATTTCAAACCCAGCATGTCCAAAATAGAATTCATTACCTTAGCCTTTACCTCTCTTCCTAACTTCTCTGTTTTTGCTGAGGGCACCAATATCCTTCTAGTCTTTCAGGCTGGCAAGGCTGGAGTAAACTTTGACTCTTCAGTGTCTCCAAACCCCTTATTAATGAGGAAGTAGTTGCTTCATCTTGTCGCTTTCAACTCCACAGTATCTCTTCCATCCAACCCTTCTCTAACTCTTGTGACTGCTACTCTATCCAAGTCACCATCACCTCTCTTCTGGACTACTTTGTAACAGTTTCTTAATTGGCCTCCCTGTGAAGTTATTAAACAGATTAAGTCTCCTTTTCCAAAATCCCATACTGTGTATGATCTTTTGCGCTCATGTTATTTTGTAGCCAATTCGACCCATTTAAAGGCATTTTGTCTTTCCTTTATTCACATTTTCTATAGAGAAGCACTTCATATAGCTATTCTACTGTGGAGCTAATTATTCAGAGAGTCTGTGTGCATTATTCTCCAATCCAACCTACACACAGCTGTCAAATTGATATTCTTAAAGTATAGGTCTGACTGTGTCATTCTCCCACTCAAGAAACATTGATGGCTCCCTACTGCCTCTATGAAAGAATACAAACTCTGTTTCTGCATTTGTGAATCCATCATAATCTGGCCCTGATTTCACATTATCCACTTTACACCATTAATACCGGAGACTTTAATGTACAACTTTTCAAATCCAAACCCTACATAAACCCTACACCCTAAAGCTCAAATGTAAATACTTTCTCTATACATTTTAAATCTGTGATTATTTTCTATCAGACTAATACTTCTAATTTAGAACAAAAACATTTTCACTATTTTCTTCTAATTGATATTATTTTTCCAAGCTGTGGACCTGAAAAGTTATTGTTGTAGAAATTTGACCTAGTGGAATTAGTTTCTTTCTATGTTTGATGTGTAATTCCAGAAGAAAACTATAGAGTGAAGTACATGGTTAGTGGAAGAGGGCAGTTAGAACTTTTTTCCTGGATTCTTTCAGTACTGTGATATATTTGATTAGATGCAAAAATATTTTTCTTTAGTGCCAGTATACTCTAATGCTGCTGCTGATATATGTAATTTCAGCCCATGTTCTAGTACTTAATTTCATTCCATTGTTTTTCCCATGAGAATGGTGGCTAATTATAAAACAGATTTAACTAATACTTATATCTTAATTCAGCTTTGAATACTCCAGAAGCACGAAGTTTCCAGTTATTCTACTCTTCACATCACATTCATATACTACTCTATTCTATCCTTCCAGTATCACTTATGGATCAACATGTCTTCATTTTAGACACTGCCTCCCACTGGAAATTACTCTATCTATTTTGTATTACATATTCTATGTACATGTATTCCATATTCCTGTTTACTCTGAATAGAATTTAAGCCCCCTGGGGGCACTTAACATAGCGCCTGGCATTTAGTAAATGCTTGTCGAATTGAATTAAATATCCTGTGCTATGCTTTTGAGTTGATTCAACTGCCATGGAAGAATATGCTTATTTAAGATTCTGAATCTGTTACCTTTACCAGCTGTTCTTGTTGACGTTCCCACTCTCGAATTTCTTGGTTGAGAACCACTGCCACATGCTGTGGCTGGCTCCTACATTTACTACAGATCCCATGCTGAGTTAGTTCATCACACACGGGACAGTGTAAGGTAGTGAAATATTGGGAGATTGTTCCTTTTCGGCTTTCATGTTCACTGTGGGAGGAGGTGGTGACTTTCTGGATCTGGAAACAGATAAATTCAGAAATGAATAAAACTCTACCAGTTTCACTAGGGAGACCAACAGTTCTAGTCCTAGTTACCAGTTTACCAAAGTCATGGTAATAACAGGTTCTGTACATCTGCATTTCTACCTTAGCAGTTCTTAAACTTTTTGATCTCAGGCCCATGTTACACTCATAACTTATTGAGGATCCCAAAGAGATTTCATTTATGTTGGTTATATCAATGAATATTTACCATTTTAGATATGAAAACATCTTAGTGTTATTATGAAAATAGCTTTTACCTCATGGATCCCCAAAATGGTCTTGGATAAGCCTAGACCACATTTTCAGAACTACTGTTCTAGACTAAAATGGTCGCTTGCCATTAAACTTTTTGATTGGGATATGAAAGTATATGTCAGCTGTAAAAAATGGTACACATGGGAGTGCCCAAATATTTACAGAAGCATAGAAAAGAGTGGGCCACTGGAAATAAGACTAGTACAGAGCATGTAATAATTTTCAGGTTCTTTCTCAGGGAGTGAGGGACAAAGGTTAATCCATATTATTTTAAAAACTATGCCTGGGGCGGTGGGTAGGGGAAAGATGGGGAGAAAATTTCTAACTCAAAATTTCATGGAAATGAATGATGTAAACAAAAATAAAATAAAAACTTTAATTAAAAAAAATAAAAACTATGCCTGGAAAAGCCTAATATATTTTAAAATTTTAATTAGCAGTATTGTGTTACCATACAACTTGCTTATATATAATTAACACTATGTAATACATAATATGTAATACAATATTTAATATTGTGTTTACTTTTCTTACAGTTGAAAATAACATTATGCTAACATTACTTCATATCCTTCTTTGAGTATTTTTTAGGCCTCTAACCAAATACTTGCAGATGAGTTTTAGGTCAATCTTCCACAAATACCATCAAAACCTGCATGATAGTGGCACACTTAAAACAAACATTACTGAAAAATTGGTGTCCACCAGGGCCATGTGATTTGAAGCAATCATCCATAACCTCTTATTGATTAGTAAGATTATGAATGATGACTACCTCAAATTTTCTGCCATACAACCCTAAGCAAAACTTTCATAGTTATTATACTTTAGGCTGAAAACCTAAGCAGTTAAAGAAGTAGAACAAGATTTGGGTTAATCATCAGCCTGTTTCATTCCGTTTATTTTCTGTAACCTGAGCACACTAATGATTCACAGAATCCTGGGTCTTAGAAGGATGGTCAATCCACAACCATTTTCTAAGCCAACTGACTTGGAATAATTGACACAGTCTTATTCTTCAGTTAAGAAGACCACCCCCTACTGTAGTTCTAAGAAAAATTATCTCATGTATTACATTAATGAAGTGCTATGAAAATCTATTTATTTCATTCCTCCAGTGAGTATACCAATTAACGTAAAGTCTCCTTTTCTAAAAATCTCTGCTGCATGTGATCCTTTCCCATCACAATACTTTATAAGGAATACAGTATTCCTATATTGATATTTTCTATTGCTAAAGACTTTATGTAGAGCAATCTAGTAAAGTCTTTCCCATTCAGTGAATCTGTTTTATTCTCCCACTTCAGCCACCAAGGCAACCTGGAAGAATCTGAAAAGGAGTTTGTAGAAAATTCCAGTTTTCCTTTTTCACAACTTGGATGTGCCAGTATTTTCATTTACATGACCAGAATCCATTACAGATTGTAAAATGCTTATATGCTCAGATTTTTCTGTAATTTCAGATAAACATCACCTTCATTCTTCATCACATTTCACACTTCTCAAGGTGAAATCTTTCTCTAGTATCACATGAATAATACCTGATACACTTACCCTTGGTAATTCATGGTACCAACTGAAGACATCAATACCGATAAGGGAGAATATTCTTGCCAGGGGTGGAAGGATCTGCTTTGTAATATAATAGGTTGCATTCAGCCTTAGGCTGGAGTCTTGTAGGACCTCAACTGGCCTCCTTACCAACTGGATCAGAGGTACCCCTGGTAGGCCATACACAATGACGTATGGTACTCGCTCTCCTACTCGTGGCTCAGAGCGTCGATCATAAGCAAGCATTTTCCTATTTAAAAGAATACACAAATGTGTAAAGCAAAATGTGAAGGTGTGGTATACTAGAGGATACCACAGGGGACATTTCTTCCTCAAACCTTTGCTACGGCTGCCTCCCAAATCAGAAATATAACTGTTTAAAGAATTTACACAATGAACTTGGAAGTAATTTAGGCTTCTTCCTTTATACTACCTAGTTCTTACTGATATTAGGTAGTATCCTAATCCTCTGGGGTTTACTCCTTATGCATAGATTATTCAAAATCTTCCAACAGCTCCCAATTACCTACTGAATAATGTTCAAACTCTTTTATTTCACATTCAAGCAATGTCACTCTCATTCTCTGGCTTCACCTTAACCATTCCTTATCTCCTTTATTTTATATCACTTCCTTCTAGATAATCTCTATACTTCAGCCAAATGGTGCTACAATAGATACCTTTTATCACAATGTCCCCTAGTCCAAAAGTGCCCTGAACACCTCTATGTCCTTTAATATCCAACTGTAAAGTAGGGGAAAGAGCACTGATCTGGAATTGGAAGGCTTGGTTCACATTCTGGCTTTGACGATGACTGCTTCTGTGACCTGGGGTAAGACACTTGCTGTCTTAGGATCTTCAGCTTCCTCGTTTGTAAAATGAAAGGACTGGACATGATCAGTGGCTCTTAAAGTGTGGTCTGGGGATCCCTGGAGATCCTTGAGGTCAAAATTATTTTCCTACAACAGCTAGGTATTACAGTGGACAGAGCACTAAGCCTGGAGTCAGGAGGACCTGAGTTCAAATCTTGATCTCAGACATTTACTAGCTGTGTGATCCTGGGCAAGTCACCTAAGACCAATTGCCTAAAAAAAACCCCAACCAACCAAAGACTATTTTCCTATTCCTAATAAGATGTTTTCATTTCAAATACAGTTAAATATTGATAGATAAAACTGCATAGACAAAAGCTCTTTAGGATCCTCTGTCTTTTAAAGAGGGTCCTGAAACCAAAGAGCTTTAGAACCACTGGACTAGATGCTCTAGATTCTACATCCCAGCCACTTTTTACCTAAAAAAAAAATCTATGGACAGTCATCAGTGACTTCTCCCCTCAAGACTTCACATAACACTTTTCTATACTATTCATATGCATTTGTCATGTATTCTGTGCTACAGAAAGAACTTAAATGTTTTTTGGATATGATTCTGTTGAGGGGCCTTTTGTTCAGTCATGTCTGACTCTTCATGACCCAATTTGGGTTTCTTTTGGCAAAGATACTGGAATGGTTTGCTATTTCCTTCTCCTTCATTTTATAGATGAGGAAACTGAGGCAAACAGGGTTAAGTGACTTGCCCAGGGTCAAACAAATAGTAAGTATCTGAGTCCACATTTGAATTTAGGATGATAAGCCTTCCTGACTTCAGATGTGGTACTCCATCTACTGTGCCACCTAGCTGCAATGCATCGCTACCTGTAAAATAAAACTCTAAAGAAATCCAAAAAAAAAAAATCAAAGTTTACAATATCAATTGGCTGAAAACATATTAGTTCAATATCAGTGAAAATTACTCTAATAGGAAGCTACAAATACAACAGCATAATCGTAAGTGTCAGAAGAGAATTTGGCCTACTTAACTTTCTTGTTGCAAAGGTCAAATGAGATGTATTTAAAGTACTCTGTATACCTTACCTTACTCGTGTCTGTCTGTCTGTCTGCATGTATGTATACATACATACACAGATATACATGTAAATGTCAGGTATTTTTTTCTTATTTCAGAAAGCAAAGCAACCTTCTCAAATGCCTTAGTAGAGAAATCTATGCATCAGAGAAAGCTTTAAAATGTTCAAACTATGTTGTTCTGAAGCATATAAAAGAGATTTTTACCTTAGTCTATAAATTACTTCCATTCGAAATTAACATGTCAGTTTGCCAATAGGAACACAAAAAGGATGATACCATCGCCTTCCCACAAATTTAAGAAGTCACCTGCGCAATGCTTTTCCAGACTTTATAAAGGAAGTGAATTTATAAGTAGAGTGGGAAGCTATTCCCTCTTTTTGGGACTCAAGCAAAAGGGTGAGAAGATATTTCTGCTTATGCCTTTGGACTCTGAAGGGCTTTTAATACTTGCTGTGAAACACTAACCTCCACAAAGGATTTCTACTCATTTATTTAGGGCCTGTGAGAAACAGTTGGTACAGAACTCAGTTGGTATATGACACTGTCTTCTGAGATGAATAGCAATGGCTATTCTATCCCTTGCCATGTATAAGCATTACCTTGTAAGCTCAAGAGCTGGCACACAGGCTCCAGGTTTGTAAGAGAAACTCCCTCTGTATTCCTTTGCAAATATAACATCTTGTAGGCTGGCCTTCCCTTCTAGTAGTTTAATACATTGTCGCTGAACATACTGTTTAATTTGACTTATATCTCTTGTTTCAAACAGCAGCTTGATAGAACGCTCAAGTATCTTAAAAAGAAGATAAATGTGTTATGACACCATTTCATACTTTTAGTTAGGGATATATTCTTCATACACTATATATCAATTATGATTTCAACTCCTCAGTTGTCAAGTTACTTAATCTATCATACATACTATCTGTATTAAAAATTATTAGAATTTTCAAAATTCCTTCTCCTTTTCATAGTGAAAAAATCAACACAAAACTCCTTATAAAAATCACCCCGGAATGGGATATCTGTCAGAAATTTTCAGTGTGATCAGAATCAGAGTCTGAACAATGAACAACTCATAGGTTTTTCTAAAAGAGATGACATAATGGAGGCATAAGAAAAGTCAGGCTTGATTTCATACATTTGCAATTCTTTGTCTCTCCTTTGTAAGGATTTTACTCTGATACAGAAAGGTAGGCAAGGAGTATGTAAAATTTCACTGCATATTGAGTGTTTGGTCTTTTAGCTGTCTTGTCACATTAGTGGTATGGTGAAGGCTTCTGAATTAGACTTATTTTTGGTAGAAACTAACGGAATTTATTTCACAAAGAACAATAAAGAGCTCACTGGATAATACTAGCCTTTACTGACAAACAGATGAAGCTTAAAGGAGTACAAGAAAAAGGTTCTGTGTCTTATTACCAAGTCCTGGGGCCCGTCAGTATTAAAAATGTGGGCTTATTAATTTATTCAAAATATGTGCACATTACAGAAGGCAGGAAGTTGGTTTAGGACTCAGTGGTTCTCAACCTTCCCAATGCCGCGACCCTTTAATACTCGTATGTGGGCGTATCTGCATGTGGGCGGACCCGCCTAGAGACTGATAGAGGAGCGGTATCTCGGTTCCTAAGACCATTGGAAATATGTGTTTTCCGATGGTCTTAGGTGACTCCCAAAGGGGTTGCAACCCACAGGTTGAGAACCACTGGTTTAGGTTAAGATGCAGGTCTGTGTCCAGATAGGAGAAACAATAGATGATGAATTTTAAAGGGGTTGGATACCATGGATTTCCAAAGTCCCTTACAATTCTGAGATTCTCACTCTGATATTTAAGGTATCTTCTAGCAACTCAGCTCTACTATTCTATTGAACTATACCACATCTCCACACATTAACACATAAAAATGGCTTACACTTTAGTATGAATTTAATGTTTTCATGTACCTTGCTTTGGCTAGTACTGCACTCTATTAGAACAGCAGTTTAACTTGATTTAGAAGCACTATTCAGAGACTAAACTCAGTGGAGGAAAAAAGTCAGAAGAAATTAAGATTTAAAACGGTTGAGGAGTTGTAAAGTTTTAATTGCCATAGCATAGAAATCTTATTTGCAGCTGCTAACAAAATGCAAATACAATTAACTCTCAATCATCTTGGGGCTGAGAATGTTTCAGGCCCCTATATTCTCTTCCTTCTTCCTTTCTGGCAGCATTTTAGACATTTTACTATTCACTGATCCTTCCATTTGAGGATGGGCAATGACATGGAGTTGTTTTACTACTCTTTGTCAAGTAAAAGATGAGGTGTGGGAGAAAATTGAGACAATGGCTAAAATGAAACTTGGATTACCTATAGAACAATTCAGTGATCTAGAACCTTGTTACTTAGGACCAAGAACAACAAAAGTGGTGGTCTGGCTTTCACAAACCAGCTTCTGCTCAGCCACATCATCATCATAAGATGAGAAGCTAGCTAGTGCTTACCTTGGAAACAGCAGGGCAAGAATCTCTTCTAACTGTCTCAATTCCTTTTGCATCAAATACAGGGTCCTTTTGATCCAGTGTTTCATACATGTAACCCACATACCTCTTTTTGGTTTGCAAGACACAAGGCAAATACACCTGTCAAGAAAAACAAAATGACTTCTTACACTATTCTCTTCCCACTGGAAGTCATCTGTTTAAATAATTATGTTTCTATTCTATCAAAAAAATACTTAGTACCTGTGTGACACTGGGCAAGCAAAAGGAGGATGCTGGGCAAGATGACCTTTGAGCTTCCTTCTATATCTAAATCTATAACCCAATATAAATCTAAGAATGTGAATTACAGCCAGATGCATGGACAGTAGAGTATCTTACGATCAAATTTCATAAAATAAGCAAGGCAAAGATTATTCTGAGGTACTTGGGAAAGCCAGTAAACACAACATTTTAAAGGTCAAATCCAAGTATCAGAATTAATTTCTTCCTGTTACAGAGAGAGATATATCCTTCATTTTGGCGAAGGCCAACTCCTGCACTTTGTCCTCTTCATCTAACTCCCTTTGGTTTCCTACAGGACCTTATTCTATTGATTATTCTCTCTCCTGAGATCCTTCCTTCCTCCCTCCTGGTCTCTTCCAACAAATTTGCATAGCTTTCACTTAACTCCCCACTCCTTCCTTCCCCTCCCCCATATTCCTTCAGCTCTATCATTGTTTTCAAGCTACTGTTCTGTCACTCTCCATACTTTTCACCAAACTTGTCCAAGGAATATTCTATCCTTGTCGCCTCTATTTCCTCAAATACCTACCCTTAGCCCCTTAAAATTTGACTTCTGACCTCTCATGAGACTGAAACTGCTCTCTCCAAGGCCACCAATGACCACCTAATTGTTAAACTCAATTGGCTTTTCTTATAACTCATTTTTCTTGACTTCTCTATGCCATCTGACACTGCTGATCAGCCCCTTCTTTAAACTGTCTCTTCCTATGGTTTCCTTAACATTCTTCTTGTAGTCTTCTTGCATTTTAAAATTGCCTTTTCTGTGTACCTTTCTATAAATTATTTTTTTCTTTCTGCCTCTCAAATGTGGGTGTTTTCTCAAGGTTATGCCCTTAGGAACCTCTCATGATGCTCTACTTTTTCTTCCCCAGAGATCTTAATCACTTCTGTGGCTTCAAATATCACTTTTTTGGGTGGATAATTCCCATATCTTTAGCTTCATACCTGGCTTTTCCTCTAATGTCCAGGTCTACATTTACAGTAGATTGCTGAATATCTTTGTATATTTTTGGCCTATAATTTAAACCCAAGATGTACAAAACTGAACTCATCAATGCCTAAAACATTTCCTTCATCCTTAGTACCCCATTTCTATTAATTATCCTATCTTTGGTTTCTCCCTCTTCTTCATTCCAGATGTCCAATTAACCACTATGTCCTGCTGATTCTTCCTTAGAAATGTCTTCTCCAATTGTTCCTTTCTTTTTAACTATGTTGCTATCACCCCAGTTCAGGTTCTTATCACTTGATTCCAGGAATATTGCAATTGCCTCCTAACTGGCTTTCCTAGCTCCTGTCTGGTTATTTATTCCAATCCATGCTATCATAATGACAGTTATACACATGTATTGCTTTGAACATCTCACTCCCTTGATCAACAGTTCATTTTTAATGGCTCCCCACTGACAAAAAGCAAATTCTTCATTCTGGCCCTCTGGTCTTCCTCATCCTGCACAATTTGACCCCAAACTGGTAACCTTTCTAGTCTTGTCTCCCATTCTTCCTCCACAGGATCTACAGCCTATTTGGAGTATTTGTTATTCTGCAATGGATAGTGCTTTCCTGCCTTTAGTTATAGTTTGTCTTCTTCCTGGAATACTTTTGCCTATGCAGACCTTTTCCAAGCAGGGGCAGTAATGATTTCAGTCCATTTCAGGCTGCTGAAATCCTAGCAACCTAAGGGCTCAAGTCCCTTTCCATCTCTTTTATGATGCATGCCCTGATAATCTTAGCCTCCTTTGATGTGACTTTCTTTCTCTGTTTGTACTTTGTTTTTCTCTACATCACTCACATGGCCCTTATTATATATTGTCCTGTAAACTAATCACTTGTATATAATACGTGTCAATCTGTTATTAGATTTGTGGTCCTTGACAGCAGGAACTGTCAGTTTTTATCAGTGTTTTGTAAACCTTAAGGTGTTATATAAATGTAAGCTTTTATTATAGTTCAGTATTCAATAGCTTTTTTTTGAGTAACATTCACATTAAGCTCTAGTCCTATAATGTGATTAAAAGCACCACTGAACCAATGCTGACAAAAAGTAGATTAACAACATCAGTTTTAATAGGGTTTAAAAATTTTAGAGATACATATGACTGATCTTGAAATTAGGTCTATTAAATTAGAACTCTGTTGTTCATATAGGAATATTAGTATTGCATGAGAATAGATTTCTTCTTACCTTTTCAAACTTCAATTTTACTGGTTTAGGGTTGGTAGCAGTAACAGCTTCAGCAATCTCTTGACCAATTTTAAAGGACTGCTCCTTAGTGGCTCCTTTCAGTAGTACAAACATACTAAAGGGATTAAAACAGAGTAATATAATTAGCAAGTAACTGTTAGGAAATACCTTCTTGAAAACAACATTTTCAGATAATAGATCTCCTAACTTTCCTATTCTTCATTAACTCCTCTCATATATGAACTTTAATACTTTATCATACCTTTCTAGCATGCTCATGGTATGCTATTTGATTACAGATCTTCAAGACAACTAATGTTTCTCTTTCAACCACACAAAGGTCAGTTCAAATATCAGCAGAATCAGTGGAAAATCATTAAGTACAAAGTTAAGGCTTTGGATTTACACAGTCCAGAATCATAAAGATAACTAAGCATGGAGTATAACAATGACTAGGGAGAAAAGATATGAGGCCAAGATCGTGGATAAAAACTACTAACAGGGAATCAGAATGGTTGGTTTTGGTGGACTGCAGTCCATTAGAAATAGAAGTGAACTTTTTTTTGCTCTTTCTGCATCATATCATATTTATAGTCCATGGTGTAGACTTGGGAGGCATGCAGTAGATTGCACAGATAAACTCCAGGGCAAAACTCCATTGTATAATTAACTGTACCGTATTAAAGAGAAGTGCCAAGTATTCTGTCAAGGTGAGGGAAGTAGAATCAGACAGCATTGAAAACAAAGCTTCAGGGTTAGTTCTTTAATGTTTGGGAGATAAACCTCTTGCATTAATCAAAATATTACAATACTAGAATCCAAATAGCTTTTTGTTGTTTTCAAAGATTTGAGGAGGTGATGAAGCCTCTTCTTTGACTGTGACAAACTCTTTTTGTGGCTAAAAAAACTAGATGACTGCTGCCTATTAGTTAAGCAATGGTTAGGAGGGATCTTAAAGAATGAGGTATCAGGATCTGATTTCATTTTGGAAACAAGAGTCATTGCCTTGATCTGAATTCTGTACTTCATTAATCACACAGAATGGAGTTTGAAACCTACAGCTAGGCTGTCTCGTGAAGGATGAAGATTTCTCAGCATCTCATTTTCTAAGTTTGTGTGCGGCTCATTATAGGTGACCAGTCTATAACTTAAATAGCTCTAAAGTGATGAATTAACATGACGATCCATTCTTCTTCTTCTTCTAACAGGAACAAAATATCACTTAAGTTTATTTCTGATGTAAGAAAAATATCATGTTAAATCCTTGACTGCATCAAGTATATTTAGCCACTTAAGTATTTCTAAGTTATTTCCTTCTCCCAAATGAGGGAGCTTTTCTTTCTCTCTGCTCTGCACCAGTTTCCTGATATTTGCTTATTTTCGTTCTCTTTTTAATATTTTTCATTGTTTCATCTGGTGACCAAGCTAGTGGGAAAAGTTTGAGAAGAACTTTTCTCACAGAAAACTTATATCTGGATAAATGTGTTATTTGAATAGATTTTTTTTCTTTGCATGCTCTTCTCCCTGAAAACTTTGTTAATTGTGATCCTAAGTAAACCTTTTAATTGTTAAAGCATTAATGGATGTTTTCTCTTGTGATCTTCCTATTGAGGGGATTCCTCCTTTCCCAAAACAAAACACCAGAGGTACTGACATTTTACTACATACCAAATAACTCCATAGTAGACACTGTATTTCAGTATCCTATTGATCTCAATGAGATACAAGGAACATCCTTCATTTCCTTTTCTTTCTCAAATTCTTCCCTTCCTCAATAGGCAGGCTTGATATCAGTTTCATGACTATTACTACCCTTCATATTCTCTCAAAAATTTCTTGTATGAGAGCTTTCAGATTAAACTTTCTGCTAATGTGGAGAATACTTTCCCCCAACAGTGTGTCCTTCCCTGCAATAGGCTACCTATATACTCTGAGTTTTTTCTTTAGTCCTAAAGAATTTGTACTTGTAGTTGTTCATAGTGAAGCAACTAGTCTGTGACATAGGTTACAATAATCATTTTGATGGGACACATTCATAGGAGTAATGATGGTTCACTGCAAATGGTTTTAGAAATAGAAATGAAAATTGATCTCAGATTAATCAGATACATAATTTAACCTATGCTTACTTCTACAAGCTTACAAAAATCTGAAAATTCTCCAATTTAAGTATATTTTTTAACTCAAAAATGGGTTTTTCTCTTTTAAAGAAACTACCATCTGAATCTTGTCTGTCATATGAAAATTAGCACCTCTTCTCTTAGACACAGCTTAGCTTTAAGTTATTTTAAACTGATCTGTAGATATCCAGTGTGGTCAATGACTAGAATCACTAGACTGACTTATTAAGGACCTCCCTCTCTGGTAGCCTTTAATTATGATACCCAAGATGATCCTAGATAAAGAAAGTTATGATTTCATATAGTATCTCTTGAAAATTAAGATGGCTATGAATTGTGTGACAAGGGACCTGGGCAGTCTGTCATGTTTTCAAATGCCATCACAATTCTTCATAGGATGACAAATATAATTTAATGGAATCCTTAAAAACAAAGGACATTTCAAATGCTGTTAGGTATCAATATTAGCAACCCCCAAAATTAAAATATACAGGGAGTAGGATCATGAGAGGAAGCATGAAATCCTGTGCACCTCTCACTTACATGGACCTATTTCCTGTAGTGCTTGATTAGCCCAAAGTTTTATATTAGTCAACCAGTTAATGTCCTCTTTTCACAGGTCGTAAAATAATACGCTATAAACCAGTTTAATGGGCAGAAGTGGTCACAGTGACACTTGCATTATTACCAGCTTCTGGGAGAATAATTTTGAAGAACAGAAATGTGTTTAATGAAAACAAGGTAGGTATATGGTACAGGCAAATTTGGGATGTTTCCTGGCAGGTCACTGGTAAGCATAAGATCCCTGTGATATAATTTTCAGAATGCTTATTTGCACATATTCTTTGTCCTGTGCCTCAAATTCCATTTGAGGCATTAGAAACCTGTATAAACTTATAAAATTTTAAGAAAAAAAATAGACGCACAAATCATCATCTAAGTCCACTTAACATACTTTGAATAAAATGATGAGTAGTCCATTAAAAGCTCAAATACCTGGATCAAGGTTTATTTAGGAAGACTGACTTGCTTAATATTTCTTACAGTTAACAATCTTCCAAATGACTGAAAACCTCAGACAAGCTGAAAGGTGGAGTGTAAGGCGATGTTTCAGGAGGTTAAATATTCCCTAGTTTTTTTAAAATCCCAAATCCCACAAACCCCAAACTTGCCTGTGAATTAGAGGACAAGATATTATTAATTTTTTTTTTCATGGAGGGGAGAAAACAAATGATTAATATCTGCCCTTCAAAATGAAAGCGATATAAAAATATTCAGAATTAAATCTGAAATTAAGAATTCCAATTTTTTGGGGGGACCACCTGTCCCTTCCAACTGTGAAACTAAAAGAGATAGATACCTCTTTTATGACTTTACTCACCCCACTGTCACAGTACTGTCCCCCCCAAACAATTAATTTTATAGTCGGTAGAATTAGCATTACAGTTTTGGGGGGAAGGGAACAAAAGATGGAAAAAGAAATAACAGTCAGGGAAAAAAGCTTCTAAAAGGGAAAGGAAGAGAAGTCAAAGGTCCTCTCTTTTACTTGGTGATAAGCAAGTGCAAGAAAGTTCATTTGTAATTTCTTTAGTTGGTCTTTTGCACTTCTGTGCAATTGCATTCTTGCAAAGAGAAGGAACTAGTTTTATTCTCTTAATAGTTTTTCTTCATTACAATAATTTCAATATAAATTTGCTATAGAAGTCAGTTCTGGACTCACTGCTGATCTGCACATGCAGACAGATGTCAAAAGTGACATCTTTTCCCCAGATGTATAAGACATGATTCAACAATTTAGCTCCTACTCCTAGTCTTTGGTAAGGTGTCAGCCATTATGATGTAAAAAGTCTCTTCTGATTCTGTGAATGAGATACCCTACACAATACTGCACCCACTATTGTACTGCAAGATCTTTGAAATAAGCAAGTTTTGCTAGTTTGTCAACCTCCAGCATGAACTTATAGAACCAGTTATTATGGCTGATTGGAAAGATGATCTGGTTTAGCCTTTTCGGTTGTTTAATGTTGTGGGGTGTTCTGTCTCCCAACTCAGTCTGGCTGCCTTTTATCTTTCCCAGCTGCCACAGCCATCATTACCAAAGATACTGCCACTGTGCCTACACCCTGGAGGGACCCTTTAGTGTTACCTCATTGGGGGAAGTTTCAGGTTGCTGTGCTGGGGCTAGGGCCATTGCTGCCCCTCTGACATATGCACACAGGGCTGGCTCAGAGTGCTGGCTCAGAGTGCTTCGTCCTGCACTGCCTAGCTACCCATTCTTAGTGATGCTTAAGATGATGCTCAGAGAAACTCTGCTAGATGAAAGCTCAGAAGCAATGATGAAAGCAAGGAATTTTTGATGCAAAGGAACATACTCTCTTCTCATTTGACTAGTGTAATGGTAATGGGAATCTGAAAATCTTCCCCGTCCCTTAATAAGACTATTGGGAATTTGAAGACCTTCCTTGCTTTGAAGATCTTCCCTGCCCTCTAACAGGCTAAATATAATCACATGGAGCCTGTGGTGGGAGAAGTTTGCTGAAGGGTGGAGCAGAGCCTGCAGGAAGCTGGGAGTCAGAGCAGTTAGACTCTAACTAGCGGTTCTCAACCTGTGGATTATGTTCAATTTGTAACAATGACAATACATCCTGCATATCAGATAGAGTCATAACAGTAGCAAAATTAGTTATGAAGTAGCAATGAAAATAATTTTATGGTTGGGGGTCACCACAACATGAGGAACTATATTAAAGGGTCACAGCATTAGGAAGGTTGAGAATCACTGAATTAGAGACAGAGGGAGGAGAGGACGTACCTGAGGGAGACAGTTAGGCTTGTGAATAAATGTTGGTTTGTGGGAGAGATAAAGGATGGTGTGGCTCTCTGTGCTGTTATGGTTTTTAACTTCTTTGTTATGATGGATTTGGCTTACTGGTTTTAGAATTCAGTTTTCTGGTGTCTGAATAAATGTTTTGCTTCTGTCTTCTATATTTTGTCATTAAGTACTACACCAGCATATTTACAGCTGCTGTCACTGTTGTGAATATTGCATTGGCACTACAACCAGATATCTATCTTCAAAAACTGCTAGTTTCTTGGCTCCTTGCCAGTTCTTTCTTTAAATCTCTCTTTAATACATGGTCTAGAGTAAGTGGCAGCAGTGTGACTGACACCATGGGACCTTTGAAAAGAGCCTTAGACTTAGAATTTTCATTTTCTCTGAGTTTCATCTTCCTTAGCTATAAAATGCTGGAGTTGAAGTAATTCAACTCTTAAGGTACCTTCCAACTAAAAACTCTTTATTCTTCCTGCTATTACCATTTACTATGGTGCTGTCTATCATATATGAAAATGAATTTGCTAGTTGATTATTAGTATCTAAGCTATTTATCTTAAGTTCTAGGATGTTTTAAGGATTGAGATCACAATAATGATGAACATAGGATTCACACATTTTAAATTGTAATAAATTAATTTCTATTACAACAAATTTCAAAGGACTATTCAAAGTGTTACGCTGTGCTTGAAAAGTTATGATGTTGAATACATGTCTCAGAATGTAGTAAGACAGTGAGAAGGAGAAAACTGAATCTGTATACCTACCAAGCTAGATACTGTGGAGAGTGGCTATGATATAGGAAGAAGAGAACTGTTAGAAAAACTCAATATTCACTGGACAAAATAAAATAGTAGAAAGGAGCTAGCAATAAGCACATGACCTCAGATATCTCTACGTAAGTGTATAAAGTATGGTTAATAAGCAAGCTGAACTAAAGCACAGGTCTGATTGACATTTGATGGGACCCAAGACTAGACTATAGTTAGAAAAGATATCTTATTTAAAGGAAACAGACTAGGTAAAAGGGGAGTGGGAAAGTAGATTAGCAGTGTATATGAGAGATATTAATGTGAGGAGTCCCAGGAAGCAAAAGGAGAAAACATGGTGGAAAGCATTTGGGTGAAGTTAAATCCAAGGAGTAACTGAAATGGTAATTGTTTAAAAATTCTGCAGGCCAAATGAATAGAAAGACGAAATAGATGAGGGTTTGAGAAATACACCTTTTGGCCTGGAGGGGGGCTAGTGATAAATAGCTGGTGCAGTGGAGAGAGTCCTAGGCCTGGAGTCAGGAAGATCTGACCACAGGCACTCGCTGTGTGATATGGGCAAATCACTGAGCTTTTGGTTCGCTTCAGTACCCTCAAATAAAATGAGGATAACAACAGCACCCACCTCTCAGGGGCGTTATAAGGATTGAATGAGATCATGTTTGTACAGGGACTTGCATAGTGCCGGGTACATAGTAGGTGCTCAACACTTGCTCCTTCCCTATACGATGATGAAAGATATCAATTATCTTTCTACTGTGGATCCGATTCTGACTAATAAGCATTTATTGGTTGTTGGTATAGAAATACTGAGAACTGGGGTAGGAAATGACTGCTATCTTCTGGAATTTATAACAAGAAAGGAAAAGTCAGGTACAGACTTGACTGTACTTTTGATTAGGGAAAGCAGATAGTTAAAGAAAAAGGGTAAGTAGGATCTAAATACCTAAAATTTTATTCCCAAGAACGAAGTTCTGAATACAGAAAGAGAAATAATGTGAGTAAGAAGAAAAGGAGAGATGTCTGAAGACACTAATGTGGATGCAATGGGAACACACTACCCAGCTTACAGTTTTAAAAAACATGCTGAAGATAAAAACAGAAGTGGGTAATATTGGATAAATATGAAAACTGGGCATGGTATGTGGAAAAAAAGTGACACGCATACCAAGTATTGCAAAAAGCTTTTTTTGTGAGTAGTTGAGGCTGTTGAATGGGACTGAGGCACACAGCTGCTTAACTTCTGTTTTGCTTCTGTTTTCTCTGCTAACAACTATGATTGCTGGACTAGGAAGTACAGAACGAAAACCGTGAACGGGATGTGAAAGTAGGGAGATAGCAAGCACTCGGCTAGCCTCAATAAGTGTAAATCACAAGGCCAAGATAAACTACACCCCACCAGAGTACGGGAAGATCGCTGTGACAGACGAATGTCAACTGGTGATCACCGACAATGGAAAATGGAAAGGGTATCGTAGGACTGGAGAAGAAAAATATTTACCTGATTTACAAAAAGGGAAAGTGAGTAGATACTGCAAATCACATACTAATTAATGACTTTGACTTCAAATTCTGGCAAAATTCTAGACTGTTATTATAAAAGGATGGATGGTGAATACTTAGAAATGGAAGTGGTTATGACAAAGAATCAGCACGGTTTCATCAAGAACAGGTCATGTCAGACTAACCTCATTTGCTTTTTTGACAGGATTTCTAAAACTGGTGTACTCAGATGACATTCTAGATAAAGTTTACCTAGATTATTTAACAAAGTATTTGATAAAGTTTCATAGGTTGTTTTGGGAAAAGATAGAGAAATGTGGGCTAAACCAGAAATGCCAAACGTGTATCCCCAAACAGATTAAAATATAATTGGGAAATATTTAATGAAAAACATAAAAATACGATAGAACATAGATGATGTTAATACATGGTTTTACAAGTTAACAGACAGCCCATTTCCAGTTTCTATTTGAATTTGGCCTAAAATAAAATTTGGGCCAACTGGGCTAAGAGGTAGTTGTGTAACTTGGTTGAATGGCCAGATCCAAAAAGTAGTCCATAGTGGTTTGATATCAACTTGGATGGAAATCCGTAGGGGAGTTGTCTAGGGATATGTGTTTGGTCTTGTTCTATTATACCTTTTTTTTTTTTACCACCAATGACTATGATAAAAGGTGATGATATAGATTTTAAGCTGAAAGAAATTTTGAACATTTAGTCTAGATCCTTTCATTTTTATAAAATTGTAAATTGAGAGTCAGAGAGGCTACAAATGACTTGCTCAAGGTCATAGGCCAGTAAATGTCACAAATCAGTTCTAAACACAAGTCCTGATTCCAAAATGTGGTACTCCTGTCATTGCACAGTCTGCAAATGGCAAAATGTGTGAGGGAAAGCTCCCAAGTGCATGACAGAGATAAGATGCAAAAATATGTTGACAGGCCAGAATGCTGAGCCAAACTGAATGCGATGAAACTCAAGAGATGAATGTAAAACTAGGGTTCTTAACTTTTTTATGTCTTGGGCCCATTAGGCAGTCTGGTGAAGCCTATGGACACCTCCGAATAATGTTTTTAAATGAAGAAAATGTAATACATGGGATTATAAAGGAAAGCAATTATTATGGAAATACAGTTAACAAAATATTAAAAAACAAAAGCCAAGTTCATGGATCCACTGAAGTTTATCCACAGATTGCAAAGAAGCCTAAGAACCTTTCATACAAAGTATTATGTAAGGTCAAAAAATCCACTTCACAAGTACAGGATGCTGAGGGTGGCACAGCTAAGCAGCAGTTAATCTACAAAAGATGTAGAGATTTTAGTAGCTGAAAATAAGCTCCATAAGCTATCAGCAAGATCCAAAAGACAAGACAAACAAACAAAAAAGAAAAAGGAAAAAAAAAACTAACGAAAATCACAGGGCCTTAGAGGGGGAAGTATTAGTTTCACCCCTATGAGACTCACTGTGCCCTGGTCAGCTCACTTCTGGGATGCTGCTCTCAGTTTGGGGCACCTCATGTGAGGAATGAAACTGACAAATTGGAGGAGGAAAAGAGAAAGGCAAGCAGGATGGTAAAAGGCCTTAATACCATACCATACAAAGACAGTGTGATAGAAATGGGGATATTTAGCCTGGAGAGGAGAGGATATGGCAGGAAGGGAGGTAAGGGTGGGGGGAAACAGGAATGAATCTTCTATTAGACTTATCTGACAATTAGAGTTATCTGGAAATGGAATCAGTTGCCACTGAGACTGTGGATTCTCCTTTACTACTGGAATAACCGCAGTATTGGACCAAACCAGATTAAACTATATTTGGGAAATATTTAACAAAATACATGAAAATACAATAAAATATTCCTTGGGAAATTTGTGTGTGAGGAGATGGTTGTGCCCCCCACCATATACCTCAACCTTTTGTGCGCCTTGTGCTCTATGTGGCTTGCAATGCTTGCTTTAGGTGCAAAAATTCCTAGTTTCCACACTGTTGGGAAGTCTAAAAAATGTGGCTTTCTCACTAGCAGAATGTCAATTCCTTTTGGACCAGTTTCATTTTTGTGTATTCTCAATACCTAGCATTAGCCTTACACATAAACAGGAGCTTAGTAAATATTTATTGAGCTGAACATATTTTAGAAATAGAGAAAAAAATAGGGGAATTATTCACATTATAAAATGATTCTTTTAAGGAGCAGATTCCTGTGGGCATTAATATTTAAAGATAATTACTACTAGAATAAGAGATTGGGTTTTAGCAGAGATAGATTCAGCGAAGGATTGTTAAGTAGCATTTACAGGAACATTTTGGAGAGCTTTTCCTGAACTGGGAGGAGGAAAAAACATCTGCTCCTGTGCATAGTATATCTGAGTGATCCCATCATACCTCCTCTTGGTTCCAGGAAAGCTTCCAAGTCTAAAGACCATATAAAGCCTCAGTAAAATGGCAACTGACTATTGTAAATCTATTCCCATTGCTGAAAAAGCAATTGAAAGCACATGCCTTGCTAAATGAGGGGCAGAAGCATTGAGAAGTAGTATATTACTCCTGTTGTAGCTATATTTGCAGAATGATTGTAAATTTATTTCGGACTAACAAAAACAAAATAAAAAGTGTGACCATTACATGAATAAATACGAGATTTATGGTTTTTCTTACAGATTTATTATATCTTCAAATTACCTTTGAAATGGGCATAAAAACATATTCTGATTATGGATGAAAAATCACATCTCTATAATCAATTTTGGAAAGAGAAGGCTCTATACTATCACTCACTCAGCCTAAAATTTTCAGGGACTCCAAATCTGAGTGGGTCCAGCTCAGCACTGAGTTCCATATGTTAACTTCGTGTCATGAGTCCTATTAGTACCATTTTGTGAAAGATACAATGATCCCTAACAAATTACAAAAGGAACCAATCCCTATCACAGGATTATTAGAGCTGTAAGGGACTTTGATAGGTCCCTACTTTCAGGAGGACCCACTTTTACATCATTTAAAACAGATGACTACTTTAAGAGACTTATTTTAATAAATCATTACCTGTCAGTATCACCATATACAACTCTTGCACCCCATTTCTTTGTATCATTCACCAGTTTTATAGCTCGTTCCAAGGTTTCTCTAGCTTTGTGAACAATACTATCACCAACCTGAAAGTACAAATGTATTGGGATGACCTGTTAAAATAACTTTAGTATGTCATTAGCATTTTGAACACAAACCAAATTTAACTGCTTTAAAGAAGGCTGAGAAATAAACCAAAAAACTGGCCTCATTCAGCACAATTAGATAAAAAAGAGAGTAAAATACATATTATCAAGAATACAACTTTATTTTATAAGCAACAATGACATCTAACTTACATAGAAACTTTTACTGTACTTATTACTTATGGTTCCTGAACTCTATTTTATATGCATAATCTTCACTGTACCTCTGTGATAGTTTAACATCCACCTTACAGACAAGAAATTTTATTGCCACCTAAAAGCATTTAAATCTGTCACTGTACTGGGCACTATATGAAATGCTCTCATTTGTTGCTATTCAGTTCTTTTCGGTCATATCCTACTCTTTGTGACCCCATTTAGGGTTTTCTTGGCAAAGATACTGGAGTAACTCGTCATTTCCTTCTCCACTTCATTTTACAGAGGAGGAAATGGAGGAAAACAGGGTGAAGTGACTTGCCCAGAGTCACACAGCTAGTAAGTGTCTGAGGCCAGATTTGAAGTCTAGAAGATGAGTCTTTCTGCGCCTTGTGTCACCTAGTGCTAAAATGCTCTCAAGGAGCTTATAATCTAAGACAAACAAAAGGATGTGGACTAAAGGGAACAAGCACTAAAATAAAATCAAAAAGTAAGTTTATAACTACACAGTAAAGAATTAACATCATATACCTGTTGGGTAAGTAAAATTTGGGTTAAAGGATAAAGAAAAATATATAGTTGGAGAGCAAAGAGAAAAACCAAACATTAGTTTTCAAATCTTTTAAAGATCTAGCATGGTGAAAAATAAATGGATAAAATCAGGTTTCAAAGACTATTTTAACTCAATAAACTAATGGGCAGTTTAATCAATCAACATCCGATTAATGAATTTCTGTGTACAGAGTACTGTACTAAGAGCTCTGGGCAGACATACAACAAAAACACTTACTTTGTATTCTTGAGGAGATAACAATCTAAATAAATTTGGATGATGAAGCAAACATAAGAACTGCTCACCACAACGTTATATCAGCAGAGTACAGAAGAAAACACAATAAAACTTCAACTAATTTTAATACTTGGGAAAAACAGTGGTTTAAAACAATCCTCATTTGTAAACAGAAACACCTTTTTTATCAACTTTTGTTAATGAAAATCTCCCTAAAAGTTATGAATCTGACTTTATGAGTTACGAAGCATTATGTAATAAAAAATGCTGAATTAGCAGCACAGGGATATGGCTTGATGGTCTTGGAGCAAGAAAAACCTGGATTCATTCAGATCCTATCTCTGACAAACTAGCAGTGTTGACCATGGACAAGCCGCTTGACTTCTCAGTAGCTCATGCATCTTTCTAAGAATGTGTTGCAGATAAGCTGATGATCTGCATAAGTGGAGATTTTCCACATGAGAATTTCCCACACTTGACAGAACCACAGCTCCTGACCCCCTCTCCAAAAAAAAAAAAGTAGCAGCATCTTGCAGTACAATATGGTATGAGACAGCTGTTATTACTACAGAACTGTTGATACAGAAGTCATAAGAAATTAGGTAAAATCCATATTGTACTGACAGCTTTTGGGATATGTACGCATATACAGAAACGTGTGCCTTCTTTTGTTCATATTCTAACTATAATTTTATATAAAACCCTGTGTGTGTGTAAGTAATATGAGATAAGAAATTAATCTCTTCTGTTTAAGTAATTGTATTAATTCTTTGCAGCTTCATGCATATTTTGGTTGTACATTACTCATTGTACACTTTGGAAAAGTTTAATAGACATTTGTCCATATGTATTAACTGGCCACGGGAGTAAGTCCTGTTCCATATGCTCAGTACATACAAGGATTCAGGTAAAGTCCAATGAATAAAAATCCCTCAGCAGACCTAAAAAGAAAAATCAGCAAAATTTACCTTTATTTTCTACTTCCTTCTTCTACTACTTTTAAGGAAACCTAAGTTCATGGGCGACACCTAAGTTTGTTAGCTACTAACACATGCTAATGATCTGAGGAATAATATGATCAGGTGGGCAATGGAAAAATAAAATAGAGCCAATTAAAATTCTGAATCAGGTCAACTGTTTTTTTTAAGTGTGTGATTTAACTTTTGCTTGAAGCCATATTGCACTAGTGGTGAAATTGCACATTTGTTGTGACACTCAGCATAAAGAGGAATTTTAAAACTTCTTAGAAAATCTAGGAATCTCATATAACCTTTATTGTTCAGGCACAAGAAGTTGGGAGGCAGTTGCCCAGACAAGGGTATGTAGAAGCTTGTCAGCATAAGACCAAATGCTCTTGTTTATGCCCATGTCAGTAACTTCATCAAAGAACTGGTAAGAGATATTAGGTGTTTTCACTTGAGGGCAGCATGTCCTATGTCTCTTCTGCTCTTTTTGTTACTCAGAAAGGTCATTTACAATAGACACCTCCATTTTCCTCTCATTCTCTTCTTAACTCCTTACACTCTGGCTTCCAACCTTTTCATCCCAACAGAACAGCTCTCTCCAAAGTTACCAACGATCTTCTAGTTGACAAATCCAATGGCCTTTTCTCAATTCTCATTCTCCTTGACCTCTCTGCCGCCTTTGACACTGTCTATAACTCCTTCTTGATACTCTTTTTTTCTCTAGGATTTCAGGGAACCACTCTCCCTGAGTTCTCCTCTTTATTTGTGCCTTCTTAGTCTCTGGCTAGATCCTCATCCAGATCATGCCCTTTAACCATAAGTGTCCCCCCAGGGTTCTGTGTGGGTCCTCTGTTCTTCTCTCTCTACCCTACTACATTTGGTGATCTCATCAGCTCCTATGAATTTGGTTACCATATCTATGTCGTTGATGCTTAAATCTATCCATCCTTCCCCAAACTCTCTGCTGACCTCCAGTTCCCATCTCCAACTGCGTTTCAAACATCTTGAACTGAATGTCTAGTAGACATCTTAAACTCAACATGTACAAACTGGAACTCATTATTTTTTCCCCTAAACCCTCTCCTCCTCTTACCTTCCCTAGTATTGTAGAAGGCATCACCAGCCTCTCAATCCCTCAGGCTCACAACATATGTGTCACCCTCAACTCCTCACTACCTCTCGTTCCTCATATCCGATCTGTTGCCAAGTCTGTTGATTTCACCTTTGCAACCCCTCTCAAATATCCCCCCTTCTTTCCCCTGACACTGCCATCACTCTGGGGCAGGCCTTCATCACCTCATGCCTGGACTACGGCAATAGCTGTTGATGGGTCTGCCTGCATCAAGAGGTCTCTCCCTACTCCAATCCATCCTCCATTCAGTCACTAAAGTGCTTTTTTCCCCCAAAATACAGGTCCAGTCATATTACCACCTTACTCAATCAACTTTAGTGGCTCCCTATTACCTCTAGGATCAAATACTAATTCAAAGCCCTTCATACTCTATCCAGCTCCTACTTTTCCAGTCTTCTTACACATTATTCCCTGCCATATCTCCTATTATCCAGTGACACTGGCCTCCTGGCTGTTCCAAGAAAAAGATACTCCATCCCTCAACTCTGAGCATTTTCTTTGGCTGTTTTCCATGCCTAAAATGCTCTCCCCTCCTCACTTTCTGCCTACTGATTTTACTGATCTTCTTTAAGTTCCAACTACAATACCATCTTTGGGAAGAAGTCTTTTCTAATCCCTCTGAATTTTAGTGCATTTTCCTCCCTTAATTATTTCTTATTTATCCTGTATATAACTTGTTTGTATGTATTTGTGTCTTTTTTGTTCCTCCAATGAAATGATGAGTTCCTTGAAGGAAAGGGTTTTTAACCTCTTTTTGTATGGCTAGTGCTTAGCAAAGTACTTGGTCACATAGTAGGTGCTTAATAAATGTTTACTGACTGACTGCCTCTGTGAGTAGTGCTGACAGTGTGTCTGGTCACTCTGAGACCCACACAGCTTTGCTTTTGCTCATGTGAACTGGTGAGTTCACTTGCTTAGGTGGAAAAGGGAATTCCTATCAGGTGGCACTGTGTCTATGATAGTGATCCCATTCCAATCTGCAGGGGTTAAAAAATATTACATTCCCCTTATCCAGGCTTATTTTGGAGGAAAACAGGGGATATGAACTTAGTAGACCAGAAAGTGAAGGTATAAAGGTTACTTTGAGGAAAAATTATTCTCTCCAGTTCTCGTCATATCCACCTCTTGCATCAATGGATGAAATATCCTATTCACTTTGCGTTTCAAAAAATGGAAAACAAATTATATTTCACATCCACTCATGCTCTACTTCCCCCTTCTTTGAGATCTAATAATTTCTTGAACTCCTTTGTCCCAAAGCGAGGCCCAGATGGCTGATGGGCTGGGATTCTTGGCTTTTAGTGCCATGCTAGGCCCAACTGTGCCCTTTGTATGGAATGGAACAAGCATGAGATCCCATCACATGGAGACAAAAAGAAGTAAAAGCTTCACATTTGGAGATGTGCTAAATTAACTGGTTTTAGTGCTAGTGACTCAATGTCAATATCCTTGTAACCTGAAAGAAGCACCCCAGTTATTTCACCTAAACATACAAAAAAGAGTTAATTCTTTTAGTACAATCTGGTCCAAAGAGTTAATTTTAATTTATGTTTAATAAACAGTGGATTTATTGGATCAAAGGTTAATAGGTGAGGTCAGCAATAAATAGGCATTATGTTTATGTAGTACCTTTCTTCTAAGGAGTTCAAATGACAAACTATTAAGTTGACTTAAATATAAATTTTGTACTTAATAACTCTCCTAACATAGAATACTTGGAAGAGTGAACTTTCCTTATTGTACTCAATGTCTTAAACTTATCTGTAATTACATTTAATTACCTTGCTATTTATCTAGATAGGCATTCCCATAATATTAGAAAAAACTTGTCATATAAATTGTAAAATTTAATTGTAGTACATTGAATGTAACATACAGGAACTTTTGAAAGCAATATATTTAAGGATGTGACTTGATTCAAACCAGAATCTCTCTACACCACAACCTCTGTATTTATATTCAAAGTTACACAATTACAGGACACCTGAGAATATGATTCACTACTCTCCATGAAACACTTTTGTTGAATCCTAAAAGTTGGAAGGGACCTTGGAGATAAAATATTTCAATTCTCATTTAACAAAGAAAGAAAGATAAAATAACTTGTATAAATATTACAGGCTGGCTAATCAGTGGTATAGCTAGAATAGTTGTTCTTTTTACAAAATGCAATAGGAATTTTCGAAAAAGACAGGTGATAGGAGCTGGTTACTTCTGTACTTTTTGGAAGTCATTTTAATATTAGAAGTATCTTTCACAAGGAATATGAAAATTTAGTATCCTGCAAAATATGCAAAAAATATTGGATTTTGATCATTAGTGTTTGGGTCTATGCTACATATGCAACATGGCACATTGTTAGTACTTAATGAGTGTTAACTTTAATGATTATGACAGGGCTTGACATTAAAAAATGATACTGTACCTTGAAAACATGCTAATTAAAAGCATAATAATAAGGCTTCAATAATAAGTAAATTAAGGAGAATATATAATTTTCCTGTTCTAGTTCTAACAACTCATTAAACCTGAGATATGGGAAAAGTTGCCTGATTATATTCTATAATAAAGGAACATTTTTTTGTACTTTTCAATATTATTTTTTAAAAAAGGCTATAAATATAAATCAAACTTTATAATTCTGCAGATTATTTCAAAAGTCACACAAAGAAAGCTTCTCTCTTTTTGCAATAAAATTTAAATTAGATAGACTGATTAAATTATATTGAGAATAACTATTGTGAATAATATTTTAAAGGTTGTTTTCAAATTGTTTTATAGTACAAATATCAAAGTACCAAAGACTGAAAAAGAATTCCAGTTGAGGATGCCAAGTAAGGTCATAAATATAATTACATATTTTGTAAGGATTTAGAGTTGTGGACATTTAGAACATGTGCAGCATTCCTTAATTTCTTAAATACTTTTAAAAAACTTTTTCAGCTCTGAGTAGAATTTAGATTTGTATAAGGTGTTGTTCTTTGAACTTGTGACTTGATTCAATTCACAATTTATTATCTACAAAAAGTTTAGTAGACTGTTAGGGTTTCAAGTGACAATCTTTGCATGTAGTGAGATGCTATGAAACGTGTTAATTATGCTTCTATTTCAGAGACCTAAGTGTCAACACAGAGTGTTAAAAAGCATTTGTAGCCACCAGAAATATGCCAATTGTCTTTGTCAAGTCTAAGTATGACTCAGGAAAAGCATCAAAGAGTGGCAGCTGCCTTTGTGTTGATCCTGCCACCTTGTGGCACTTGCCACCCAGGTTCTTACTGGGCAAACTTTCATTCACAATGTTCCCATTTAGAATGCAAAAAAAAAAAAAAAAAGAGAAACAAGGAAGATATACAGGAAACTGTGGAAGTAGTCTAAGGACACCCTGGGAAAGGATCTTAGTTTCCTGCTTCTGTAACACGTTTATCTTTTCTTACTCCTACAACCCTATGTCCTCCAAAAAAAAAAGTCATGTAAACTTAGTACACCATAGTGAATAGAACTCTTTCAGCCATAAAAGCTGCTTTACAGACTGTTTCCTTGGAAAAAAACAGCTACATTTCTACCTCACTTACCTCAATGCATGGCATTCTCCCAGAATAGTTAGCAGATGTATAACCAAATGTGACATTTGCTATAAGTTTGAGTCCGAGCTGACGTGCATTGAGCATTCGGGAAAGAGCTCTGTCTTGCTTGTATGCTTTCATAGATTGCTTCACCATGAATCTAGTCTTTAAAATTTCTTCCAGCATTCTTGGCAGTACCCCTTTCCTGACTGAAGGCTATTATAAAAGAAAAAAAAATTAAATACCGTACATTGCAATGGTTTAAACAAACAGAAAACACAAAGTATAACAAACAGCCAATGCTCTTGAACTGGAAATATGGGCCACAGTACAGTGGCTGCAGGACTAGTAGTGTTCAATATAAAATCATTACATTAAACTTCTTTTTGAAGAGGGATTTGTCCTTAAAGGAGTCTATGAGTATATATAAAATGTACTTAATAATATTATGAACTATGAAGAGCCTCCGAGGGGGTGGAAGGTGGCTTCAAGTGTGCAATAGTTTATATATATTTTAACAAGGGCAAGGGATAGTTTTATTCAAGAATTCTGGGAAAACCCCCACTCTTTTCATAAATCAACACAGGATCTATACAGCTTGTGCCAAACCTCTGTTTTTAAGGTCTCAGTCTAATGATCCCACACAGTGATCTGCATGGAACACCATTTATCTACCTTGGAAGAATGAAGAGCTGGGTTGACTCTGCTGACATTCAAACCTGCAGTTCCAGGGACTCTAGGTATTTCAAATCTGATGCTTAGATCACTAAGCCATCCCCTCCGGCCTATATTTATTAGCAATCTGGAAGAGGGGATGAATAGTGAGGTGACAAAATTTGCTGATGTCAAAAAATCATTTGAATTAGTCAAGACTAGGGAGAATTTATGAAAACTCCAGAAGGAACGAAAAACACAAAACAATATAAATGGTGAAGATGAGATTCAAGAGATACGTGCAAAGTAATGCATGTTAGTTTTAACCATTCAAACGAAAGGCACAGGAAAATGGTTCCAGAATTATTTTTCACTTTTTTCACTCATTTTTCACTTTTTATAAAAAGTCTACATTGGGTCAAATTACAGGTGCAAATTTTTAAGAATATTGGTAGAAAGAGGCAATATGTGATATTCTTAGAAAGGCTGCACAGAACAGAACTCTAGTAGGAGAGATTTTTAAGGAATCTACTTCTTTGCTTGTAAGTAGATCACATTTAAACCAATTCTGGCAATTCTCTCCTTGAAAGTCCCTAAGAAAGAATACACCATAAACTCTTTTGGAAACTTGCAGTACTAAAAAATGTCAGTAAGGGATTTCTTAATACGTAAGAATTCCTTATGCTTAGCCTACATCACTGAGTTTAGGATGCTCTCACTTCATTGTTTTGCTGAATGAAGCTCCCTTCTGGGCCTGGTTCATCCCTAAGAACTCACATGGCCTTGGAAGCTGACTTGGCCTCCTGAGGCCTCACTTTCCTCAATTATTCCTGTGCATTGCACAAAGTTGGCACTTGATATTTTTTAAGTGAATTGAACAGAGCTGGGCCAGTTAATATCTAAGCTTCTAGCCCAGTTTTAAAACCCCCGACTGTATGATTCAGTGAGTGGGGAACAAAGCTTGGAGTTAAGCAGTATAAATTCTAGGGCTAGTGGTCCCTAGTCTCTAATCATTTGCTGTGCCATACCAGGGAAACAGAACTGAAGAGGCACATGAATGAGATTCAGGATCTCATGAACAAGTTCCATTTCTCAAATCTCTCTCATTCTATTTCCTATATCCCTAACTATCCATCTCTGTATGAGGGAAGATGTCTATTCTAAGCGTGATTTGTACTTTAAGCCTATAACAAATAGAAAGCCAAATAATTTCAAGATAATTTTTAATTTAAATTATAAGCATAAAGAAGTGGTAGGATTGACATTAAATAACATGCTCATCTTTTATAAGTTATCAAGTACCACTTTGTATGTGTATAAATATACTGGATTCCAGTAAAGGGCAACCAATGATCCATAAATTTAAGAGTTGAATCCATAAATGATTACTTTCCACTGGAAGGAACAAATTAATCTTTCGAAAAATCTATTTATTACACATGTGGAATGTAGTGTTACAGTATAAAAAGAAAAAAGAGCCCTTTTTTAGATGGTTATTTTAAAGTTACTGCCTAGGTTAGGATAGTCTTAGACTTCTGACTTGCCTTGCACCTTGCTGAGACATAATGCTCAGGTCAAGCCTAATGTTTCTGTTTTTCATGTAATTCAGCAATATTTGTACATTCTCTGTACATCAATCTAGTTATGGAAAAGAAATTTTATTTTCATGCCAAAATTACCTTGACGAAAGCCACTCCATTTGGTGACACTGTGATATCATGCCTAATTTGGTAAAGTAAATCTGGCGGCACTCTTAGAGATGTACAGCCAAATTTAAATTCATCAAACCTGGAAAAAAAATCAAAACATAAAACATATGGACTCATATCACAATTACAATTGAGAATTTAAAGGTTCCATTATTAATTCTACTGCAAATGTCTTTTCAATTACTTTGGAATACTAATGTATTTAATGTACATATGAAAAGCCTACTAATACAAGTGTTTTGAATTTTTAAACTTTATTAATTGAAACATTATTCAAAACCCACATCGAGGATTAATGGGTAAAAAATCTACACTGAAGTTTTTACATTTAAAATGTTCAACTTCAACTCAATGTAAGACTCTGTTTTCTTCATAAATCACTATTTTTAAGACTCATTAGAGAATCTGAAATATACATTATACATTTCCATATTAAATACTAAAAATGATTGGATATAACTTTTTAAATGACTTATTCTAGAATTTTCAAATAAACTGGATAAAATGCTATCAATCGTTCGAAAGTTGTTTTTTTTTCTAAAGGATAGAGACCATTACAGAACAAAGTAATAACTCTCAAGTACATACTAATGAACTACTGACAAATGCAGAAAATATGGATGTATTGGATGGTACAATTTCTTCAGCTTACAAATTTTTTTTTAGATGAATTAAAAGAGCCAATACATTGTAGTTAAATCTTTCTAAGTCTTGGAAAATATCTGATTAAAGTAAAATCTAAGATTATGTTTTAAGGCCAATAAGAGCAAAGTTTTAACAAATAAAACTCAAAGTGTTCTGTGGTAGTTTGATTTAGTCTTACAAAGGAAAGAAATCATAGTTTTCAAAAGGGCAGTCTATACATGGAAGGTGAAACTTTCAGTTTACCTTCCTGAGAGATACCAGTCCCTGTAGTTGAAATGATCACATAGTAGCGATTCACATCAACTGTTGGACATTTTAATTTTAGTCTAAGCTGTACTTCATCAGTTGGAGAATTCCTGGTATGGAAATTCCCTGTATTGAGGCAGACTGATTAGTCACCTTTAACTTAAAGTCCTTGAAACGTTAAGTAACGTGTTCTTGGTCATACAGCCAGTATGCGTCAAAGGCAAGACTTGAACTCAAATCTTCATTTGATAAGACAGATAAAACAAATGGATTAGATTTCTTATAATCTACTAATGTTGTACATAAAGAATGCCAAAGCGTCAAGTATGAGAAACGTTCAGGGGAATCCATCAATTTTAGATACATAGAAAATAATTTTGAATACAGTAAACTTACTTTCCTAAGTTTTCAACATGTCCAAGACAGGTGGAAAAACAGTAGTTATATGCAATTATGATGGAAGGATATAAGGACTGGAAATCCAGTACAAGAACGGAGTTGCTGTAGAAACGAGATTCAGGCTCCATGATTAGGGGAACACATTGTGGAGCTCTCATCTGGGCTCTCTGCTGAACACTGGGAGTCACAGGGATATAGTTCATTGGTTTAGCAATACGTAGCATCATTGATTCCACACGGTACTGTGGGAGGAAGAAAGCATTTAAACATATTTTGTCACTCTGATTTAACAAACATTTGTTATATTCCATCCTTTAAGTAAACAACATTTGCTAAACACCTACTATTTAAATCAGTCAATGAACAAATAATTATTAAGTACCTAATTTGTAATAATAGGCCCTGTGCTGTGTGCTGGAGACAAAAGAACAAAGAATGAAACAATTCCTATACACAAGAAACTTACTTCCTACTGGAGACAATCAGTACATAAAGGAATATACATAGCATAAATATAAAACGAATAAATACAAACACATATAAAAATAATGAAATATAAGGCAGTTTGGGAGGGAGGGTACCAAAACTTGAGGAAGGTCAGGAAAGCCTTTATGTGAAAGGCCCCTGTCTTAAAGAAGAGAGGGACTTGTCGGTGAAGTCAAAGAGGGAATGCTTTACAGGTTCAGGGAGATGGGAGATGGAGTGTTGTGAGTGAGGAGGGAGAGAAAGCCAGTTTGGCTGGATTGCAGAGTGTAGCAGTAATGTCCAATGACAGATACTTTGGGGCAAGGTAGTATAGGACTTTAAAAACTAAACAGAAGAGCTAATGTTTTATCCAAAAGGCAATAGGAATACTTCATATTAGACAGAGGTTACATGGTTTTTGTTTATGACACAATTGAATACCTTACTACAGATTTGTCAACTTAAACTGTCTAAAGAAGGAGATCTTCAAAGCCTAGCAATGGAAATTTCAAACTGGAAAGCACAAAGTCAGGTTTATAAGAATATTTCAGGAGCTGCTATTTTTTTTTTAATATGGCAGGATCTAATCTGACTGTAGTTATCCCCTAAATGGGTGGATGTAGAAATACTCTGACAGATTTCTATGTTCAAGACAGAGACAGTTATGGAACTATTATATTAATCTGTGAGAAATCAGGGGAAATGGGAAAGGTTTTAGAAGCCTAGAGATGGTCAGTCACTTGTTTTTCAAAGATGAAAAAAGGTGGATTTTAGCAACTGTGAGCTGGTAAAATTAATGCTGATCCCTAGCAGAATTATTGAATTTGGCTTAATAATAGAAAATAAATAACTGATCACCTGAAGCCAGTATGATTTCACTGATTACACATTATGCCAAACTAATTTCCTTTTCAGATAGGGTTACTAGACCGGATGGATAAGTCAAGTGAGTATCTTGATTTTACCAAGGCATTTGACCTTATGTTATTCCTGAGGACAAGATCAATCAATCAAAAAGCATTTGCTAAGGACTTAGTATTTGTCAGGCAAAGTTAACTACCAATTCTTGCCCTCAGAGAGTTTACATTCTCACAGGGAGGAATGGTAAAGGAACGGAGTTTTGGTTTAAAGCAGAGAGAAAAATGCAGATCAGATGACAGTACAATTTGGGATGGGTTTATAGCTAACTGAACAATTGTACTGTAAAAGTAATTAACGGAGAGACATCAACTTGAAGGGAATATGTTCCAGTGTCATGCTGAAGGGCTCTGTCCTAATGTCTGGAGTTTCCAACATTTTTATCAATGAATTAGTTGGTAAAAACAATGCACGATTAGAGAACTGACACAAAGTTGAGAGGCACAGTTAATATGTTGGAATCTGGATTTCAAAAGATAAGACTGGGAAAATGGATAAAAGAAGATGAAATTTAAAAGGCATAAATACAACACCTTGCATTTTCTAAAAATTACCTAAATATCTTTAGGATAAAGGTGACTTGGATTGAAAGCAGTAGATTTGATGATTTAGACATAAAGGGTGATATCATAAATAAATTAGAGAAGCATGGAAAAATATACCTGTCAGAGATCTATGGATAAGGGAAAAATTTATGACCAAACAAAAGTTAAAGAGGATCACAAGAAGTAAAATGGATAATTTTGATTACATGAAATTAAAAGGCTTTGCACAAAATTAATGCAGTCAAAATTAGAAGGGAAACAGGAAACTGGTGGAAATATTTTGCAACAAGTTCCTCCAATAAAGGTCTCATTTCTCAAATATACAGGGAATAGAACCATATTTAAAGAAATATGGGCCATTCTCCACTTGCTAACTGGTCAAAGGATATGACAAGCAGTTTTCAGAAGAAATCAAAACTATCAATAGTCACAAGATAAAAATGCTCTAAATCACTACTGAAATGCAAACTGAAACAACTCTGAGATACTACTTCACACCTATCAGATTGAATAACAAGACAGAAAAAGGAAAATAACAAATGCTGGAGGGAATGTAGGAATATTGGTACATTAATGCACGGTCATGGAGTTGTGAAGTAGTTCAACCATTGTAGAGAACAACTAGGAACTATGCCCAAAGGATTATAAAACTGCATCATCTCCTTTGACCCCGTAATACCACTACTAAGTCTGTATCCTAAAGAGATCAAAGAAAAGGGAAAAGGATCAATCTGTAAAAAATACTTATAGCAGCTCTTTTAGTGATGGCAAAGAAATTGAGGAGATACCATCAGTTGGGGAATAGCTGAACAAGTTGTAATAATATGATTGTAGTAGACCACTACTGTGTCATAAGAAATGAAGGGCAGGATGCTTTTAGAAAAACCTGGGAAGACTCGCATGAATTCACGCAAACTGAAGTGAGCAGGACAAGGAGAGCATTGTATATAGTCATGGCAATACTGTATCATCTGTGAAAGCCTTAGCTACTTTGATTAAGACAATGATCTGAGACCATTCTGAAGGGCTCATGATGAAAATGCTATCCACCGCCAGGGAGAGGCCTAATGAACTCTGAATGCAGACTGAAGCATATTTTTTTTTTACTTTCTGTATTTTTCTTTTTTCCGTTTTCTTTTGTAACATGGCTAATATGGAAATATGTATTGCATGACTTTACATATATAACTGATATAAAATCACTTGCCTTCTCAAGGGGAGGGATGGAGGGAGAGAATTTGGAACTCAAAACAAAAAAAAATGAATGCTATGTTTTTTAAAAATGTAACTGGGAAATATTTATAATGAAACAGTATTTATACATATACATCTACATATATATTTCAAAAGATTATATACATTTGGAAAAAGCTCATATGTTTTATTTGATCACAAACAATATAAACCAAAAGCAAGACAAAGTTGCTTAAAAATAATATAATGCTATCTTACAGTAATAGTAAGAAAATGCCAAGATCAGAGATGTACAAAGCCTCCAGGAGGCAGTAATGTGCTGTAATGAAAAGGGTATTGGTCCTGGAGCCAAGAGACCCAAGTTCAAATCCCACTTCTAATGTTTACTACCTATGTGAATTTGGGCAAGCCACTTAACCTCTAAAGGCTTCAATTTCCTTATCTGCAAAATGAAGGGGTTAGATTAGATGACCTCTAAGGTTCCTTCTAGTTTTCTATCTATGAGATAGTGAGAGGTTCTTAAACCATGCCATACTAGGAACAACTGAGGAAAATAGAGATGTTTTGTTTGGATAGAAGATTTAGGTAAGCCTCATGAGCAGTACTGCAATGTATGAAGTGTTGTTATATGGAAGAGGGAATAGGTTAAGTCTTTCAGTTCAATAAAGATGTTATACAGGAGATGTATAAACCTAAAAGAAAGTGGACAAATCATGTAGTAAGAGCAAGGGATAACAGAGGGATTAAGTGCTGCACAAATAATATTAAAATATCTACAGGAAGGCCTCCAAAACCATGGGTGGATCTTCCTCCCTCCCTTCCTCCTGCCAAGTATTTATGAGGGATATGGACAAGAGTCATATCTAATGAGAAAGACTGAATGTTTTGTAATCTAACACAACTCCTCCCTTACCCCTTCCCCAACTGAAAGAAAAAAATAAATAAACCAATAAACCCATTTATCATATTTGCCCAAGAGTCAAGTAAAACAAATTTGTACATGGGCTGTGTCTGAAAATGTGTCTCATTCTACAACTCCCTGTTGAGAGGGGGGTAGTGTGTTTCATCACTGATCCTTTGGAGAGTTCCAATTCTAATGAAGCCATGCAGATAATTTTCTTCCTATCTACTTCCTTTCTTTTATTAGGCTTATTAGTTAAGGTATGGGATAAATTAGAAACTGGGAATGTCAAGAAATTTAAAAAGCAGCCTTCCTTTGCTGTTGCCACAGCTCACCTGCGTCCTGTAAGCACACTGATGAGAAAAGTGAGAATCTTCAGAGATGACAGAGCATCTTTCAGATACACTGACTACCCCTTCCCCAACACGACTAAAGCTGTGGCATGCAATCAACTAGGCAGAAGTATCATCACATGGAATGAGATATTGTGTAACCTCTAATGGCTCAGAGGATAAGGAAGTCTAAGTCTTGAATGTCATGTAGAGCCCTGGAAGACTTCAGTGTTGTAAAAGAGAGGCTTAGACATTAAGAACCAGAAGGTTTAAAAATCAGTTGGGAAGCCCTATTGTGTCCTTGGCAACTTCCTGGCAAACAGAGGAAGAAGAAATGGAAGAAGTGTGAGATTTTATATTCTTAGGCTCAAAGATCACTACAGAGGGCAACTACAGCTATGAAATTAAAAGATGCTAGCTCCTGAAGGAAAGCTATGGCAAATCTAGGCAGCATACTCAAAAGTAGGGATACCACCCTTGCTGACAGAGGTCTGTATAGTAAAGCACTGGTTTTTTCAGTAGCGATGTATGACTGTGAGAGTTGGACTATAAGGAAAGCTGAGCACCACAGAATCAATGCTTTTTAATTGTGGTGCTGGAGAAGATTTTTTAGAGTCCCTTGGATAGCAAAGAGGTTACATCAGTCAATATTTAAAGAAATCAAGTCAGGCTATTCACTGGAAGGTCAAATACTGAAGGTGAAACTTAAATACTTTGGCCACATAAGAAGACAGGACTCACTGGAAAAGACCCTGATGTTGGAAAAGACTGAAGGCAAAAAGAAAAGGGGATGGCAGAGGATGAGATGGATAGACAGTATCATAGAAACAACAACCATGAACTTGGAGAGACTTTGAGAAATGGTTGAGGTTGTATGCTATGATCCAAGGGGTCACAAAGAGTCAGACACAGCTGAATAAAAACAAAATTGTGTCCTATGTCCAAAGCTTCTAAGGAGCAGTTGTCAGGGTTTCTGAACCAACTCTGCAGTTTCTAGTAGTTATGGTTTAAGTTAACTTAGGCTACTAAGAACCCAGTAATAAATAAGCAATGAAGAGTTGTTCATGATATGTAAAAAATTAGCTATGTCTACTTAGAAGATCACCCTGTAGACTCTGTTCTTTTCACCAGGAATGCAGAAAATCTTCTATTTCATTATTCATTTTTTCCCCTGAAAGATCATATTCAGTTTTGCTGGGTAGGGTGATTCTTGGTTGTAATCCTAGTTTCTTTGCCTTCCAGAATGTCATATTCCAAGCCCTCTGACCCTTTAATGTAGAAGCTGCTGAATCTTGTTTTACCCTGACTGTGGCTCAATGATATCTGAACTGTCTCTGACTGCTTGTGATATTTTCTCCTTGACCTGGGAGCTCTGGGACTTGGCTATAATATTCCTGGCAGTTTTCATTCTGGGATCTCTTTCAGGATGTGATCAATGAATTCTTTCAATGTCTATTTTATGCTCTGGCTCTAGAATATCAGGGCACGTTTCCTCGAAAATTTCTTGAGATGATGTTTAGGCCCCTTTTTTTTGATCATGGCTTTCAGGCAGTTCAGTAATTTTTAAATTATCTCTCCTGGATCTATTTTCTAGGTCAGTAATTTTTCCAATGAGATGTTTCACATTTTCTTCTATTTTTTCATTCTTTTGATTTTGATTTATTGTTTCTTGATGTCTCATTAAGTCATTAGCTTCTACTTGCTCAATTTAAATTTTTAAGCAATTATTTTCCTCAGTGGGCTTTTGTACCTTCTTTTCAATTCTACTTTTTAAGGAGTTGTTTTCTTCAGTGAATTTTTGTGTTTCTTTTCCCATTTGGTCAGTTCTACTTTTTAAGTAGTTCTTCTGCTCCATGAAGTTTTGTGTATCTTTTTCATTTTGGCCAATTATGTTTTTCAAGGCATTCTTCTCCCTTTACCATTTGGCCTATTCTATTTTTTTAAGGTTTTTCTTCAGCATTTTTTGTGCCTTCTTTAATAAGTTGCTGACTCTTTTTTCATGATTTTCTTGTATCACTATCATTTGTTTTTCCAACTTTTCCCCTACTCCTCTTACTTGACTTTTAAAATTCTTTTTTGAGTCCTTTCACGGCCTGAGAACAAATCACATATTTTTCTTTGATGCTTTGGATGTAGTAGTTTTGTCTTTGCTATCTTCTTCTGGTTGTCATCATAGTAATTTTTTTATAGTCAGAATCTTTTTCTATTGTTTGCTCATTTTTTCCAGCCTATTTCTGGACTTTTAACTCTATGCTAAAGTGAGGTCTTATTTCTGGAGTGGAGGGGGCACAGTCCCATCCTGCAGGTTTTTGATGTACCTGTTTTCACCTAGGGATCTCTAAGTTTTTGATTCTTCCAAGGTGGTATGATCTAGGACAGATACGTTTACTCCTAGCCTGTGCTGCTGTCTGTGAGCAATGATATGCATTCTTTTCTGCCCTGTAACTGTGATCAGGGTACCTGCTCCCCTGTGGCTGCAAGCTCTGGTGTGCTAGTGCTCCTACTTGCCTTGGAAGTACCACTTAGGACTCTGAGCCAGACTCAAGTACGAGCAATTCAAACAGTACCAATAAAGGGACCATTGTCATCTCCTTCTGACCAGCTGTCAGACTTCCTTACCAGCTGTGGGCTGAGAGCTCCAGAAGCATTTACTGCTGCTGCTGATTCAGTTGCTCCCAAGGCCTATTCCTGGTTTGCTGGGGCCTGGTCTGTATTGGCGCAGCCTGCCTGGACTGTGCTCCTCTCCTACCCCAGTGCAACAAACTTTTCCTGTCTACTATCTAAGTTGTCTTGGGATAGAAAACTACTTCGCTCCATCTTTTTGTGGGTTCTGCTGTTCCACATTTTGTTCTGAGGCATTATTTTAAAGATATCTGGAGAGGAATTTGCTATTTCAATTTTTTAAAAGGATATTTATGTTGTATCAAAACTTTAAAATGTATAAATAAATGAAAAAAAAAAAGGAAAAATCACAATGTTGCAATTTTCCCATCACTTTTTGTCTCAGGTGCCTCCAGGCCACTAGTGGCTCAGTCAAATGTAACTATGAAAGTTTACCCATAATCCCTAGTCACATGAATAACTGGTTGTGGTAACTTTAAAAATAGCCTATAGGATTTGGGATGGACATAAAATTAACAAATTTGGTTCATTGAGAAATCAATCTAGGTGAAAGATTTCTGGTACAAATTTTCCTCATGTAATTTTACAAGTTAATTATCAAGTCATCTTAATTAAATTTCTTAAGAGCTGGGCACAATGCCTAACACATAGCAGGCACTTAATAAATGCTTATTAACTTGATTTAATAAAATAAATGCCTATTGACTTTTTTAAAAAGAGGAAAAAAGCCACTTAATGAGTTATACATATCTAAAAAGTTTACAGACATTTTTTCATCTTACCTGTGAACCCCTCGTCAGAACATGTAAGAACTGAATCCCAAAAAGCCTTGCCATTTCACTGGTTTTCCCAATCAGGTCCAGCTGTTCTAACATTTGGAGATTTCCACGGACACGGCTAACATAATGATCAACCATTTTCCATCTGTTGAAGAAAGCAATGTTATGAACATTAGTGACTCTGAAAGAATTTAGTCATTTGAAACAAGGTAATATTTTCATTTTGTGAAAAAGTACATTTTTAAAGCTACAATTTGTGTTAATTATTTGGGACAAGTGATGATCTGGATATAGTTATTTTGTGATAGTAATACTGTGATAGCAGTGGTCACAGGTCTGTGCTTCTACTGACTGATTTACTCAGAATATCTGACAAGACTGACCAGAGAAAACCAGATTGAGATGATTTCCCCACCTTTAGTTATATGTCAGTTGAGCATGAGACTTCATGCCAAACAAATGTGTTTCACTGCTTTCTGTTATTTTTAATTCTATCATTTTTAAGAAGAAAAGTTACTCCATATCAATTTGTAGAAGTTTTTTTTTAAAGCTTTTAAAGAACACATTTCAATGTGTTAGCAATCAAGGAAAAAATGGACCATATGTCAAAGGTATGGCAAATATCCACTGTGATAAAGATGTGGTTTCATGATGAGGAATTAAAAGGCAATTTCAGTCTTGTGAACTCAGTGCCAAAGTGTGGAGATCAAGTTACCACAACAATTGGACATACTACATATTAAAGTTTTTTTTTTACATAAGTAAAAAGTGATAAGGTTTATTGCAAAGGTCAATATGTTTATTTTTCTTTGTCTCAGTTAAGTTGCACACTAATGTAGCTTATTTATGGGGCTTATTGGGGCCTGCTGCAATCAATATGTTATCTATAAACAGGAATTTCTAATAAGAGCTAACATTTATACAGCATTTACTATGTGCCAGGTATTGTGCTAGGGGTTTTACAATTGTTATCTCATTTGGTAATCGCAACTACCCTGGTAGGTAGGTGCTATTACCACTCCCATTTTACAGAAGAAAAACTGAGGCAAACAGAAATTAAGTGACTTGCCTAGGATCACAAAATACTTGAGTCACATTTGAACTCAGATCTTCCTGACTCCAAGCCTGAAGTTCTATCCACTGTGTTACCCAGCTGCCCTAAACACCCCCCCTCCCCCAAACCAAAAAACCTTCACCATTTATAGGTAATCATTTTTTGACTTAGATTTGCTCCAAGATAGAATCTCCTTCTCAAAAATTGTGAACACATTTGGTAAACATGTGTGCTCTTGTTTTAGTCCTCAGCTGATATTAATAACAGGTTGAACAAGCAGACATATGGGTTAGCCGTTACTGATATTCTCTTTTTTTGCTTGTTTTATTATAATTTTTCCCAAACCTTTGGAATCTTCCTTCAGATAACTTGAGGGCCAATCCCTTAATGCCTCAAAGAAGTACTCAGAGGCAGTCCTCAGGAGTACACAAGAACACTTTTCTGAATGTACTTAGTCTAGTACAATTGCTTTTCCCATCCTTATTTTCCTCAAGGTCATCTCTACTTCCCCCTTACATATTTCTTGGATTGTGATATTAGAATCCAAAAGAGGTGGTTCCATTGTTTGTCTTGGTATAAAGAGTTCATTATGAAAATCTTTACATAACTTTTCCATTTTTTTTTGTTCCTGTTTCATCTTTAAATGCCCTTGGGATATTGGTTTTCTTAGCAAGATTTCTTTAGATGAGTTTTCCCCTCCCTTGCTTCTTGCTGTCTTCTGCGGTGACTCGGTCTTTCACAATTTTTCTCTGTAAGATTTTACAAGTTAAGTTTACATTATAAACCAGTGTTATCCTTGCCTGTCAAATCTTGTTGGTGAGTGTTTGTGAACTAAAGTAGTTCCTAGATTCTTCTGTCTCTGCATTATGGCATTTAATTTATATTAGTTAAACTTCTTTATGAAACTACTATAATCAGTGGATTTGACCCTTTCTCAATCTATTTCCTTTTTTTTGTCTTAATTCCTTTATGTAGGTCAGTTTGCAAGTTTTTTAGTAGCACATTATATACTTTCCTCATTTCTTTCTTGTAGCTTTGCGTTAATTTTGACTTTCTTCTCACTAGTCATTACTTGTACTAGATAGATGGATGGCTCATACAGGAATAACTTTCACATTATCAATGAATTTTTAGTATCTGTTAAAACCTAACTTTCAGTTTCTATGATATTATTCTGTGTTTGCCACATCCAGTACCTTTTGATTCTTTTCCTTAAGACTGTATTCCGGGGCAGGTAGGTGGTATAGTGAATGGAGGACCAGCCCTAGAGTCAGGAGGACCTGAGTTCAAATCCAGCCTCAGACACTTGACACACTTATTAGCTGTGTGACCTTGGGCAAGTCACTTAACCCCAATTGCCTTGCCTTCCCCCCTCTAAAAAAAAAAAAGTATTCCATATGTACATACCTAGGGTTCCTAACTCCTGAACCAGATTTCCCAACATATTTTTGACAACCTTGCCTATTCCCATTTTTTTCCTAAAAGCCACTGGTTATCAAAACATATGTTGAGTTAATTCAGAGGGTTTTGTCATATTCTTAGAAGATTTCTCTGTCTCTTTATCTTTTCCAACATTCACTGGCACTCAAGATGTAATTATTTCAATGGTGATCATTTTGAAACTATTTGCCATGAACTCTGCAATATAAAATGACCAAATATTCCATGAAATGATGTTTCTTGTTGCCTTTGGATACACAATAAAATGAGCTTTGCCAGTTCCTTTATTCTTCTCTCCAAGGAGCACCTGTCTTGTCAGTCATCTTTCTATTTGGTTGCAACTCTCTTCTGATTTTATTTGTAGCAAGAAAGTTAAGATATAATTCCTCCAGTAGCATGTCCACTAAACACTGGCCACTCGACAAAAATCTCACAGAATAACAAGCCACTAATTTAATTAGTAACCAATGATCCATCCTATCAGTGGTGAGCCTCTCCACTCTTATAGCTACTCCAATATGCAGAAAGCAGTCTAGGACTAGGACTATGTTCAAAAGCTTTTCCAACATGGCAAACGTGCTAGAGCTTGCATTCAATTAGCAGAAACTTTGAGAACCTAGGATCATCTTCACATTATAATGAGACATTAGGGTATAATTTACGGAGTTGTGGTATTTAAAAATGAAAACTATACCTCTTTTAGATGTTAATGATATGCTCTATTAATGCTACACACACACACACACACACACTTACTTTTTAGACACATAATTGGTTAAATTGAGTCTGACTTTTAAAGGAATTTGTTTAAATCAAATTGTACTTCTACATGAACATGCCATGTTTATATGGCATGTTAAGATTCAAATGAATTTGTTTGATGACAAAATTTAGTTACACATTTGAAAGGAGAGAAAATAGGAACTTGTTTATGGTTACGCTGTGAGGTCTACAGTTTAGAAAAATGTCCTCAAGTTATAGCTTAGTAAAATTTAAATATTTCCTTTCAGTCAATGACTTTCTACCTTTAGAACAAAGGTAGTAGAAAAAGAAAAAAAGGAAGAAGAAGGAAATTACAGAAATAAAAAAATGACAAGAGAACTAATCTTGGTAGAGGGAATATAACTCATATGAAATAAGATTGAATGTTACAAATGATCAATTTTCTCATATCAAATTCCTACACTCAAAGCAAGATTCATTCAGCTCTTCAGTTGCTAATAAGATTTCAGTTGTACTGTTAATTGATGTCATTTGATAGCAGTGTTTTTCTCTTTTGCCTAATTAGATAATAGAAGCAAATTAAATAAACTCTAGTATCTTTCATGAATGTCAGTTTATATATGTTAGCATAAATGTATGCTTGTAAGGGAATGTTTGTTGTGAGTTGTTGGTTAATGATGGGAGAGAAAAAAATATCAGATCTAATAAGATTCAACTTTGTTCATGCCAATTTTATTAAAATACTATATTATTGATGCCCCTTTAAAATAAAATCTGACCATATTGGAACAGAAGATTATAAAGAATGAAATACATCATTTAAAAATACAGACTAGGGTAGAAATATCAACATTAACATTTTCAGCAAATGTTCACTTTTTCTGGCCTCCAAATGAAGCAAATTTAGAAGTTCTCAAAGGTTTTATGGGGCCGACATTTGGTATTCACATTTAGGTCAATTACAAATGCAGGCTGCACTTCTATATGAGCTCTATGAAAGGAAAAAATAATGCAAACCTCAAAAAAGAACATTAATTATGGGCTGAGCTTAAGTTTTACTTAAGTCAGATTTGGCGGAAAAAGTGTCACTGAAGTTCATGTTACTAAGCACTGTATGAGGTATAAAATATTCCTGTATCATTGCTATTTGATTATATTAATTCAACTGCAGCCTTGGTTAGTTTCACTGTATTGAGAATATCTTTTTCTAAATAAATCAATCTGAATAAATCAGAAGATGTTTAGTTTTAGACTTACAGAAAATTGGAACTGCATATCTTACTTAAAAAAAGTAATATGGGAAAATTTAAAAATTTTCAGGATGGTTTCTATTTCTTAATACATCTCAACCTTTAAGAACAAACAGGAAAATTTTCAGAGACAGCAACATGCCAAGGGAATGACAAAAATTCAATAAAAAATTTAACTACTGTGTTAGATGGTAGGCCCTTGTTTGTCAAATAACCCTTGTTTTATGTTCTATCTGAGGAGACAACGTGTATGTGTACAAAATCTGTATACACAAGGGAATTTCAAGTTGGGGGAAGCACTAGAAGATAAGGGGAGCAGGAAAGGCTTTATGTAGGAGTGGTATTTCAGCAGAACTTTGAAGGAAATGAGGGACTCTAAAAAGGAGGAGAGAATGTATAGAGGCTTGGGGGATAGCTAGTACAAAGGCATGGAGATAGGAACTAGAATAGCAGGCCAGTTTGTTGTTGATTGTAGAGTGGGCATGAAGGGGAGTAATGTGTAATATATCTGGAAAAGTAGGTTGGAACCCGCTTTTGAAGAGTTTTCAATACCTAAAAGAGGAGGTTTTCTTCTAGAAGTAATTGGGGGCCACTGATTATTTTTGAGCAGGAGAAATGACATGGTCAGACCTATGCCTGAAGACAATCACTTTGGTAGCTGTGGTGGATAGCCTACAGAGGTGAGATAAGGAAGCAGCACTAATCAGGAGCTACTGCTATAGTCTAGGTAAGTAGCAAGAGGGTCTGAACCACAGTGGTGACTATTTGAATAGAGAAAAAGGATAGATGCAAGATAGAATACAACTGCCTAGTGTGGCCACAAAACAAATGTCCCTATCACTGGCACACATTAGAATCTATAATCTTAGAATTTTAAAGTTGTAATAGACCTTAGAAATCATCTGGTGCAACTGACTCATTTTACCAATGAACAAAAAAAGGCCTTGAGAATTGAAATGATCTACTCAAAAAAATTTTAAATAGTGGTGAAACACAGACTGGAGTCTCTACACTAAAGTTTCTAAATCTATAATTGAAAGGAAATGTTATTGATCTATTGTGTTTTTTTATATAAACAACATTTCTTCTAGTGTTCCTTCCCCCCCCGCCCAAAGTACTGTTCCATATAACAAATAGTTTTCTTTCTTTAAACAAATACTGGAAAAACTCAGTAAAACCCACTGATACTTCAAAAAAAAATTCGAACATACACAAAATGTTTAAATATACAAATTATATGAATGTAAATAATCTCACAACCCTGATAAAAAGGTAAAGGACATGAGATTAAGGATCAAACATGAGAAAAATACATAGGAAGTTATAATCCATACTGTTTTTTTTTTTAATTTACTGAACACGTTTTCTTGGATAAGTAAATGACTTACTTATAAAAGTCAATGAACTAAGTGTTTAAAAAAATGTTAGCTTATCATGTATCGATATATTTCAATAGAGTAAATGCTCCTGGAGGACAGAGAATCTTTCTTGTTATTGTCATAGGATAAAATACAAAATCCTCTGGTATTTGACTTGACTAATGTTTAATGTAAAGGTATTTATAGATCCTATATTTGATTGCATGCTGCCATGGAAGGAGGGGGAAAGAAAGGGAGTAGGAGAAAATTTGAAACTCAAGGGATTGAGGAACTGAATGCTGTCAACTAAAAGTAAATAAATAAATTAAAATTAAAATCCTCTGGTATTTAAAGCCCAACACATCTTTCTCAGCAAATTTCATATTACTTTCTCTGATGCACTCTGGATTTCAGCCAAACTAGTCTATTCCTACTACTGACTGCTTCATTTTTAGGCAAAAAGAAACGAAAAAAAAGCCAACATTTATAATTCCCTGTATATGATATTCAATCTCCTTCCCTTCTGCAAAAGGAGTCTTATTGTCCATGCTTAGAATGTGCTGTTCCCTTTTTGTCTTTGTTTCTAGAAGTTCCTAGCTTCCCCCTTCAAGTCTCAGTCCAAGTACCACTTCCTATAAAAGACCTTTCCTTATACGCTTAGTTGTTGGATTTTTCCATCTCTTCATTCAAAATTATGTATTTATTTTAAATTTACTTATTTAATTATATATTGCTTCCCCAAAAGAATGCAAATTCTGTGTTGAGCACACAGCTTGATGGATTGAATTAAAACATCAGATTTGCTATACTGTGAAATTTTTGATTATATAAAAATTTTTTTTGGCCATAGCAACTCTTGATGACTATCTAGCACATAAATGAATGGGGAGAATACCCAAAATGACAAAAATTAAGAATTCATAAAGTAAATATGTTACCCAAGCTCATTCCAAAATCTCCTTGCTCAGAGAACAGGTATACTTTACTTGAAGCAAACCCAATAAAGACCATCCTTGAACTTACAAATGACTGCTATAGTCCTTGCCAGTCCTCCTTCATTTCCCCTCTTTGGTGACACCTTCAGGCAACTCACTACCATAAAAATGGGAGCTGTTGTAAAAAAAAAACTTGCATGTTTTGGAGAACCTTTGGGTTCAGAAAGGGCGAAAGAGCAGAAATCAAGGAAAAATAACCTAGGGGCAGTCTGCTTATGAAGTTGCCATGGGATCTAAAAAAGTCTTTGCTCCCATGGCTCAGATGCAATAATCCTACAAGTTCAGTCACATTACAAGTTTTGTTAGCTTTTGTTGGCTAGTCAAGGAACACCTGTCGCAACTGTATGTAAAAATCATCTTGAATTTCAAACAATTTGACTTATTAAAAAGATTTAGAATATAAACTCATTTAGAAGTCGAGGAATACCTGTATAAAGACTCACAAAAAGACAACTGGGATGATTATCTGTCCTACAAAAGATACGATTCCTTTGACTTGTTTCTTTGGTACAGTTCAAATGATATAATTTATAGAACATATTTTTCTACAAAACTTATGAGGTTCATAACTGTTGTATAAAGCAAAGAGTTTCTGCATTTTAAGAAAACAAAGGAGGATATAATATGGAAGGGTCACAACTAGTCACTGTACTTTCAATGTCCTAAAAAAAGTGTGTATGATCTCCCTGTGCAATGTATTCCAGCATCATACAATCCTTACTGTTAAAATGGTCTTCCACTTCCCTGTTAAATTTTAACTTAAGCCCATTTTCCCTGATATTACTATTTGTACAAATAGATATATGATACACACCACTGCTTTCTGTTCAAAGACACACTTAGAAATGACAATTACTTCTGGATCATATTAATAATAATAACTCTGTCAATCATACTTTTATATTAATTAGCTTCAGACTGAACTTCTGTTTTAATTTATTATTGTCATTTGGTCTTCCCCTATGTTTATATTTCTATAATGATTTCATGTAAAAACTTAGTATTTTCCTATAATTTTACCTTACTTATGGATGGTGCCTCAGAGATACAAGTATCAAAAAAAAGCAGATTTCAAATAAGTAGATTTCTCAGCATATCCAAGTCTTATGAAGGGGTCTTGCACCTCCCCACCCTGAAGTCTCTTGAAATTTAATGAACATATTTCATTCACCTCAAAATTAGATCCCATAATCTTATCAATTTTTCCTCTGCAGAAAACATAGCAAGCATTTCCTTAAAAAATGTAAAATAAATGGTATGTTTGACATGACTATTTTTTTGTTTAACATGTTTGATATGACAATATCACCCTCAAAGAAATGAAACATTACCTGTATAGATCTGTCTTGTTATCAAACCAATCAGACAATACCCGAAACGTGAAGAGAGGAAAACGCTGGTGAAGAATGTGAAAACTCACATTTTCAAAGGTATAGTTGGTTAGAGCCACCTGGAAAAATTATTACAATATTGCTATATTTAAATGTTACATTCATCTGGAGCAGTGATTCTCAACCTGTGGGATATGTTCAATTTGTAACAGTGAAAATACATCTTGCATATCAGATATTACGATTCATAACAGTAGCAAAATTACAGTCATGAAGTAGCAACTAAATTAATTTTATGGTTGGGGGTCACCACAACATGAAGAACTGTATTAAAGGGTCACAGCATTAGGAAGGTTGAGAACCACTGATCTGGAGGGTTTCAGATACTGCTTAAAACCTTAGTGATAGATTTAAAAACCACATTTAACAGTAACTTTGCATACCACTGAAATGAATTAAAATAAATTAAAATAAACTTCAAATTATATTCAAGTTAAAATAATATTCAATTTAGAATAAAAAGTGTTTCACTCACAAATGCCATTATTTAAGTTAAGGTTGTTTTCTGATAGCAAGCTGTCTAATGGAATTACGTTAACTTTTGAGATGTGCCAAATTAAAGAGACTTTGCCTCAAGCTTTTAGTAACTAGATCTCTCATTTTGTGGTTGATTTTGTGCTGCCTTGTTTCTCAAGAGAAGAAAGGATGAAAATATCATCAGTATTTGCCCATGTGCAAAATATCCAGGTTAAAGTTGAATTGTTGTGAAATCATTTGTTAACATACCCCTGCATAGAACATGGATATGCAACTGTGAAGAAGGCAACTTAAAGGAAGGTGAAGCAGAAGTGGTATCTGGTAGTACACTACAAAAGATGGCTCAGTCAGATGGAACGATATGATGGTGATTTCCTGAGGCACAAATAGCATGAAGGTCGGAGAGAGTTGGGATGGGGGACTTAATCTAGACATTTGCTGGAGGTCTCTTTTTGCTCAAACCAGATTACGTAATAAATTCTTGATTTGCTTATTTGATAATTTCATCTTTCTGAAAGCAAAGGAAACAAGGAAAAGAATTACTAATCTGAATTTTGGTCTGACCCATGAGAAAAAATGGTTTGGTAAAGTTTTGAAAATGATGAAAGTTTCCTTTGTGTTCAAGATAGATATGGAGAGAAACATTAGACTTTTGGAGAGCAGGTCTTAGAGGGTTCAGAGAAAAGATGGAGATGAACCCTTGGTAGATTCTGAAGAAAAAAAAAAGGCTGCTTCAAGGAGAAAAAGAGGCTCTTGAGAATGTAATTTTGATAAAACAAATTAAAATGATCTTAATGAGGAAAATGTGGGGGAGGTATTTAGAGACTAAAGAGGTGCTATGGGGAACTCAGATTTTAAAAGGCCCGAAAATGCTAATGTGGCCACAAAACACTGGTAGAGCCTTAAAAGAGTGATGGGGAAGACTAAATTTCAGGATGGGCCAGTACTTTGAATACTACTGTCGGTAATATTAAGAAGGGGGAAAGAGAAGGGACAAAGACCCATGTATACAAAATATTTATAGCACCTCTTTTTGTGGTGGCAAAGAATTAGAAATTGAGGGGATGCCCATCAATTGAGGAATGACTGAACAAGCTGTGGTATGTGAATGTAATGGAATTCTATTGTTCCCTAAGAAATGATGAGCAGGCAGACTTCAGAAAAACCTGGAAAGATTTGCATGAACTGATGCTGAGTAAAATAAGCAGAACAAGGGAACACTGTATACAGTAATAGCACCTTGTATGATGACCAGCTTGGGTAGAATGAGCTCTACTGAGCAATGCAAAGATCTAAGACAGTTCCAAAAGACTCATGATGGAAAATGCTATCCACATCCAGAGAAAGAACTATGGAGTCTGAATGCAGATTGAAGCATACTATTTTCTCTCTCTCTCTCTTTTTTTTTTTTTGGCTTTTTCTTTTTTATGGTTCTTCCCCTTTGCTCTGATTCTTCTATCATGACATGACTAATGTGGGAATGTGCTTAATATATATGATCATGCATGTATAGCCTACATCAGATTGCATGCTGTCTTGGGGAGGGAAGAACAATTTAGAACTTGAAATCTTATAAAAGTGAATGCTGCAAACTAAAAATTAATTAATTAATTAGGGTTTTTTTTTAAAAGGAGGGGAAGAAGAGCAAAAAAAGGTTTGTCCCGATGCTTGGGATAATAACACGTGAGAAAAAAAGAACTTTTCAGCTTCAGTAATTTCTATTTTCTCTATCAAAGAAAATTATCTTTATACTGAAAAGGGTAGGAGAATGGTTAGGAGGGAAATGAAAACCAGGATAAGTGAGCAGATCAAAAGACAATGACGATACCTCTCTAAATAAGTTTAAGATATCTGGGCTGAATAACTTGTATCCAAAGATTTTTAAAGACTTTGTAGGCATGACTGCTGAAGTTGATTATCTTTGAGGCATTCTGGCAAATGTGAATTGTGCTACAGGACTACTGATGGGCAAATGCCCTAATTTTCAGAAAGGGGGAAAAAATTCTTCAAACTATAGGTTGATAAGTCTGAATTTTTTGTGTAAAAATTCCAAAACAGATTATTGAAAAAATGTTTTGCAAGCCAAAAAAGGGAGCAGTGATCACTAAGGGCCAGACTCTACGAGTGGACTTCTTTAGATCCAGAAAGTAGGGATATAGATAGGGAGCCTTTTTCCAATCCGATGTTTTCTCTAGGCTTAGAAAGATCTGGCTCCAGATGATTCCTGTGATGAGATTCATTAAAGATCAATATCCTAATAAGAACCAGAATGCCTAACTGGCCTTCTCTCTGTTCCTCACATGTGACAGACATCACATCTTCCATCTTTGTGACTTTGTAATGGTTCTTTCCATGCCTGGAATATACTATCACCTCACTGCTGCCTTGTGGAATCTTTCTCTTTCTTTAAGATGCAGCTCGGGCACCACCCTTTTGGGAAAGTGATTTTTTTTTCTGATCCCCTCACCTGCTAGTGAACTCCCTCTCAAAATACCTTGTATTAACTTACTTTGTAGTTAACCTTTCTATATACATATACATCCTTTGTCTCCCTCATTAGAAGTTAAGTGTCTTGCAAACAGGGTTTGTTTCATTTGCATTGTATCTGTATCTCTCTAGCACATCGTACTTGGCCTGACATAGTGGGTGACTAGTTGAATGACTGACTGACTGACTGATACAAGGTCAACCTCTGCTATGTTCAAACTGTCCTGAAGGGGAACTGCCAAGTGGTTTGAAGTATTTTCTGATACTGTGAAAACTGTCAATTCTATTTTAGTGACCCCAAGAAGAGTGACAAATTATTAATTCCTAACATTCACACATTTTTGATGCTCCAGTGCAGATGAAGATAAAAGAGATAATTCACAGTAACAATAGTTTAAGTAGCCCAGGAATATCTGACCTCTGATATTCCAGAAATTCCTATGAAAAGTCCCAAGTTTTTAAAGATCTTTACTTAATGATTCAATAACTTGGGGTAACATTTGACACAAATGATCTAGCTAGTTGCATTTTAGCCCTAAGTGAGCAAAGAATTCTTTGCTAATCTGATTCAATTCTGTTGTCATACATAATGCATGTGCTCATTCCAAGTAATATTTTAAAGTTATCACAGCTTATTATTCCACAGTGGAGACTATAAACAAAACAAAACATATAATTTTGCTACCCCAAATTCTATTTATAAAAATATCTTCTAAGTCACTGGGTGCACTTATGTTTTGAAATCTATGAAAATAAGACATTGAGCCAGAATAAAGTTACCTACTCCTCTTTCTTCTATCAGTAAGGAAAATATGTACCAAATGCATATAGAAAAAGGAGATGCTTCTAAGGTACGTATTTGGGAGAGGCCAAACAAATTTAATGCACACTACAGAAAATACAAGAAAAAAAGGAAAGAGAAGATATAGAAGCCAAGTAGGAGATAAAGAATCTTAAAAGATTATTTAATAAGAACAGCACTTTTATATTGACAAATACAATTACTAGGCATTGTCACCCAAATGATGACATAAGACATTCTTGGGAAGTCAACTATTCAGTATGTCTCAGAAGAGCCAGCAAAATCAGCGAGTATCATATTTATCTAGAAAGTAGTTTGGGGGTGATTGTGTGGGAGTGAAGGGAAGGAAAACAGGAGGTAATCCAAGAATTCTAGAAAAAAAGACAGTCTACTAAAAATGTATGTTTCTGCACATGAATGTTTTTAATTGATATCAACAACGTAGAGGGGACATTCAGGTCAGGAAGTCCATCATTCTGAACAGTAAGAATCTTTCACCAAAGTCATTTGCTGCTTCATGTGTATAACTAATATAATTTAAGACTGGATCATTTGAAATTTTGGGGTAGGGTATTCTTTGTTTTTCCAAAGTGATTGGCTAACAAATCTAAGAACGCAAGGGAACTTAAAACAGAGCTTTTGGATTCATGCTAAGTACCCCTAATTTCTATATATGACAAAGGTATCATAAATGGAAAAAATGCCATTTTAAAAAATTTTCAGGAGCAGAGATGCTCTTATTTGTGTTAATAGAATGTTCTAGTGCTTAAACACTCTCACTGTTAAGTAGTTCTTGTTGAAATCTAGTTTATAATTTTCAAAATACAATAAATTGAGGTAAAAATGAATTTATCTAAGACACTGTGTTTAGAGTGCAGTTCTATATTAAGGAAGAAAGTAACATGATGAAAGTATAAAATATTTGCTATATAATAAAGCACACAAGTTCTATAGACATTTATAGATATTCCTAAGATACTTCAGAAACAGATAAAAATGAGAAATCAGGAGAAAACAGAAGTCAGTCTGCCAACTGACAGGCATCCCTGCAATTTCCAATTCTTTTCCCCCACAAAGACAGCTCGCTATAAATATTTAAAAATATATAGGTTTTTTTCCTTTTTCTATAATCATCTTTGGAAACAGACCTAGTAATGGTATTGCTAGGTCAAAGGGGATAGGCAGTTAAATAACTCTTTGGGCATATTTTCAGATTGCTCTCCAAAATGGTTAGATCAGTTCACAATTCCACCAACAATGAATTAGTGTCCCAATTTTTCCACATCCCCTCCAGCATTTGTTGCTTTCCCCTTCAATCATTTTAGCCAATCTGACAGGTGTAAAATAATATCTCAAGGTTTTTTAAATTTCATTTCTCTAATCCATAATGATTTAGAACATTTTTTTCATATGACTATAAACTGTTTTGATTTCTTCATCAGAAAATTATCTGTTTACATCCTTTGACCATTTATCAACTGGGGAATAATTTGTATTCTTATAGATTTGACAAAGTTCTCTATATATTTGAGATATTACACCTTTATCTGAGAAACTGTCTATAAAATTATTTTTCCCAATTTTCTACTTTCTTTGGCTACATTTGCTTTATTTGTACAAAAACTTTTAAATTTAGTGTAATTGAAATTGTCTATTTTATATCTCATATGGCTCTCTTATCTCTTGTTTCATCATAAATTGTTCACCTATTCTTAAGTCTGACAGGTAATATATTCCATGTTCTGTAAATTTTCTTGTAATGTCTTTTTATGTCTAGGTCATGTATCCATTTTGACCTTATCTTGGTAACTAGGGTAAGATACCTATCTATGCCTAATTTCTGCCAGATTACTTTCCAGCTTTCCTAATAATTTTCACCAAATAATAAATTCTCATCCCAGAAACTTTACACTTTTACATGGTCAAAGTCTTTACACTTTTCAAATACAAGGTTACAATAGTCACTTGCTGCTATAAATTGTATGTCTACTCTGTTCCACTGATCTACCTTTCTATTTCTTAGTCAATATCAGATAGTTTTGATAATTACTGTCTTATGATATAATTTAAGATCTGGTATTGCTAAACTTCCTTTACATTTAAAAAAATTAGTTCCTTTGATATTCTTGAACTTTTGTTCTTCAAAATAAATTTTGTTACTGTTTTTTCTAACTCTGAAAAATAATTTTTTGGTAATTTAGTTGGGAATATATAAATTAATTTAGGCAAAATTGTCATTTTTATTATATTGGTCCTGTCTACCCATGAACAATTAATATTCCTCCAATTATTTAAATTTGATTTTATTTATATAAAAAGTTTTTTTTATAACTTTGTTCATATAGTTTCTGGGTTTGTTTTGGCAGGTATACTCCCAGGTATTTTATACTATCTAGAATTAACTAGAAACAGAAATTGTGGGGATACCCATCAACTGGGGAATGGCTGAACAAGTTGTGGTCTGTGATTGTGATGGAATACTAATGTTGCTATAAGAAATGATAGCTTGATGATTTTAGAAAAACATAGATAGACTTGCATGAAATAATGAAGAATGAAATGAGCAGAATCAAGAGAACATTGTATACAGTAACAGCATTATTGCTTTAAGAACAACTTTGAGCAATAAAGTAATTTTGACTATTAAAAATACCCAAATTAACTACAAAACATCTATGAAGGAGGATGTTATCTGCATCCAAAGAAAGAATTGATAAGTAGAAGTATGTATGAAGTATATATACACATTTGTGTCTAATGGTAGCCTTCTCTAAGGTGGACGGGTGGACGAAAAAAGATTAAAAAAAGAAAGTTACATGATAATTTTATTATATATTTAAAAGGAATAGCAAATTATACATACCAGATTTACAGTTTCATGTGCAATAATCTTTTTTTCTATTATACTATGTTATGGAAATCATTGTCTTATCTCTTGACTTCAGAAAAAAAAGAAAATGGTAGTCAAATTGTAATTTTCCATTACTAAAAGCAGCATTACTTGTACATATTTTTAAAAATTCCACCTGAACACCAAAAAAGCATAAAAGTTTCATACTCGAGTGCACAAAACAACACAACTGATACTTTAAATAAATCTGATTCAATTTTAAAAGTTAATTTTTAGATAAGGCATTTTACCTCATTTCTCATGATTCTCCAAAGATTTAGTGTAATCCTCCCAACAATGTTTATCTCACTCATTGTATCAGATCCATATTCATCTCTTTCAGCAGCAAATCTGTTCTCCATTTTGTCATCTATAGAATTGGAAAGAGACTTCAGAATGTTATCTCCAATAAAAATTAGAATCAGAATAAATTTTAAAATATACTTGGCTGGATGCGACCAATAAACTATTTCTTAATTGTTAAAGAGGATAGTGTGCTTCATAGCATTGGAAAAATTTCTACTTACTTAGCTGTAGAAACTATTTTATGCAATAATTTAATCTAAATTTTTACATTAAAAAAAACCAAACCTTTTTTCTTTTACTTCTGGTAATTTGTCTTGCTTCTTTATTAAACTCACCCAGAAGTGCAGCATTTTTCTGGCTTTAATCTGAAAAGTGTGTACTATTTCTATCTTATATTTAACAACTGCTAAATAATAATTGCTAACATTTATGTATCACTTACTACATACCAAGGCACTGTGCTAAGCACTATACAATTATTATTTTACTTGATCTTCATAGCAGCCCTCAGTGGTGAATGATGTTATCATCTTGATTTTACAGATGAGGAAACTTATTTAATAAAGTTTTATATGCATACAATGCTCTCTATTTTTTAAAGTGCTTTTGCACATTTTATTTCATTTTATTCTAACAACCCTATGAGGTCGGTAGTGGAAGAATTATTATGGTTTTTTTGCATATGAACAAGCTATATAGGTCAATGGAATAATCAATGGAAAAAATGTCATTAAAAAATGTCTTGGAGCAAAGATGATCCAATTTGACTTAACAGAATCCTCTAGTGCTTAAAACACTCTCACTGTTAAGAAGTTCTTATGTCAGAGGGGCAGCTAGGTGGTACAGTGCACTGGCCCTGGAGTCAGGAGGACCTGACTTCAAATCTGGCCTCAGACATTAGACACACTTAGTAGCTGTGTGACCTTAGGCAAGTCACTTAATCCTAGTTGCCTTGCCTTCTCCCTTCCAAAAAAAAAATTCTGTTAGAGAAGTAATTGACTCCAAAGCTGTATGGTTAATATATAGTAGAACAAAGACTAGATCTAGGTCCTCTAACTCACAGTCCAGTGTTCTTATCAAACTGACAAGGTCCTAACATGAATATTGCTTGAAACCTGGATAAAGATATCCCAGAAGACACGTTTTCTACAGTGAACTAAAAATTGGAATAACCATTCTCAAAAGAAAACGGAGTTTAAATCTAATTTTAAGGAATAGAGATGTTTCAATAAAGTTTCCATTTTTGCCACCAGTGTTAGTTAACCATGTATGTAGTAGCACCTAGCAAACTAAGAGGGCAGAAGATCCTCTGGAATCACTACTAGTTATTGAAACAAGTGTGGTAGCCACAGAGAAGGGATTAGCATTAAAAATCTTCAGTAATAGGAGATGCTCTATTCTCCCTTAATAGGACATTTTAGTATTTAAACATTCTTAGTGACAAGAAGACAGTTCTAGTTCGAAGAGAAGGATCCTCTACTATGTGGAAGGAAGGCTCTTGTTTTATATCCCTCCTCCTAGTTATTAAAAGAAAGCAATGAAGAGAGACAGACTGCTATCAGAGATAGAAATAGGCTACTTATTATGGAAAAAATTTGCGTCACTGCCTTATCTTACTTTTTGGACTTTTAAGATATGACCTAAGAAAAAAGGAGTCAGAAAACTACCATATCTTATCCAACTTCCTTATTTTTATTTCTGATGCTTTTGCTTTTCTATCACACTCATTTCTGAATATTCTTGCCCCGTCCCATATCCAGTGAACTGTCCATTGCAACGAAGATTAAAAAAAAAATTCAGCAAAAGTAACCCACCCATTTTGCTTTCTAGTATATGCAGTACTCTATATTATCATAATAAGTGTCTGGAGTGAGATGTGAACCCAGGTTTTCCTGCTACCTAACTCTGTATGTTTCATTCTGCCTTTGCTTATATGTCTTCTCATGATTCTCTGAATTCTTCCTTTATTGTGTCTTACATCACAATAATATCTTAATATATTCATGTTCTACAATTTATTTAGCCATTCCCCAACTGATGAAAAGTTTTCTTTCCTATATCTTTGCTAGCACAGAAAGTGCTGCCATGAATACATTGGTGTAAGACTTTGACCTCCTGGGGACAAAGGTCTAAGTTCTGTACCTTTCCCAAAGCAGTTCCCTTTGTGAGATGCCTCTTTTATGGATGAGGATACAGACACAAGGCTAATGACATGTCCAAAGTGAAGCAGTTACATAAATGTTAAAACTAGCATGGCAATCTAGGTTTTCTGACTCTAGATCTGGTGCTCTTTTCACTACATCATGCTACCTTCTTCTTAATAATGTGGTTAAAACAAAACAAAAAACCTTGATTGAAAAAAAATTTTGTGATCAAATCAAAGACAAGGAAGAAAATCCTGGCAGCAAAAAAATTAAATATAATTCAACTGGCTTCTCATGAAACTCAGACGTATTTGGTATTTTGGATTCTTACACTCCCACTTCTCATGTGTTTTTGAAGTCATCTCCTCTCTCATTATTTTCTATCAGATGGTATGGAGACCAGCTTTATTAACATTTCAACTTTTCACCTTGCTTTCCGATCTCTAATGTAGCATTTTTAAAGAAACTTAAATAAGCTTTCTCTAACTGCAAAGAATAGGTAATTTTTAAATCCTGATCAGAATCAGGGCCTCTGAGAAATAACCTTCAAATTCAGATATTCCTTTAGACTGGTACAAGAAGATAACCCAATTTATGGTGCCTTTTTGCCAATAAAACAAAGCTGGGAAACAGAGGGGAAGAATTTGATTTAAAGGAAAATGGCACGTTTCAATTTTTAACTCATTATACATTTAAGCCACAATAGACTGACAATACCTGGAACACGGGAGATCATCTGACATAAGTCAACACTTAATGCAGCTGCCCTTTGTAAGAGGTAGCCCCAGGAATGCATCTGAATTTCATATCCTAACAGAATATCAGGATCATACCTAAAGAGACAACAACAAATTATTTAAGAACCAAACTAATTTATTTTGAATATGTGTTCTATAAGAAGAATTCTGTTAATAAGTCCTACAAAAGCTCTAAGATGTAACTTGATTTTTAAAAAATTCTGTAAGTATAATTTTCTAGAATAGATTCCCTATCAGTTTGTTTTAAAATTTAAATGAGCATGGTTGCTTAGAACTTAGTATACTAAGGCATTTGCCTAATGGGACAAGAAACTTTTTAAAAAATTAAATATTATTTTTTTCACTCCACAAGTCTTCCTTCTTTTCCTTTATATCCCCTCTCCATCAACCTTCCCCTGAACAAAAACAAACCTGATTATAGACATAAACATTAAAGCAAAACAAGTATCTGCTTTGACTGTATAAAAAAATGTTGTATTCTGCCCTCTGAATCTAACACTTTTCTGTCAGGAGGTGGGTAGCATGTTTCATCATCAGTCTTCTGGAACCATGGTTAGCCATTACACTGATCAAATTCCAAAGTTTTTCAAACATACAATATTTTTGTTATTTTATAAATTGTCCTTCTAGTTCTCACTTCACTCTTTATCAGTTCATAAAAATCTTTTAAAATTTCTCTGAAAGCATCTCCTTCATTATTTCTTATGAAACAATAATATTTCATTACATTTATATACTGTAGCCTGTTTATCCATTACCCACTTGGTGAATATTCCCCTCAATTTCCAATTTTTTGTCACTCCAAAAAGAGCTGCTATAAATATTTTTGTATATCCTTAAATTTGTTTTGGAGGATAATTCTCCTTTTTGCTACCCTCCCTCTTACTGTCCACCTCTTCTAGCCTTTCCCTCCTATTTACCTATTGTGTGAAATATATTTCTGTGCTCAACAGTGTGTATATATGTATGTATTCTTCCATCCTTTGACTACTTCAGATGAGACTAAGGCTCAAGTGTTACCTGCTCTGAACACCCTTTCCTCCTTGTTTGTATAAATTCCTACTTGCAAAGTATGCAAGATAATGTCTCCTTAATCTGCCTCCCTGCTCTTCCCCTTCCCAGGATAGTGTATTCCTCTTCCTCTCTGTTTCCATTCTTCTTTTAAGATCATTAAGACATAATAAAACTACTTCCAGGTTATTTTAGTCAATTAGACTCCAACCATGTCACCTGATGATAGCGGACATTTATGACACCTCTTCACATTAGAATGTAAACATTTTGCTTAGTCCCTTATGATTGTTCATGTGTTTACCTTTTTATGTTTCTCTTGACTCCTGATTTTGCACATCAAAGTTTCCATTCAGCTTTCATCTTTTCATCGGGAATACTCAGAAGTCCTCTATTTCATTAAAATTGCATTTTTAACCCTGTAGGACTAGATCCAGTTTTGATGGGTAGGTAATTCTTGGTTGTAAATGTTTATCTTTTGCTTTGTGGACTATCACATTCCAAGCACGCTGCTCCTTTAAATAGTGGTGGCTGCTAAACTGTGTGTGATCCTAAATTTGGCTTATTGGTATTTGAACTCTTTCTTTTTGGCTGCTTGTAGTATTGTTTATTTATTTGGATTTTGGTTATAATGTTCCTGGCAGTTTTATTTTGGGGTTTCTTTCAAGAGGTGACTGGTGGATTTTTTTTATTTACACTTTGCCCTATGGCTCTAAGAGTTCTGGGAAGTTTCCTTTTGTAATTTCTTGAAACATGAATTCTAGGCTCTTTTGTTTGGTTGTAACTTTCAAGTAGATCAGTAATCTTAAATTATTTTTTCTTGATCAGTTTTCTAGAACAGATGGGTTTTTTTGTTTGCTGCTATGTAGATATCTTATGTTTTCTTCTGTTTTTCATTCTTTTGATTTTGTTTTAAGATATCTTGTTTAATGGAGTCATTACCTTCTATATGGTCCATTTTAATTTTTAGGGAGTTCACTGCTTGGGTATAGTTTTGTACTTCTTATACCAAGATGTTAGATCCCTTTTCACTTCTTTCTTCCACAGCTCTATTTTTACAAAAATATTTTAAAACTTTTTTGTAATTCTTGCTTTATGTCTTCTAAGAATTCTCATCTAACTTATATGCAAATCTGTGTTTTTCTTTGAGGTTTTGCTTGCAGATGTATTGGAGTCATTCTTTTCTTCTGAGTTGGTATCTTAATTGTCCCTGTCACAATAGCTTTTATGGTGAGATTCTCTTTTCGTCAGCTCAAATTTCCAGCCCGCTTAACAATTCTGGACTTTAAGTTATCGTAGGGCTCTGTAAACTTCTGGAGAGAATGTCTTGACTGGTCTTGCTGTTTCTTTCTTGGGGTATTTGGTCTTGTATTACTCAAGGATTTCAGGGACAGTGCACGTTGGAGACCTGCAAGTTTTCAGTGATCCCAAATGATCTGATTCAGGGCAAAGTCTAATTGCTGCTGCTCTACAAGTTCCCAAATTGAGTCTATTTCTGAGCAACACCTGTGGGCTTGCCACTGCCTGGAGTCCCAGGAAAATGCTACTGGACTCAACCATTGTAAGCCAGCTGGAAAGCCCTGCTTCTTCAGGGAGACAGAACTGCAGGCTCCCCTTTGATCTGGAATTACTGGCTTGTTCATATGGCTTTATGCTTCAGACTGGGTTAGAAACTAGAACTGAGACTCCATTCTGTTCCTGGGGTTAGACACATCACCGTTACTTGTTTTTGAACTTGGTCCTTGCTAAAAACACAGTCAAGCACTCATGACCACTCCTCACTCTGGGACTCTACCTTCAGGTGCAGGTCCCCTTCTAAGTCAGTCCTGGATCTGTGATTTGGACTGGATAGTGAGCAACAGAGCTAGCAGCTGGCATCTACTCCTGTACCTTGCTCAAGGTTAGGTCCCTCTTTGCTAGATTTGAGACTTCTTCTTACCCTGGTGCACAGCCTCTCCCTGTGCTGGAATGATCCATATGGCCTGGCTAGACCCCATCCCCAATGTCCGCAGACCTCTTTGTGTCTCTCCCTCTGCTAAACTGGGCTGGAAAAATGACTCACTGTGATTTTTTTCTTGAATTTTCTGATCAGGACTCGGTCTGATGCATTTTCTAGATCTGTTTGGAGGAGTTGTGGGGTAGAGCTCGGCTGTACTTCTTCCTGCTACTCCGCCATCTTGGCTCCGCCTCCAAGAAAATATAATTTTCAATGTCATCTAGCTTGATAATCAACTTTTTGGTAGCATAGAACAGTGCAAAGATTGATGGAGGACTTATGGCCAAGATGGCTGGCTGAATGGAGGCAGAGTGCCCAGTTTCCATAAAAACTTGAAATTCCCACCAGACCAATTAATGATTCCAAAAAAGGAAAAAATCCAGTAAGAAACCACAGTAAATGACTTCTACCCCAGAACTACACAAAGTCAGTCACTAGTCCAAGAGCAATAGGAAAGATGGCCACCAGCAAAGCCAGTGCCACTGTAGGCAAATATAACTGTAGCCTCCCAGCAAGAACAGAGACATGTATAGTGCTAGGCTTTCTTGTCAGAGGAAGGAAGAGCAAAGTATTCCTGTATAAAAGCCTAAAGAGGTCAGAAAACATTAAGAGTGAGGACTCTAGAAGCCCAAGGGAACTGCAGGGACAAATGTTTAGACTGGAACAATTCAGGCATCTAGGCCCTCCTATGTTTCCTACACTGTCCGAAGAATCCACAAACAGCCCTGAAGATTTATGGCTCTGCACTTCAAAGCTCCAGGGAGGGCCTAACCATATGAAGTGGAGATCAGCCCTAGAACCTAAGTGACTTGGAGTGAGAGAAAGCACCCCAGTTAAAAGTACAGGGGTAGTGTCTGACCCTAAAACAATATAGTTCTTATAATGTGGATATATAGGATACCTGATAAATAATCTGGAAAACAGGTAAAGGGGGAGAGAATGTAAAAATCACTGGACTCCTTGAAAACCATGACCAAAAAAAAAAGAAGTTTGGCTACTACATTTCAAGAAAAGATAAAAATGTTGAAGTCAAAACAGAAAGAATCTGTTGATCACCTCCTCTAAGAAACCCTAAAACGAAAAACACCATCAATGTCATAGCCAAAATCCAGAAGTTCCCGTGTCAAAGAAAAAATACTGCAAATATGCAAAAAACAGTAGTTCAAATATCAAAGGGCCACAGTCAGGATTATATAAGATATAGCAGCTTCTACTTTAAATGAAATGAATTTGGAATACATTCCAAAAGACAAAATATACAGGGTTACAATAAAAAGTAATACTTTGCAAAGCTGAGTACAATCCCATGGGGGAACAAATATACCTTTAATAGGAACAGAGAACTTTCAAGTATTTCTGATGAAAAGATAAGAGCTGAGTAAGAACTTGGGGGGGAGCATCAAAAAATCAAGATAAATCTAGAAAAGTAAATTTATTTGAGCAACTGGAAAGGGTTGTTGTATAACAGTATAAAAATGCTAAAAGGGGGAGAAAAAAGAAGTGTACTTTCAAGGCCTTAATATCTTCAAGGTTATTGAGAAGTTAAATAAGAAAAACAGGGTCTGGGGGGAATAGATCGGTTTTTTCTGAGAGTTTAAAGGGGGGAAAGAGAATGGAAGACAAAAGGAACATATTAATGTAAAAAAGGAAAAAAAGGTTAGAAATTTCTATTTCCTCATAATTGGGGATCATGAAAAGAAGGGTATACAGACATGGAGGAAACAGTTATCAGACAGCACTCAACTGAAATGGACAAAGGAAGATTTTAACACACATTTTGTATAGAAATACACCAAAAGCAACAGAGAAATATGCTGCTTTTCAGGGGGGAGAGAAGAGTGGGGACAGTTTAAAAAGAATGATTAATACTTGAGAGAAAATAGCTACAGGTAAAACAAACTTCTTGATCCTGAATTGGGGGAGAGGACCGTAAAGGGAGAGGTCCAGAAGAAAAGCAAAGAATTAGTCTGAGAGAGTGTCCATCAACTGGGGAATAGCCAAGCGAATTTTGACATATGAATGTAACGGAATATTACTGAGTCTTAAGAAAAATGACAGAGATGATTGCAAAGAATCTTGGGTAATAGGATCTGATGTTGAGTTCAGTGAGCATAATCAAGAGAACTGTTTATACAAAGCCAACAACTCTGCAAAGAAAAATTGTGAAAGATTTAAGAACGTTCAGAAATCCAACAAACAACCATGTCTCCAGATATTTAACATGAAGCATATTACCCATCTCCTAACAAAGATATAATGGACTCAGGGTGCAGAAAAAGAAATAATTTTTGGATATGGTCACTCTTTTATTATACCACGTTCTAGGCTACATATCGTTCCCATGTCTCGTTATTTTCCAAATATTTAATGCTTCAGAGGGAACAATGATAACAATCTCTCTTTCACTTCGTTTCAGAAATGCCCATATTTTCACATGAAGTATGACATACTTTGTAACTAGTTTGAATAGATGACAGGTAATGAGAGTTAAGTAAAAAAAATAATAGAAAAGGGAGAAGGTACGTGATAACAGAGGCTGATGTGGGTTACTTGGAAGGCTAAGGAAAAGAGTATCACATTTTTAACTGTGGTGATACAGTTAGAAAGAAAAGTCTGTGTTAAGCTTCAGTCAGCTCAGCAGCACCTATCTGTAATTCCCTTGGAAATCTTGAAACTAATTCTGACTTAGGTTTGAAGAATGCTTATTTTTTAGAGGGAAACTTAGAACTAAATGCTATAAAATACAAATTACATAGTTTTTGTTAAATTATAATTCAAAAGAAAGCTAAGCAAATAATGTTTCCACAAAAGAGATTAGAGAAGAGAGTCTATGTAGAATTACATTCTAGAACACCTTCAATAGTCAGATACATTCAGTACAGCAATTTGTTGCTGTGGCAGGTTTTATATGGTTGACTAAGTATCTGATAGAACAAGAGATTGTAGGCAGATCGACAGATGGTGAAATGTCTATTATACAATGTGCATTAACAGGACCTTAAGGAATAAAAAGGAAGACATTGTTGCAGTTGTTTAAACATGATTCTTTTAATACTAGTCACTTCATACCTCGATCTTAAAAATGATGAAAACACTTAAGTGTCATCCCAGTATTATTCACTCCAATATAAGGATCTCAATATTAGTTTTAAGAAAATAGATATGTTGTTGTGGTTAAACAGTAAACTGTGTCAAGAGAAAAAAAATCATTTTTGTATGAGATAAAAAGAAGTTCTGTATAAAACTGAGAGCACAACATTTAGAACCTTTTAGATATCTGAGATGTTGAGGACACAGCTGTATTATTCAATAAGCATTTACTGAGTACCTACCATGTATGGGCAACATGACAGGTAAAAAGAAATAGAGATAAAAAACCCAGACTCTGCCCTTAAGAGGCTTACTGGTAGGAAAAGAAATATACAGACATGAGAAGGCACTAGAATTGAGATTTGAAGAAATCTAGAGAGCATATATATTAAATAGAATCTACTTTGAAGGAATCTAGGGAGTATATATATTAAACAGAATCGATTTTAAAAGGCTTATTCATTCAATACATTCATTTTCTTTGAAAGAGCATTAGAAAGTTAAACATTACATGTAGAAGTCTAAATACTGTCTTGTTCAGAGTTAACTCTGACAATTTAACTGCCTCTCTACAGTAATCAAATCTCAAAATGTGTCAAGACTTCACCTGACATATACTTTGTAAGCTGCCTCAGTTTCTGGACCCAAAAATATTATGGAACCTGGGAATCAAGCACAGGCCAGAGTTAGGGAAAGTGAAAGGCTGATAAACAAAGCTCACATATTTAGAGTGGGTTTCAAAGTGTCAGAATGGAGATCTTACCTCACAGTCTTGACATCTATCTCTTTTTCCTATTTATTTTTAAGCCTGGGGTCTTGAGGTCTTGGAATACTACAGCAGGGACTACAAGGCCCTGTCTGATTTTGCTCCCCAAAAAGCTAAATATAATAACACCAGAGTTTAGCAAATCTCTGCAATCTTAGAGGTAACAGAACAACCAGTCAAACTGCAGCATATCTCTTTAGACAATTTCTATGCCTTATATTGCTAAAAACATCACACAAAGCTCTCCGTAGTCCCATGGTGGCTCTTCCACTGTCACATTACTTACTTCCTTGTGTTTGCCATATGTTGCATAAGGATTCAACATGGAAAATATGCCTTTTAGTAAATGGATATAGAAGTGAAAAGTTATTGTAAGATTAACATTTTGATACTTAAACATTTTTCATCTCTTCCTACTGCTCATATGGTATTTGTCTGATAATAAGAGCCCAAAGCTACTTTTCACAATTTAGATTTGCCATATTTTCTTAATCATTGGTATAATTTGGGTTCTTAGAGAAAACATTTAGGAAAAGTTTTGCACCTGCAAAAGATAGACAGAATTCTCAATCCTGGAAGATACTCCTGTTGGGAAAATGCCTGAACAGGAAGAAAAAAAGTGCAACTTCTAGTGACATTATTGGGCATATGCTGGTACATACACACATTGGTACTGATTTAAGTTCTTATGTGCCTTTGGCTAGTACTGTTGGCTGAAAGAGGAGTGTGGGTACTGGAAATCTTTTATATGCTACAGATACCTTCTTTAAAAAAATGAAAAGCAGCATGGATACTGTGAAGACTCAATAACACCCATTCTATAGCTACAAAAAGACCTTATTTTCCTTTTACAGAATTAATGGATAGTAACAGTTTTGATTCAATTTATCATTTTGCAGAAAACAATTCTCTTGGTTAAAAAAAAAACAACACATTTTTTAAAAGTCTATATGGCTCAGTCTAAGGCCTGCCCCCATGATATTTTTTTCTTCTGCGCATCGTCCCACTTTGGTACATTCTTCCTTTAAATATGAAACAGGTCAACTAACTATAAAGCGACCTAAGCAGTTGTCTAAAGTAACAAAATGTTTAAGCTAAAGTTAATAACTTGAGTAACTTCAGATGCTAAGGGGACATTTTCCAGTTTGTCTAAGGTAGTTAAATAACTAAATCAAGCAATGGAGAAAAACCTTAAATTAATAAAGGACTGAAGTTTTAATAAAGGCTGGAGATATTTGTGGCTAGGAAGAATTAACTATATATTGAGGTGTATGTGGTTATTTTTATAATCTTCCTCATATTTTTGTTAATCACCATTAAAATTAATAAGATGTTAATATAACATATGAGATTATCCAACTAAGTATTAAAAATATAGATCACACTGCTGATGAATATGAAGCCTCTGAACTGGTCCAGTCATTCTGGAAAGCAATTTAGAGATATGCCTAAAAAGGCACTAAAATCTGCATATCCTCTGACCACGAGATCTACTAAGCCTATAACCCAAAGAGATCAATGAATGTACACAGGCATACATGTACAAAAATATTTATAATCATTCTTTTTTGTCAAAGAAACGGAAAGCGAGATGGTGTCAATTAGTAGGGGAATGGCTGGACAAATTTTGTTAAATGAATGTAATGGAATACTATTGTGCCATTAGAAATGACAAAAGGGATGGATTCAGTGAAAACTTGTATGAACTGATATAGGGTGAAATGAGCAAACCAGGAAATCAATTTAAATAAAAATGACACCGTGAAGTTATAAAATTTTGAAAGCTTTAAGAGCTCTGATCAGTGCAATTGAACAAGCATGATTCCATAGGACTAATGATGACCTATGCTACATAATTCCTAAGAGAAGGATTCAAGGTGCAGAATGAAACATACATTTTTACACATGGACAATACAGGAATTTGTTTTTCTTGACAAGGTTTTGTTTTTCTTTTTAAATTGGGATTGGAGGGAGAGAAAATAAATGGCTGGTAATTAAAAAAATAAAATTAGAAAATATGCATGAAATAGCACTGACAATAACACTGTACAGGCAACCTAGAAAACCGATCAAATTACAGACAGGTTACAGTGTAACAGTTTGTATATTGGTGGTTTGGAATTCAGAATGCAATACACCACAGAAAAACTTCATAAAATGGTGGTAAGATATCTAGGTTAGTCTTTTGTTTAGTTTCCCACAGAAGTCTAGAACAAAAAAAAATCAACTTCCTAGTGAATCTACAGGAAAATGTATACTGAGTCCAAACTGAGAAATTAGCAATCTAGGGAACACGTCTTTCCCTATGGCATGAAACCTAGTCTCTAACACTGAGTTACCTGTGTCTGACTCTACTCAGGTGATATAAAGGATTCCTGTGTTCCTTGTTCTCCAGAAAGGCAGAGACTTTCTTTTCTTCTCTTACTAGAAGGACAGGAGGAACTGACTTAAAACTCCTTTTACTTCTCCCTGACAGTATATCCCACTCCTCCTCCCATTTTTCTCCAGAGCTGAAAAGGCATAGAACTTCTGCCATAAATGAGATTTGTGTGTAAAGGATGTTAGTGAGTTGGATGACTTTATTTTAGAGCTTCCAAGGTTACTTAAATTTGGCAGAATTCTATCAATATCAGTGGCTATAATAAAAACATAAATGAAAACCACAGAGGGAAAAAAATTTTAACACTAGCTAAAATCTTTTCACAAAATTGTTTACTAAACAGTACAACCAAACTGAAACTGCTGAAAGGGGACAAAAAAGTACTTTTCCATAACAAAGATGGAATAAATTAACTTAGGAAGAATGTAACGGCCCTTTCATAAGTGAACAGGATGGTAGCTGTAAGAGACAGAAAAAACACCTTTTGTTTAATTAAAAACTATTTTTAAAAAATCCATGTACAAAGAGGCAAGGTGAAAAGATGTGAGCAGTTTGGTCATTAGAAGGGGCAGAAAATGAATTTATGCTTAAGTAATATGGCTTAAGTCACCTTGTAAAAGATGTAAGGTGCTGCTCCTTTATGTGAATAGTTTTGCGCCTGATAATTTTTATGAACTACACACTTATAAAATGCTAGCGTAAAGAAGCATAGAATGTTCAGTGGACAAGTCTGAAGACTAAGAAATAGCAAAGGATGTAGGGCACTGGGGTCCCTCAACTTGTCTGAATATAACTGTTTAGAAGGCTTCCAAAGCTAAAACTCACAAAATAATAAATCAAATAAGCTATTTGGAGACTGTGAGATGACAATAAGATGTGTGGGTTTTATAAGAGAAATGGGCAGTTGAGTTTTTACATCATAAGAAAAAGATGAATAATTGAGGACTAGGAAGATCTGATTTGAGTTACTGAAAATAGTGAAAAAGCTGGGTGAACAGTGAAGAGCTGGCAAATATGGAAGAACTAGGTAGGAAGAAAAACTCAGTAGGGATGGAAAAGCCAGAGCTCATAGAGCTCTATCAGGAGACCAACGGGAGGGAACCAACTGTCAAGGTAGATTCTCAATGAAAGAGAACTGAAGTCATACACTCTAATTTCAGCATCTGCCCTCTAGCACCACTACAGTTTGAGAAAGGAGAACCTTTCAGGGAGTCCTAGTGCTCTGTGATGCTCCCTATGGTTTGAGGGAAAAGCAGAAAGGAGAAAAAAAACAGACTTCACAGCTGATCTTTCCTTAGATCAACAGGCTGACAACTGATTGGATGATGCAGAATTGTGGTGAGTGAAGTGAATCTGGGCTTATTTGCAATACCCAGAGACAGCCAGCTCAATAAACTTTTTAGTTCTTTGGCTTAAAGGATTGTCAGTTAAAAGAGCCTGAAACTGCTTTATCATTTTGAGAGAGGATTTGACCAGCAGAAGAGTAAAGACCAGAAGAGACGGCAAAAGAAAAATGGTCCTGTAGTGTAGATGTTCCTAAATAAACCAATGACATCACAAGTCTGCCCTTCAGTTACTCAGGTGCCTCCCTGCCATGGTTCTGCGCCTCCCTACCATATTTCTGTAAGTATGCATCTATTCTCCTGGACAGATAACAAGTACATTGGTGGGAGAGTGTGACCCAGATTTATGTGTAGATTGTGATGTACTGATTATTCTTACATTCGCTTTATAGTGAAAACCTATGATATATTGCTGATTTGTAATTTTGCCTGATTGTCAACTAAATAGTTACACTTAAAATTTAATGATGAAATCATTGTGAGTGGTTGATTTTGTGTAAATGGAATGTGCACCAGACTTGAGAACTACAATGGTGAGGTGGAGGGAGAGGAGGAAAGTTTTATTTATTTTTTTTAAAAGATGGCTTATATACTCTTAACTACCTTCAAAACAGTAGGTGACAAGTTAGAAGAGAAGCAGAACAGAGTAACAGTTTTATTCTGAGACAAGAACACGGATTGTCTGGGAGATAAGACTTGAAGAAAATAACTATAATGTACATTTTTCAGACTAAGAGAAATTTTTTCAGTAAGAACCTGACAGAACTATTCAACTGTTTTGAGCAAGAAAAATATAAAAAATAAAATTGTAACATACAAAACAATACCTTTTAATTATATTTACTATCTCTTGGAAAAGTGCCTTTTCGTCAGCAGCATAGGTGACTTCTAATCTTGTAATTCCAGAACGAATAAGTAATGGAGTCTGGTTTCTGATACCTAACAAACAAATAAAATATTTACTGTATGTAATTCTGTAAGTTCTTTTAGTTTTATTTTACAATAAAGTTACCAGAACCTCCTTATTACAATAATTTTTTCTAACATAAAAATATAATCCATTTAACCAAAATTTTTAATATATGCAATAATATACAAATGCATTTTAAAACTTCCTAATTTGGGGGCAGCTAGGTGGCACAGTGAATACAGCACCGGCCCTGGAGTCAGGAGGACCTGAGTTAAAATCGGGCCTCAGACACTTGACACACTTACTAGCTGTGTGACCTTGGGCAAGTCACTTAAACCCAATTGCCTTCCCTTCCCCCCTCCAAAAAAAAAAACCACATCAAAAACTTCCTAATTTTATGAAAACAGAATTCAGTAAATTCATTATTTTGCTTTTGCTTGCTATTCTTTCCTGTGGTCGGAATTACTCCAGGAACAGAATATTTTAACAACTATAGTTATGTCCATTTTACATATTTTTATTGATGAATGTAGTGGCTATATAGAATGGTTACCATGTAAAACTGTAGAGAAACAATCCAGTGTTCTTCAAAATAATTTACAAGGTAGACAATGTGTACTTAGACTTAAAATGCATATTTCCATGAAGAAATGAAAAAGAAAATTAAGAGATTCAATGAATTCCTTTTAATAATTTCCAAAAGCAGATTATATTAGCAGGACAATCCAGTACATAAATGCATGATAAAGCAGACAAATGGTATATTAATGAGTATGGGATGTCATTTGCATGCTCTAATTTTCATGCACATGGAGGGGGGGTAGAGTGTTCACAATCTGAATTTTTATATACTATTTTAAAAATGATTGGTTATATAGTTATGCACCGTTTTAGAATCTCAATATTTTATAGTTTTCTGCCTTTACTGATAATTAAATAAGTATGTTAAAATTGTAGCCTACATTTTCGTTCTGGGCTCCCTAAGCAAAAATTTCTGAATTGGCTTACCCTTGTAAAGATTAAAAGCAGATCTTCAGCAGTGATATCTCCTGCTTTCATGGAGTTCTTCTAAAATTCAGGTGTTGCTTGGGCAGTATTATCATTTATCTATAGTTATGTAATAAACAAAAGTTAAAAATACCTTGGTTGGAGACTGTGCTGTCTTTATCAATTACAATTACACCTGTGAGTTCTGTTTTGTCTGTATCTGGTAGTGCTGTATCTGATGAGATAGAGTAGAACAAAGCACATATAGGATCAAATTCAGGATCTGGCTCCAAGTCTCGTCTCGTTCGAGCATGCAACTCCACACTGATGAGTGTCAGATTTTGGATCTGCAAAATAGAAACAAGAAATGTACATGTACATACATGTATATTTCTCTTTTATAGCTAGAACTTACATAGCAATTTAAAACATGCAGAGCACTTTATATATGTTAGCATAAGTAGACTGACAAATACAAGTATATATCCTTGTGTACACATAAAAATCAAAATTATGCAAAAATAGTATATCAGGGTTTTTAAAAAATTCTTATGATGTCTATTTTTCAACATTGTCAACATTTTTCAACACTTCAGCATGACTCACTGATAAACACATTTCTCCTCCCCTATTTTTATTCCTTAAAAGATGTGGCATCGCTTGAATAATTAAAACATTTCTAGACACTGTTTAGAATTTTTTCTGTTGTTGCTTTCTTTCTGCAAAGCATTCTTTAAGGGTCTTATATACAAAAAATATTCCATCCCCTGCAACAAAAAATAAGAGGGAAAAAGAGCAGTTTAATAAATTAACCAGTATATCAACTGAGTCTGACAGTATATGTAATATTCTACACCCAGAGATTCATAGCTCTGCAGAGAAGGGAGGTTGTACACTTTCTCATCTCTTTTCTGGGACCAAACTTGGTAATTTTTAACAGTAACTTGAAATAAATTTTTACTGATACCTTTGTTTTCATATTGCCTCTTCCTTCCCCTCCTAGAGAGCCATCACTTATAATAAAACTTTTTAAAAAATTTCAGCAAATCAATATATTAAAAAACTTTGACATTATATGCCAAACCTCTGCAATGGAGTAGAGGGAGGTGTCTTCTCATCTCTTCTTTGGGTCAAAGAATCTTCTTTATAATTTTGCAACATTCATTTTTGGTTATTTTATACTGGTTTTTCTTTCCATTAACATTATTGTAGTCACTGTATACACTGCTTACTTAGCTCTCTGCTTAGTTCATTTTGCACCAATTCATGAGGGTCTTTTCATATTTCTCTGTATTTATACTTATGTTCATGGCCACAGTTTATTTAGCCATTCCCCACTGATGGTAATCTACTTTGTTTCTAATTCTTTGCTACCACAAAAAATATATGGGGGTCTTCTTTTTATCAATGACCTTCTTGAGGTATATGCCTTTAGGTCAAAAGAGATGGACATTTTAGCTACTTTATTTGCATAATTTTAAACTACTTTACAGAAAACTAATTTATAGTTTCACCAACAAATGAATTAGTGTGCTTGTCTTTCCGCAACCCCTCAAAACTGACTTTTTATCTTTTGTCTTCTTTGGTAATATGTTGGGTGGAGTTGTTTTGATTTATATTTCTTTTATTCATAATGTGGAGCATTCTTTCATATGGATGTTAACAGTCTGAACTCTGTCAAGACCATTTGCTTTTACATAATGGTGTTAATTCTTTATAAATACTAAGCCTTTATCAGAAATGCCTGGCATAAAGATCTTTTTCCTAGTTAACTGTTTTCCTTTCTCACCCTAGATGCATTAATTTAGTTTGTGCAAAAGCATTTCAATTTCATGTAATAAAAACTAATTTGCCTTTTGCCCTTCTCTCTTATTTGATTTCTGACTCATTGCTGTTAATGGTATATAAACTACCTTAAAGAGTTTAATGAAATATATGCTTAAAACAAAAGATAAAATTTTGATAAATGTGATATAATTGTCAAAAAAGCTAATGTGAACTTAGGCTACACTAACATGTGTGAAATGCCCAGAGTAAGGTAGGTAATAATTAATTTTTTCTGCTGTTAGCTCAATTCTTCCAAGTTTTGAGAATCACATTTTAATAGGGAAATTAGATTACGTCCAGAGGGTAACCAGTAAAGGAGAAGAGCCTAGAAGATACATGAGGAATATCTGGAGATATGGATATTTAAACTGTTGAAAAGACTAAGCTATGAGTGCTTAAAGACAGAGGAAAATGGGATAACATAGCTATGTATAACCTTCTTAAGTGGGAAGACAGTAGATAGAAAAGAATGAGCTGCTTCATCAGTTCCTAATTCAGGCCACTAGGTGCCACTTCGATGATGTTCTAAGTAATACTGGAGGAAAGTGCTAAAAAGCCTTCTCGGGTTAGGTGAATGAATATGAAAAATATCTAAATTGGGATGATGAAAGTTGATATATGTAATAATTAGATATAAAAGTGAAAAATTAGTTTTTAAATGATTAAAAGAAAATCAAAAAATTTTGTGCAAGGTTCTAGTTGGCCAAAGGGAGATGAATTAATTTCGTTAGATCAATATTCACTACTTAAGTATGTCCTTTAGTTTTGAATTAGAATTGTGAGGAAAAAAATGTTATGATGACCAAGAACAATTATGAATACATCTGAACTCAGTAACTCTAGAAGCTTAAATTCTAACTGGGGAAGAAAACACACTAAGGGAAGCTGGAGGACAGTACAAATATAGAATCAAGAAATATAGGTTCTGCTTCCAACTCTCCTGCTTTCTATCTGCATGACTTTGGGTACTTACTGAGCATTTCTGGGTCTCAGTTTCATTATATGCTTATAAAACGGCTGAAATAAGACTGGTCACTTATGAAAAAGTTGATCACTGAGATTCCTTTCAGTTCTATAGTTCTATGATTTTAAGTTCAAATCTTGAGGTTGTTTTTTTTTTTAATAATGTCTTTGTCTTTTTCTGACCCTCCTCCAAGGAAGTTTGGTTTTTTAAACTTTTTTTTTTTGGAGAGGGGAAGGCAGGACAATTGGGATTAAGTGACTTGTCCAAGGTCACACAGTAAGTGTTAAGTGTCTGAGGCTGGATTTGAATTCAGGTCCTCCTGACTCTAGGGTCAGTGCTCTATTCACTGCACCACCTAGCTGCCCCTAAATCTTAAGTTATAAATGAAAATGAATTTGATGTCTTCCTCATAAATTATAAATTCCATCTTTTTTTTTTAAACTGGGATGATTCTAGGAAAAACAGTAAAACAAGACAATGTCTTCAGTTTCCAGTCTTGCAGTTTTCTCAGTTGCTCTCAGGTAGGTAGTAACCTCAGTATTTCTCCAATGATCCTTATATAAAGACTTATGACCAGATCTATCATTCACACTAAGATGAAAACAGATAATTATAGTAATGTATTAATTTTCCCAGGGATACCTACATTTCATCAGGGACCAGAGCTTTGAGCTAAAGGGACAAAGCTCTAACCAGTAAAATTTCAGGCACTGGCCAACAGGTATAAAGAATGGGGATTTTTCTAGTGAGGTCACTTGTCCAGTCCTTCTAGAACTTAATCTGTCTGTACATAAAACTTTTACATGTTAAGTGTAAGATAGTTAATGAGACCCCCAATTAAATTACTATGCAAATATTTAATGATTTATTGTTGCTATCTGCTTGACCTGTCTATGACTACTGACCTACTGACAGTACAATATCTGATTTGAGTGGCTTTACTGCAATAGTTATCAATTTGAGGAAATCCACTCATGTATTTTAGCCTTAGTTCCTATGATATCCATTAGCACAAATCTGAAAGATAGTTGGCTGGATTTCACATGCATTAACATAGTGACATTCACTAGTGATAAAGAGATTGACTTGGGTATCCTGAATGAATGAAAAAGCATTTATTAAGTACTTACTATGTATAAAGCACTGTACTAAGTTCTGGGGAGACAAATAGAAAAACAAGACAGTTACTGCTCTTAGGAACTCTTAAGAATTCTCATAGGGAGAAGACAACACTTATAGGAAGTTTCAGCAGCAAGTCAGATGGAAAGGTCCAGTGTCAGGGTACAACGGCAAAGCAGGTGGAAAGCATTATTCATTTCCCTGAATAACACATATCTACTTCTGATACTAAACAATTTGACAATGCCAAGAACTTCGCTGGTGATAATCTATGAAGACTAAGAAGGTGAAGGCTGTAGCACCTGCAAAGGCAGTTGCCAGGTGACATCTCCACAAGGGTTGTCCCCTGTAACAATGGTTATGGCAGCTATACTGATAGCACCAGAGTTGGCGGTCTGGGGTTACTCCTATTTCTGGGGCTATCAGGCTTCCATATCCATTGGCGGCAGTTGGTCAGCTGCTGGTATTTATAGAATCAGGAACACAGGGCCCCTTCTATTTGAGAATTACAAGAGCCAGCCTGAAAACAGGATCTCACTAGCACCAGGCTCCAACTTTGGAATAAACACATAACAATGTTACTGTTGAATGAAAGGTTTCTTTTTTAAAAGGTCATTTAGCTTTTAATATATTTTGGTCTTTTTAAACTGAATTTTAGTAATGAAGGATTCATATTTACATAATCAATTATGACATTAGAATCATTCCATTTGGACTCAACATCTCAGGCCCCACCTTGCTAAATTAGGCACTTAAGAAAATGGAAGTCAATAAGAACAGCTAAACTAGACCCCAAAATTCAGACATGACACTACAAATTAGTCTCAGCAGTAGAATCCTGCTTCTGAGATTTTCTCTTTTAAAATATGTATTTATTATAATAGTAAGAATGTAATTTAATCCACGATTTCATTGACGTGGATATTACTTCCAAAAGTGTGGAATGAAACTCACTTCTGCAATCTAGTCTCCATCCATAAATTCTTCCTATGTGAATTATTTGTAGGGTTTGAGGTTTTTCTTTAGTTCTTTTGACATTCTATGAATATGAGTACTGGGATATTATACTTTGCCCTTCCTATATAACTGGTGAACCTCCTTTTCTGATCATATATACACTCTGGATGATAATGATAGCACTTGTTGAATTTCCTATTGTTTCTATTGCTGGTAATATGCTGCAGCCCACTCCTACTGTGCATATCTCAATTCCCTTTTGGGTTGCCTCCAATGTTGATTCTTTGGAGAGTGCTGTGTTTAGGATTTGCAGGTATTTCAAATTACTGCTGGAATATTGGTATTAAAAATGGGTTTTAGATTTAGGAATAAATTTGGATCACTGAAAGTGCAGTTTCTCAAATACAATCCCACTAACTTCCATTTATGCAATTTTAGGCCAAGCTTACTATCTATTTAGTCCCAGTCCAATATGAGTGTGCTGATGGACTGCTAATTCAGGTGCATATCAATAGTCAGAACAACAGGTACACTTCATTCATTTTTCTCCTGTGTGGACGGTTAGGCAAAATCTTTTTTCAGTGGCCATGAATTTTGTTAAGCAGGTCCTGCAGTATTCTGGAGCCTGATGGAATCAGTATAACATCACCCCCAAAGAGGAGTATCTGGAGAACTTTATCATCTAGAGAAAATTCTTCCATGAACTGTCCATTGAATACAATGAATAACCATGGTTAATAAGTAGTTTGCACAGACCATCATGTCTTGAGTTGTATCATATGGATAGTCAGGAGATCAATGAACAAAATTATCTCTGTGATTGTATCTAACAAGGAACCTTATATGATCTTAATGTATAGAAAAGGCACACCTTGTTGAACGACAGCCTTTAAGTATGTATTCTGCTATAGAAAGTTTTGGCTTAAAAAAGAACAATAAATTATTTAATAAGCAGTGGAATCTAGTATGCTCTGTTTTATTCAATTCTTTGACAATGAAGATGTGTCCTGCTGTAGGATATCATTTGTGAAAATCTGCCTCTTTCCATTCTCTTGCTTTTATTGAGAATACCCTGGATACATATAGAGAGAGCATTCTCATAAGAATTTTATAAATGAGAAATAAAGCACAGTGATGGGTGGGTACTGATGTCCTTTTCTAATAATAACATTTCATTTTAAAAGTATGTACCTATTTTTCAGGTATCTTGAAAATTTATTCCTCTTCTACCCCCCAGCTCTTTCAAAATTTTATTGCCTTCAGCATGGATTTCTTCTGTGCATTCTTGTTATGGGTCAGCTATTCTTTCTGTCTTCATTTTCTTAAGTGACAACTCCATTTCCTCATATTGCACTTAGTCATTATAGACTAAAGTATTAAGTGTCTAAATATGGTGGTACCATTGTACTAGATCATGAAACTGAATTACTATAATAACACTGGCAGACTTCTTCCATTTTTTTCTGTTTCTGTCCTCCCAGTTTATTTTATAAATGCCCTTAGTATGATCTGGTTAGTTGGGTCTCAAGCCAAATTTTGTGTAGATCTGCTTTCCTCTCCACTATGCCTTGCTGTTTCATATAGCTACATTATGAATAATAATTCATCATCTCCCTCTGTAATATTTTGCAAATGAGTTTATGCTCTAAACCAGTGTTTTCCTTAGCTGTCATGTCTTTTTGTTTGGCAAGGAGATTAAAGTGTTTGTAAGGCTAAAGTGGTTTCTACATTCTTTTTGCTTTCTTGTTGTGCTATCTGGAACTCACCAACTGTAGTACTTTCCAACTCTTCTCGAAGAAGGTTGTTCATGACACATAGAGGGAAGTTTCTAAATAGTCTAAAATCTTTCAACTCCTTTGTTTCCTAATTCTGATCTGTATTTTTCATATTTTTCATCACCTTTTACTATAGTCGCTGTTGCACTGAATTTACTTGTTTGGCAATTTTTGTTAAATTTTTCATAGAAATTTTGTGCCACTTCATCTTCTGAAAAATATATTGGTGAATAAACTGCGATTATTATTGTGGTGGTCTTTTTGTTTATGCCCACTGTGAACACTGCAAGATGAGATAACCCAATAACCGCTGAATTGTCTTGTTGCTTTTGGCCACATGATGAAACCAATTCCAAAGAGAACCTATGAGCCATACTTCTATTTGCTGCAATTTCCCTAATGTCTCCTGGTTTCAGTCACAGTAGAATGTAGTAGTGATATGGCTCAGTTTGTCCGGTAACATTGACTTATTGGTCATAGAAAAAGATCTCACATTTAAAGCACCATTAGTTTAGTGTTTTTAATAGATGATCTAAAACTCTAATTCTTAGTTCCCTCTACCTCCTCTTCCCTCATTTTGCTATCAAAACTACAGAAGTAGAAAGGGGCAACTCACGGCCATTTTATATTTTCCTTTATTTCATAGTTTGTCATGGCCAAAGAATTCATCACACTGTGATGATCACTCTAATCTAATGATGAAAAGTTTGTCTGGATTTAGCTAGGTTGGTTCTTGTAAAGTGGACACAATCTATCACTGGTCCTGGCAGAGCTTATAGTTCACTGGAATTGACTTTAAGGACCCAGAATTACCTCCATGCCATCACAGGCACCAAAATAGGGCTTTTTTAAAGGATCAGTTAGGAAGAATAAAGATAAAAAATGTAGACTAAAAAAGACAGTTTCATATTTTTACACTTTCAGTAAAAAAAAAACTGTGCTAGAAAAATGCCATCTTGCTTAGTATTAGAAAAAAATTACCTCATGTAATGCTTTTGCCTCTTGTAGGTTTTGCACGCTAACTTTGAAACCGTAAGTATTGTTTAAAGATGGTCCTTCAATCTGGGAAGTTTCCTTCTTTGGAGTATTTACAGCTGTAAACTGATTCTATCAAAAGAAAAACACACAGCCAGAAAAAAAAAGAAATTATTTTTAAGAGTGACCATTATGATGCTCTTTTCATATGTAACGATATTAATGGAAGTCACCCACTTTAGTCATCTTTCCAGGAAGAATCCACCTTTGTTTTATTAACATCCTTTTAATATTAATACTGTCAGATACCGAATTTGGGCATTTCCAAAAATGTTTGATATCAGTTATGAGTAAAATGTGTTGATATACCAGAATATAACCCCAAGACCCTGAAAATGAAGAGTCTCACCAGAAGTTGATATTTACACATCATGAACGTTCATCTTGACCTGAGAAGCATGATTATCAGAGTCTTCTGCATCCATTTTTTGTTAAAATAGATAAGATTTAATGATGTTTTTACCCTATCATAGAATGTTGCCTAAAAAGATTATTTAACCAAAGCATTATAAAAAAATCTTCAGAAATCTTTTTAAAAATAAGGATTCTTCATTTTCTTTAAAAATAAGATTACTCACAGCAAGTCTCTAAGGTGTTGTTTTATATATCTCCATAGCTCACATTTATTGCTACAATACAGAGTTTATATATACCTCAGAAATGGCAACTTTTGTTATCACATGTCACTTCAGCAGATCAAACTGAGAAGCAAAATGCTTCAAAAATTCAAAACCTAGATAAAACAAAATCTGTTGTGGTATGAGAAGTGGGATATGGGTGGACAAGTCATTTTCACAGTGATCATTTATATTTCAGATGACGTCTAATATTTATTTTCTTCACATATTTACATACTTTCACCTTAGCATTAAGTGCCAACTGGTATGTAAATACTCATAAATTTCATAGAATAAATGTTAAATCAATGCTTCTCTCTCATATTATGAAATACATTTAAATGAAAAATATCTAATAGTATATTCTGAGAAAAAAATCAATACAGTCAAAAAAAGGACACTTTTTTCTTGAGATAACAAAAACACTTCTGTGAGCTCTGATGTCATGGATTACTTTGATTCTGCCAGAAACTAATTAATGTATTTGTATCCTCATAATGTATATTTTGTCTGTCAATGCACTTTCTTTGTAATACTTATATTTACATAAAAGAATCTTTAAGATTTCAACAAAAGAAAAACTAAAAAAGGGCAATTTTTTGCTGTTAAGATGAAATGATATAAAATATAGGTACAAATAAAAATGTTTCTAATGAGACACAGAGGTGTATACAGAGAACTTAACTGAATCTAATATAAAGGAATGGTTCTTCCACATGTCTTTGAGTATATTTTGGCATAGTTACCTTAGCTTGTGTTAAGAGAACTCTTCTAAGAGAGCCAGGACTACTTCCTTTCCTGTGAGTCAGTTTCTGTGTTTTTAGTTCTGTAGAAAGAAATTTATTATTTAAAAGGTAGGCCAAAAATGTTAGGTTCCTTATGCTTTCCACTCAGATCCTTTACTAATACCATACTCTACTTATCCTATTCTCCTACCACTTCTTTAAGCTCTTGCTTCATCAATCACCTGAATTCTCACTTCTCTTTATCTTTTACCATCTAGTGGTTTCTTTCTCTTAGTGTGTTCTTTATCCTTATAAACAAACCCTCCAACTAAAAAGTTCTCTCATTGCTATCCTCTCAAGTTAGTTTCCCGTATCTCTCCCATATCCTTCACTATGAGACTTAGGAGTCACTGCTTCCATCTGGTCACTACTATTTCCTTAACACTCTGCAATAGAGCTTGTTTTCACTGCTCCAGTGAAACTGCTCGCTTCAAGCTCACCCATGTCCAATCCAGTTCTCAGTTGCCTTGACCTCTTTGAAGTATACAACACTGTTGATTACTTTGTAATTCCACCAACAACGCTCTGTTTTGGTACTTTTCCTTCCTCTTTTGACATGTCCTTATTGACTTCCTTTAGCTGGCCCCAATATCCTTGGCCCTCTTCTTTTTCTCTAAGATCTCACTCATTGCTTCAAGTATTACTTCTATGGAAATGATTCTCAAATGTATGTCTAGGGCTATTCTCCTAAGCTCTAGTCCTGAATTTACAAATGCCCGTGGACCATTTTCTCTTGGAATGTCTTAGGGAGACAGGAAACTCAACATGTCCAAAACTAAAACCCATCACCTTTCCATAGGAGAAAAAAACAAAACAAAAATAACCTGCCTAACTTTCCTATTTTTGTTGATGAGGCAACTATTTTCCCATTCACATAAGCTTAAAACTTTGATGTCATCTTTTATTCCTTTTCCTCCCTTTACTGAACTATGGATGCCTAGACTATGGGTTCTGTTTCCATAATATTTCTTGCATCCATTCTATCCCTTCCATTTCTCCTGTTGCTTGTTACATTAGTTCTGGTCCTAATCACCTCTCACCTAAACTTTTAAAATAGCCTTTTAAGTGATCTCTTTACTTCTGTTATCTTCTCTCCAATCCATCCTTTACTCTATTGCTAAAAGCAGTGTTCTAATTAACAGATCTGACCATATTATCCCTCCCCTTCATTCTCTTGCTGGCTATGCTGCTTCTGTCTGTGGACTTTGCTAACACGCCTCAGTAGTTTTCTCACTCTGGAACTCCCCTCTGTCATGCTGGCCCTCTTCTCCCAAGGCGGAGTTACTTTTGAAGTCTGCATTTTGGGGACAGACACAAGGCAGTCATGCTTCATTCCTCTCCTTGCGATTCTCTGCACTTCACTACCATGCCCTTCTGTGGCTACCTTTCCTCTACACTTCCTGCTTTCCAGCCTCTCTTTATTTGCTGTCTTACTCTATTAAAATGCAAGTTCCTCGACAGACGGAACTGTTCTCCTTTTTGCTATTATTTGTATCACCGATGAAGGTATCTAAGTGGCACAGCAGAGTGGTGGCCAGGCTTCAGGAAAAACAGAGCTCAAATCTGGCCCCACTCACTAGCTGTCTGACCCCAGGCAAGTCACTTAACTTATATTTGCCTCAGGTTCCTCAACTGTAAAATGGGGATAATAACAACACAGAATTGTTATAAGGATTAAAGAGAAGATATTTACAAAGCTCTTTAGCAGAGTGACTGGCACACAGTAGGTACTCTTTAGGTTATTACTTTCTCCTTCCTCCATCCTCCCTGGCACACAGTAACCATTTGTTGTTGTTGAGTTCTTTTAATTGTGTCTGACTCGCTTATGTCCCCATTTCGGGTTTTCTTGGCAAAAGCACTGGAGTGGTTTGCTATTTTCTTCTTCAGCTTATTTTGCAGGTGAGGAAACTGAAGCCAACAGGGTTAAGTGACTTGTCCAGGCTCACACAACCACTAAGTGTCTAAGACTAAAGTTGAACTCAGCAAGGTGAATCTTCCTGACTCAGGTCTGCCATTCTATCCACTGCAACCTATATATATATATATATATATATATATATATATATATATATATATATATATATTCTTGTGTTATATATATATATATTCTTGTGTTCTGGCCAAACTGGATCATTCACTTTCGGCACTTCCATGCACAAGAACTGTACGTATGGAATGAATTCTGCCCCATTCTGAATCTCTAGACCTGCTGAAATCTTTTCCTTCAAGCTCAGTTTAGAAGCCATAAAGCCTTCCCCAATTTTACCAGCTAGAAGTAATCCTTAAATCTTTCATGTTACTATGACCTCTCTTATGAAGTTATTATAAAATATCTATTAGTTATTTGTCTATGTTTTATTTAACCCATTAGAAGCTTCAAGAGGGCAAGGAATATGATCTTTACATATCTCTTATCTCCAGAATCTAGTATTATAATGCCTTACATAGGAGGCATTTAATAACTTTAGGCTCAAACAATTATCGAGTTGGAATTATTGACTCCCAAGGTCAAGCATACCCATAGCTGGAATATTCTCTATGATGCCTTTAACAATAGTGGAAAGAGTACTGGATTTGGTGTCAGAAGAATTGGGTTTGAATTCTGGATTTGTTACTTATTACCTATGTGGCTTTGGGTAGGTCACCTAACCTATGTGGGGCTCAGTTAAATGAAGAAGTTGGACAATATGAACTTGAAGATTTCTTCCAACTCTAAATCATGATTCTGTAAATAGTTATCTAATCTCTAGTTAAACACTTCCCAAAACAGTGAAGTCGCTACCTAATGAAGCAATCCATTCTACTTTTGTCCAGTTTTAATTTTAGAAAGGAATTCTTGATATCGAAGTAAAATCTGGCTCTATATAACTTGCACTCATTGGTCCTACTTCTTGACCTTGAGAGCTAATTAAAAAAAAACCCATCAAAACAACAAAATGCTTCCATTTCCACATATCAACTCTTAATCTTCTAGAAGACAACTATCCTATCTCCCTTATATTGTCTCTTCTTCCGGCCAAATTTAAACAATTTCTTCCACTTATCTTTTATCACAGGACCTTCCTATGGTATGGTTTCAAGTCTCCTCACCATCTTGGCCCCCCTACCTGGACATATTCTAGCCTGACAATATTCTTCCTAAAATGCAATATTCATTCTGAATGCTGGCTTGAATCCATGCCCAAACCATTTGGTGACCTGGGACATTTATAAGACCTGAACATGATGACACTGAACCAGTCAATGATATTAGGCAGAATATACCTATACTTGATATTCCATGAACACTTCCTAGATGGTAACCCACTTCTACATTTTGTTTTGTTCCTACAAGGGAAATGTTTTCCTGACATTTCTGTATACTGAAATCTTTGCCACCCATCAAGACTCAGTTAAAATATTTTCAAATCTTCCATGAAGACTGAACTGCTTTTCCAGGTAAGTACATGTTTTATGTCTCCTGTTAATTTTGTTTACCTGAGAGTGGGGCTTTCTATTTTCATGTTTAACGCAGTGCCTTCCATTAAAAGTCCCTGGCGCTACTTCACAAAAATAATTTCTCATCCGAATGAATGTACTAAGATTTTAATAAATATTTTATAAGTTGCTGAATAGTAAACATAAATCATAAAATTATACTTTGATTCAGTGGGTTAAATTCTATGAAAAAATATTTTTGATTCCCATTGGATAATATATATTATTATATTCTTATCCACTGCAAGAAATATTGGGGCATACCTTTTTGTTTTAAACTTACCTCTTGATAAAGGACTAACATCAGTTGCTTCAGGTAGCATATCTAGACGTCTTCTCTGTATGATGGGTGTACTATGAAGGCAATATGAATCACATTTTCCATTTTTTGCTCTAAATTGACAGGGAGACTTAGTTTGAGTCTCCTGGGCCTCACTGTGAGGGCTCTCCTGTATGCCATTTTTAGTTGGTTTTGGGAAGTTTTCCATAGGGAGGGAACTCAGTTCTTTTGGTGATGGGTCTGTGTTGTGGGTCTTACAGGATGTGTCATCTACATCTAACAATTTGGAATCTGGGGATGCTGCTTGTTGCCAGGGAGGAAGTACTGGAGAATCTGGGGAACTATAACTGACATAATAATCACCATCCTCATCTTCATCTTTTTCAGGCTCTCCTGCTAAAGCCACAAGTGGCAGTGTCTGATTTTCAACTGCAGTTCTACATTCTATGGAATTAACCTCTGAGACTTGTGTACTAAGCTCAGAATCACATAAATCTTCTTTAGTCCCTGTTGTAGAAGAGGCTACATGTAAGACAGTATCATTTTGGGGAGGCACTAAAGGTCTGTCATCTTGGTTAACTGGATAGTCTAAGTTCTCAGTGGATTTTACTATTTCAGTTGGCTCAATTTTAGGCAGTTTCTTGGAACGTTCATACTCTTCTTTGGCTTGAAGCCATGCTTGAACCAGTTGGGGGCTTGGGGCACATTTACAAGGCATAATCACAATTTTTTTATCTTCTATAGTTTTATGGCTATTGTTTGATCCTTTATTGACCACTGTCTGGCCATTACGAGGTGGTGATCCTGGTCTTGGATTCTGAGTCATTGCTGAAAAAGCTGTTTTCCATAGTCTCAATCCTTCAAGTGAAAAGTCTCCTTCAAATTCAGCCAGATCATTTGGAAGCCTGGTTTCTACCATGAGAAGTCGTCCTCCAATCTCCCTGAAATGAAAGCATTTTAGTGTTCTGCCTTAAAGGAAAATATTGAAAACTTTCATTCCTTACCTACCAGGATGGTAATAAATCCTTCCTAGACTCAATGAAACCCTCCAAAATTTTCAATTTTTACCCATATATTCTAAAGAATCTGCATGATCAATACACTTTTCAGTTCGCAGTATAGGTATATGGATATCATCTGGAGTCCCTAGAAAACATCATCTGTTCCTCAGGAAAAGACAGTAGTTGTATTGTTGTATCCTCATAATTTCCTCAATAATTTATATGCTTCTATTTAAATCTAATAACTTTTGAGGAAATGGGCTACTACCAAATAGAAGTTTCATGATCAGGTTCCTACTACTGCTTGCTTTAGTTATTTTTTGCAGTATCAATTAGAGGTTAAGAAAAGAGGGTATTTCTTAGATCATATTGCCACCTTTTACATACAGCTCTTCCCTACTCTTCTCCCTTCTCTAGCAGTGAAACCCTTTTTAAGCCTATTTGATGATTATCTATCACCAAACCTAATTAGTTCATTTGTATTATGTAGGAGGGAATTTTAGGATTTAGTGTATGAAGTAGAGGTATATCATAGTCTCAGATTACTCAGAGAACTTAAGAGTTGGAAGAAACTTGGCTGAGTCCAATCTGCACAATTCAGGAAATCTATATGCCTTTATAGCAGGAGTTTTTAGCCTGGTGTCCATAAATTTGCTTTAAAAAATATGATACTATATTTTGACATAATCAGCTTTCCTTGTAATCCTGTGTTTTATTTATGTATTTAAAAAGACCTTTCTGAGAAAGGGTCCATGGGCTTTACCAGGTTGCCAAAAGGGGTCCATGGCATAAAACAAGTTAAGAACCTCTGCATTATAGCAACCTTTGCTTGAACGTCTGTGGACCTAGTTCACTATTTAGAGATAGCCTACATTCCCTGTTGAGAAGCAATATATGTTTAAAATTTTTCCCTCTCCTGGACTCCTCTCCTCGCTAAGCTCTTGTCTAATTTCTAACCAGATTCTCCACTCAGATTCCAATTCTTTCATGGAGTCATTCTTGATTGCTCTGACCAGAAATCTTGCTCCCTCTTTTGAAGTACTATAGAACTTACTCTAATTTAATTATTATATCATGTATGTAATAAATGGTGAAGTTCCTTCTATCACCTCCTGTGTAAACCTTTTAGTTTTCTTCTTGTCCTGGTCTGAATATACTCCATTGATTCTACTTCTAGTTCCCAGGCTGCCCTAGCTATGAAATTTTTCTTTTTCTTTTTGGTCTGTAAGCAAGGTCATTGGTTTTTGGCTTCAGATCCCATCTTGGGCTCCGCATATAACAATATTTAACTATGTTTTTTTGGGGGGGGAGGGGGCAATGGTAAAGCAAAATTTTGATAGATTTATTTTTGTCTTTCACTTTTTTTGAAAGGCAATGTAGTGTAGTTTAGTTTATAGATATGGCTTAGGTAGTCAGGAAGACCTGGGTTCAAGCCCTACCTTTAAAATATATTGCTTGTATGATCCTGAACAAGTCACATAACCCTTTAATAACCCATAAACTTTCTTGTAATTTTAAGTGCAGGGAAGATACTAATCTATGTTAGAACAGGAAATCCCTCATCAGGAATTCCCTATATCAATTAAATCACATGTCCATTCCAACTGCATTTTATTTTGGGGGTTTCTGCCTTCTCACAAACCTTGTTCTTAAATAATTTTTAGCAGGCTGTTCAACTCAACTTCTCTACTCTGGATCAACTCATTTTACATACGACTAACATTATAAACTCTTTTTGTAGTTTTCTTTTATATTGCCTGCCCAAACCAAGTGACTCCTATTGATCTTTGTACTTCAGAGTATGATTTCTGCCTATATGTGGTATCTTTTATTATGCATCTTCTCTTGTGCAATTTTTCTTGAAATTTCAGAGCTTAATAGTAATCAGTTTAGCAAGATACTTAGCACTTAGTACTAAGTGCTAAGTGTGGAAGGTGC
>CM053584.1:271614780-271651361 GCA_028627135.1 Pseudochirops cupreus
CTGAGAACTGACTGAGAACTGAGTTGGAGAGTTTTCCTGAGACCAGAATCTGGTGAGGGCCGCCTGGAAGGCTGAGAGGGCTTGTTTGAAGAAGTATGACCAGGATAAGACTTTGTTTGTTTGTGGCCTGGCTGATCCTTGAGTTCCAGGCAAGAGAAGTAGTGAAGAGTTTGAGATGTGCTGGACCCTATGAACTTCAGTGTGTGCCAGGGACTGCCCTGAGGACTTGAGAAGGACCTGGGAGATGTCTACCTCTGAGGACTGGAGAAGGACTTTGGAGCTGTCTGCTTCTGAATCCAGGTGATTGTTTGGTGGATTCAGGAGGGAGCTGGGACCTTGGAAGGGGATCCGGGGAATCAGACAGATCACTCAGAGTCAAGATGAAGAAAAGGCCTCCCCTTGGATGAAACTGAGGTTTTCTGGACACCGAGGGGTGGAGGGTTTGTGTAGTTTTCGAATGACTGTATTTGTGATTAATGATATTTAGTAATTGTGAATCTAGATTAGTGACTGAGTAAGTTAATGGTTGCCCCATGAGTGGAAGTTTGATTATTCTATTGTTTCTTGTTAATGATTGAGTTGCTCCATGAGTGGAAGTTTGAGTACTCTATTGTTTTTTGTTAATGATTGAGTTGTCCCATGAGTGGAAGTTTAAGTATTCTATTGTTTCTTGTTAACAATTGAGTTGCCCCATGAGTGGAAATTTGATTCTATTGTTCCTTGTTCTGAATATTGTGGCCACTGTAGTGAAAACTGTGTGGCCATTTTCTGTGATAAGATGTAATGTTGTGAATATTATAATGTTTTGAATGTTTGTCTTGATTTGTAATGGAATAAACAGAGTGTTCACTATATTTTGTAATCTGAACCCTAAAAGCTGTTCATAGTAGCATTCTTTTGGGAATCTGCTGGTGCGTGGCATTACAGAGCTAGAAGAGAACAGAGTGGCCATTTGGCCCAACCCATACCTGAAAAAGAAATCCCATTACAATCATATGACAAACGGTTATCTAAGTTTTGCTCGAAGACTTCCAAAATGGGAAGGGAAGAACGATTATTTCCCTACATGGTCCAGTTCAAAACATATAGTGTTCGATTAGTGATACAAGATTGGAGTGCAGGAGAGAGCTAAGAAGGCTTGATATATAAATCTGGCAGTTATCTGAATAGAGATGATAACTCATGGGAGTTGATGAAGTCACAAAATTAGAGACTGTAGAGACATGAGGATTTAGGAAAGAATTTGAAGGAACATCAAGAGTAAGGGGGGGGGTGACATGGCTGATGATACAACAAATGAAACAGAGATTAAGTAATTCAGTTGGACAGATAAGAAGGGAAACAAGAGAGAGTACCATTAGTAAAACAGAAGCAAGTATCCAAGAGAATATGATCAACAGCGCAGGGAAGTCAAGAAGGATGAGGATTGACAAACAGCTATCAGATTTGGCAATTAGGAGTTCACTAGTAACTTTGAAAGGGCAGTTTCACTTGGATGATAAACTCAGAATCCTAACTGCAAAGGGATGAGCAATGACAGGAGAAAAGTGAAGGCAATAAGTATAGACAGTTTCATCTAAGATTGGCTAAGAAATGGAAGAAAGATATAGAATGAAAATTAGAGTGTATGGTAGAGTTTAGTGAAAGTTTTTTTCCTCTTTCATTTAGTCCTAAATAACAGCAGCTGATACTTATATTGTCTTCCATTTTCCATTTGTTATCACAGATTTTTCACAGAATTTCTAAGTCGGAAGGGACATCAGTGGTCATCTAGTCCAACTACTGCTGAAAAAACTTTCTTTCTACCACATACTTGACAAGTGGTTATCCAAGATTTTTACCTAAAGACCTCCAGTGAGGGTCTACTGACACAATCCATTCCACTTTTGTACAACTGTTAGGAAGTTTCTTTCTATTGAACCGAAACTATCCTTTCTAAAATTTCCACTCATGATCATTTTCTGCCTTCTGAGGCTAAAAAGAACAAGTTAAAGCCTTCTTCCACATGAAAGGATTTCAAAAACTTGAGACAATTATTACGTACTCCCTGAGTCTTCTCTCTTCCAGGCTCAAGATCCTCAGTGTGTTCAACTGGTCTTCTATAGTAAGAATTCAAAGTCCATCATCTTGTTTGAATTTCTGTAAATACTTTCCAGTTTATCAATGTTTTCTTGTTAAAGGGTTGGCTTTTTTTTTTTTTAAAGGATTGGGAGGATGTGGTTATGTGTGTGGGCAGGAAAGAAACAATCAGTTCATGGGGAAAGCCTGATGATTATAGAGAAAAAGGACATGATTATGGGAACAATTTGCTGGATAAGATGGAAGGGGTTGGGATTAAAGATATAATGTAAGGGGTGGCTAGGTGGCACAGTGAATAGAGCACTGGCCCTGGAGTCGGGAGGACTTGAGTTCAAATTTGGCCTCAGACACTTAACACAAAAGCTAGCTGTGTGACCTTGGGCAAGTCACTTAACCCTAATTGGCCAACCTTACCCTCTCCAAAAAGCAAAAAAAAAAAAAAGATATACTGTAAGAGAAGTAGATCTTGGTGTGGAAGATCAGGACATCCAAGATTGGAGTAAAGGAAAATACAATAGGGGATGATTTTAAGATACTATGAAATATAGAGAAGTGGAGAAGAGGGAGTTCATGACAAATAATGCTGATTTTCTCTGATAACTAAAAATTCAAAGACATCAGCTCTTTCTCTGGAGTTGTACTAAATCCTCAAATATAACGCAAAGACTCCTTGTCTTCCACTTTTACATATAAGAATTTGTGCTTTTATTCAGTGCATGAAATGAGTGAAGAACACTACTCAACATTTTCAATAAAACAGTCATAGAATCACAGAATCTCAAAGTTGGAAGGGATCTTGGAGATCATCTTGTCCAGCCCCTATTTGAATAGAAATCCTCTCTATCCCTAAGCAGTGATCATCCAACCTTTAAACAAAAATTTCCAGAGAAACACAACACCTCCGTAAACAGTTGATTCTACTTCTAGAGAACTCTATTACTCTTGAAGGACATTTACTCTTTACTTCTAATTCTTCAGAATTTTTCTGTCAGATATGATACCATACTCAAACCAACTCTTACACCCCCCTGCCAGAACCTGCAGTGACTGCCTGAAATGCCCTCCCTTCCTTACCTTTTAAAAGCTCATTTCCTTTAAAACTCAGTTCAAGTGTCACCCACTGTATGAGGCCTTTTCTAACCTCCTCAGTGCGTCCCAAATTACTTTGTATTTGCCTATGTACTACTTGTTTTTATTTATACGTGTATATGCCATTTCTACTGAGATGGGCAGCATGGTACAGTAGAAAAAACACTGGAAGATCAGATGATAGGGACAAAAACAGGGACTGGACTTATGATTTCATAGACATAGGCAATGAGAGGACTGGCTCTGTTACTTACTACTTATTTGAACTTGGGTACATCATTTAACCTGTGTCTGACTCAGTTTCCTCATCTGTAAAACAGGGAGTTAGAACAGATGTCAGAGGTCCCTTCTAGCTAAAAATCTATGACCTTGGGACAGAATGTAAGTTCCTTGTAGGCAAGAACCATTTTGTTTTTGTATCTGTACCCCTAGTCCCTAGACCCTGAATGTTTAAAATATGAGGCATTTAATGAATGCTTGTTGATTTATTGGTTGAATTTACATAGCTCCATCACATTTCTTATGTGGTAACAGATTAATTCCCATAACATCTCCTTTAATGTATCAAACAGTTTACTCTAATTTCTTAGTTTAAGAATGAATATGTTTGGTAAATATCCTTGCTATTATGTTTCAGTGCCATGGAGATAGTAAAACCTTAAACAGAAGTTCCTATATGAGCAATTACTTTAAAATTGAGATTTCTCTTGCACAGATAGATCTTTCTAAAAGATGTTAATAAATGTCTTGGGTTGATTATCAAAACAACAATGAGGAAGGTATGATATAATTTGTTCTTGAAGATGGGTTTCTTTGTTACCTGGAATAATAAGACATTCATAATGAAGTCTTTGCTCAGTACTCTCTTTTTTTTAAAAAAAGATAACAAACAATATCCTTGTTTATTTTTAGTCCCTATATTCCCACTTCCAAAGTAAAGTGTTTGAGAGAAGTTTTGCTGTATTTTCTAATGGTTTATTGTCTGTCTTCGCTCACTACTAAATTCTCTTCAAATTCTCCAAAGTCTCAAGTTTTAGTTCTTCATACTTTTCTATATTTAGGACTTAAGAGATGAATGTTGTGGCAAAATTAACTCTCAGAATGTACATCTTATTTTTGTGGATAACTATATATCTAATTATTTTTGTACTGGTTTTTGAAGTTCACTACCTTCCTACCTTATGGCCCATTTTGATTAATTTTGTATTTATGCATAGCTAGATAGTCAATTTTAACATGAACTTGTGTGGGTTATGTTTCTACAACAAGTCTTGATTTTTATTACATCCTTAATTCAATTATATCAATGAAAATAAGTCACTTTACATGTAAAAAACAATCTCCAGTGAGGCATTAATAAGTGACCAGTACATTAGCACTTTGGATGAATAGGCTAGGAGGACCACATTTGGTTCATGTTAATATCATTTGAAGATCAACCATTAAGGCTCATTGTGAAGTAAATCTGAATTTCAAGGAATATTCTCAAGAGCCCTTTTTTCTTGTACATTATACTTTGTGACAAGATGTCAGTCCTAGCATAGTCTCTAAGGAGACTATGTGTAGTGAACAACACTTATGAGACTATGTCCCAGTGTTTACAGTAAGAAAAGACTGCATAGAGTTTCTATTTCCTTACTGATAATTTTAAGGACACTAAGATCAAAAGGTCAGTCTATTCATATAACATAAAGGGCCTCACAAGTCTGAACCAAACAGACCAGCAGCTGCTACAGAACCAAATAACTGGAAACAAACAAACAAAAAAACTTTTAAGAAGAGCAGTGTCATCTGTGTCATAAGTTTAGGAATCTCCACAGAGAGCTGAGACAGAGGGACCACGTCGGAGGGAACAGAGTATGTTGACCTTTTCCTGTACATTACAGAAACAATTGGTGCTCTTCTTCATGGAAAAGTTGTGTGGGAAGGTACTACTAGGGATGAAGAGGGATAATCAAGTACACACTGAGGCACTGAAATATGTTATAACCGCAAATGATTTGAAAAGTAGTTCTTAAGGTTCTTGCTAGTCCTGTATGAAATGTCTTCATTTTTTTTTTACTTCCTTCCCTAGTCAACCTCTAGTACTTGCCATTAAGAAGTAGAAGTATTGCAACAGAAGGAGGTAAGAACTGAACTTCCAGTTCATCAATCTTTATCATCATCCTCATCCTCACTAAATGGTATTTATTTAGTGCTTCAAGATTTGCAAAGCACTTTATAGACAATATTTCATTTTAGTCTCACAATTCTTTATTATTAATCATATTTCATATGTACTACATGAAGAATTATACATGCCGGAGGCATAATTTGAACCCACTTTTGCCTTTTTGGCTAGAGTAATTTGTACTACTCAAATCTAATAGTAGAGTAATAAACATTTTTTATTTTTTCCTTTATAAAAGGACCAAGATTGGTATTTAACTGATCTTAATATTCACCTAGAAAAGGGAGCATAGTGTAGCAGATTAAGGGCTGAGCCTTGTGGTAAAGAAGTGTGTTCAAGTCCCACCTCCGACACATATAGGCTGTTTGATACTGGGCAAATGGGTTAAACCTTTAGTGCTCTAGGCCTCTCTCCAAGACTGTTGAAGAACAGCAGATAACCTGCTGTGGTAGAGTTTCCTTTGTCAGGAGTAATGGAATCACAGTTCTGGACCAAAAAAACAAAATGAATAAACAAAAACCAAACAAAATATAGCATGTACCATTGTAATACTGAATTGTGAAACACTGAATCTGCTTAAAAATGAAAAGATGGCAGATGTAGAGCCAGATGGGAACCTAAGATATCTAGTCCAATCCTTTCATGATACAGATGAGGAAACTGAGGCCCAGGGAGGTTAAGCTGATTTGACCATTGTCAGAAGGTAGTAACAGGCAGAGGTGGGATAGGAATCCAGGTTTTCTCATTTCAGAACCAACACTCTCTGCAATGTTCCATCAAAGTGCTATAGAATTGTAAAGAATTGATATTAATAATAAACACGATAATTGATATTTCATAATAATTCCCTACACTACATAGCACTTTGTTCTTTTAAAAATATCTTCACATACATTATTTCACTTGATACAGTCACTCTTTTAGGTAGGCAGGACAGGTAAACCCATTAAAAAAAAATAAGTGAAGAAAGTAAGTCTCTGGAAGTTACTTGCCCAAATTCATCAATGTGTAGTAAGTAGCTGAGCCAGTATCAGTCTGCAGCTCTTGTGACTCCTAGTCCGCTGATCTTTGTATCACACCTCACTACATAGTACTGAATATGAGTCCAACACTCATTACATACATTCTTATATATCTTACAAATAAATTAATCTGACCACATGTAGTACTCAGTATCCCCAGAATTGTGAATGCTCATAAAAGCATTATTTTTTTTTCCATTCAACGAGCATTTACTAAGGAAAAGAACAGGAGGAATGATTACAAAACATGGGGCAGCCAGGTGGTACTAGCCGATAGTGTTGGGACTACAGTCAGGAGGATATGAGTTCAAATCCTGCTTCAGACACTTCCTAGTTGTGTCACTCTAGGCAAGTCACTTAACCCTGTTTGCCTCAATTCCTCATTCATAAAATGAGCTGGAGAAGGAAATGGCAAACCATTTTTACTATGAAAACCCCAACTGGGTCACAAAGAGTTGACATGACTGACTGAACAACAACCACCATTATAAAACATCCATTGTGCTGATTATCTGTATAGCATTTGGAAATTTTCAGGCATATTTCATAATTCAGTATTAGAATGGTACATGCTTATGTACTGTTTTAGTTTTTATTTTTTGCTCCAGATCTGTGACTCAATTAGTTTGGGTACTCCTGAGAAATGAAAATTCTCTATAAACACAGTGGGCCTGGGTACTAGGCTCTGGGAATACAGAGGCAAAAATGAAATAGCCCCTTTCTTCAAGGTCATTCATAGTGACATGGTTAGAAAGAATGAAATAAGGATTCATACATCAAACGACACTGGATGTGATACTATACATTACAGTTATGCATGTATTTAAATAATGATTTTTTAAAAAGGCATTATCATATTACCTGGGTTTTTCTGGTGCATCAGAAGGATTACTGCAAAATGGTTCTTGGTAAGTAGTTTCTACAAGGTCATGATCTAATAAAGTTGCCATAATTTCTTCCCGACTTGGTGGGGACATAAGTGGTTTCAGAATATGAGCAGTTCGAGGTATGAAATTACCATTTTTGGATTGTGAAGGTGAGCTGGTGGATCTTGGTGAACTATCTGGAGTTGGTGTTAACATCTCATTATTTCTTGAAACATATAGTTCTAAGTCTTCTGAAACTGCATCTACAAGTTCACCATCTGGAGATGATAATATTGCAGTAAAAGAAGTATTGATGGAATCAAGAGACTGTCCTGTGTCAAAAGAAGCTTCTTTTTTAGTGTGGCTTTGAATCCAGTCTGAATTGCTTGGCTGTGGAAGGCTAAGAAACACTTCTTTGCTTACTGAATTCCTACTCAGTATGGATTTCTCATTTACACAGTCACCTGACTGCTGGACACAGAAGGAATCCATTATTGAATTAGATCGAGATGGTAAGGGGTGTAAATTGTTTTTCCACTGATTATGTCGATGATTCTCATTGTTTTCTATAGGTGGCTTATCAAAAAGTTCAGGACTTGACGCACCAGATCTAATCCATGAGGTTGGGTCTGCTGAATGATGCTTGTTTTCATCACAATTCTGATTATCGTGACTTAAAAACTCGTTTTCAGAGGTTTGTGCAGGAAAAAGATCTTGAACTGCATCACTTAGAAACTTCTGTGGCAGGTTCTGATCAGCTGGGACAAACTGACTTCCTGAATAGAAACTGCAAAATCCAGTTTGTCCTATGGTATTAATATCAAAATTATAATTATGCTCTGGTGACAAGCTATCTTCAAGTGAATAACAACTTTCAAAACCTGGATCTGAAAAAAAGATGGGACTATCATCAGAAACTGAATGGTCTATTTGACCTGTGTTCTGTAAATTCAAAGAGTCTAACTTTAAAAGTTTGGGGATTTTTTCTTTAGGTTTTGTAGTTCTTGGAGTTCGAGGTTTTCTTGGAGATGTTACTGATCGTGATCTTTTGACTGCTTTATTAGGCTCAAGAGAAGAAACACTTCTGTTTAGTTGAGGTTTACTTGATAATGGGTCTTGCATAACATGTGCATTTTGTGCTTTCTGTTGTCTTTTTTGGAGTAATTCTTTCAGAACTGCTAATCCAGACTGTCCTTCCCCAAAAGTAGCCGCTGATACATTTCGATTTTTACACTGAGAAAGTGCCTTGGTTTGTGAAATTGCTTCTGACAGTGATCGTTGCTTTACTCTTTCAGGTTTGAAACCGGACATGTCCAAAATAAATCCCCTCTGTTTTTGCTCCCATGCTATTTGTTTTATTGGACTTCTCAAGGAAGTTACAAAGCAGCTGTTAGGCAACTGAAGAGATCCATGGTTTTCTTCAGAGGTTAGGTGTATAGGGGAATAAGGATCACTGTGCTTTGATGGTTCTGGCATGCAAAAAATGTGCTGTTGATTATCTCTGCAATGCAAAAAATCAGGGGAATGTAGCTGATCTGATTTTATTGAATCTAGGGAGCTATGATGTTCATTTAATTTTCCCACAGATGACAAAATTTTTTTGTGTGAATTTGCATTTTCTTCTGTCTTTGTAGACATCATACCCAAAGATAACTGTGTATTCTGTGTTACCTGAGACAAATGGTTGGAAAGGTCAAATATATTACTTTGAATCAAAGTTGACTCTTTTATGCTAAAAACAGCACTTTGATTATGGGACCTTTGAGCATTAATTTTTGATAATTCCTTTCCAGGACCTATAGGTGCAGAAACTACTGATGAACATAAATCATCTTGTGGAGAAGAAAATGCCTGCAAATCTATGGACTTCTTATTTTCTAAGGAAGAAGGAAAGCAGCCTGGTGACTTCTGTTGTACATTAACTATTGAGGGGAGTGGAGTTGAGAGGGGATGTATGGTAGCAGTGCCAGGCACAGATATATCTTTCTGTTTATGAAGTGACTGGGAACCTCCAAAGTTGTTTGAGATCTCAGAGAGATCCTGGTGTTTTAGTACAAACTTAACTTCAGCACTAGTTTGTGTATTTATTTTTTCATCTTTAAATGTTATGTGTTTTCTTGTGGTGCTGCCTTTTTCACTTGTTTTTTGTTTCTGCTTCGCTCTAGGTTTCTTCCTTCCATCCTCTCCTGGCTTACGAGTTTGAGTTCGTTTATTCCTTTTCTTAGTAACTACAGAGGGATTAACAAGCTTTGTTTTTGACCTCTTAAGCTGAGCTTTTGTTCGACTATTTTTTCCCATACTGGAATTAACAGTCTTGCTGTTATATATATTAGGACCCTTAAAAAGCAATGCTTCTTTGTCTGAAGCAGCTATAATTTCTTCAGCTCTAGGATCTGTGGGAGACCAGCAGCGAGGTGGAGAAGAAGTCACAGGACTTGTGCTTCTCTCAGAAAGAAAACCAAGTTTAGACATAACATCACTGTAATTCAAGTCACAGTCTTCAGTTTCAGCATTATAAGATGGTGAGGGAGGAGAAAGAATAGTATGTGACCGTTTTTTCCTAAAAGACAACGTTCTTTTGATATTTTTATTATTTGTCTTCTGCTGTTTACCAGTTTTTTTCTTTGCTGACTTATGTTTTGCTTTCCTTCTATGACTTTTCTTTGGTGTTAATGGATAAATGGGGTATTTGGTTGCAGGGGAGTCAGGAACTTTTGGCCAAAAATCCTTCAAGGGTGCAAGCTTTTTATACAGGTCCATTTTTTCCTCTGTAAGTATTACCTGTTTCTCTTTAGAATCTATTTTTCCTAACTTAACAAGCATATTTTTTCTCCCTCTAAATCTATTAATAATAATATACTTAATGATGACAGGTGGCAGTTTTTTAGACATTTTCCTCCGCTTTCGAGATTTCAGAGATCCATCTAAGCTTTCACCAATTTCCATGGACTGAGGTAGGCTAATTTTTGAGTTGTGTGTGACAAAGCTTGACTCACTATCTTCAGTCTCATAATTTACTTTACGTTTGGCTCTAAGCGCGTATTTATTTCCAAAGAGTCCAAAAGATTGCTCAGATTCCAACGTTCCATCTCCAAAGTGACAGTCAATACAACTATCAGCAGGTGTTTTATTTTCAAAAGCTTCACGAGCAACTCTAATGACATCACTGGATAGTACATCATCTTTCTCAGAATTACTACTATAAGAGTTACCTTGAATATAACAACCTTCCTTTGTGGACCCAATATCAGTGATATTGGTAGAATTCTCCTGATGATCAATAAGTTTCTTTTTATTTAGCTTTAACCGGGATTGTTTGTTGCCAGATTGTAGTTTATACGTTACAGGGGATAGTTTTTGTGGCCTAGTAAGACAATTAGAAAGAACAACACTTGGAAAAAACATATAATGTGCTGCTTGCTGGCTGAGGCTTGGTTTTTCAGTCTTATGTTCTTGAAATTCTTCATACCTAATTTTAAGTTTATTGATTCCACCTTCATCATCGGCACTTTCTACAGAATGCACCATAGTTCTACTCTCCCCTGAGCAAGAAACTAATTCACAATTTTCAGTTAATGATGAAGGAAAAAAATTATTTAGAGCTGTGCTACTACCTTTCTCAGTTCCTTCAGAGGATAGCTTATTTTTTGAGTGACTCAAATCAGAAAAGTTGAAGTTTTTTCCCAATGTACTTTCACTAATGTGGCGACTCACATGCATAAAAGAAGCATCCTTTTCTATCTTCCTAATGCTGGTATACTTTCTACTTGGTATTTGTCTATTCAAAGATGAAATATCTTCTTCATAGTCAAATATACTACTTTCACAGGAAGAAACTGCAAAGATTTCTTTCTTGCTATTTTCTTTATGAGAGTTTTCAGAATGGACAGTACTGCTTAAAGATCCTGGGTACTTCATGGAATAAGTGCTTTCATTTGTAAGAGAATGGACTGTATGGTCTGGTCCTGTCTCTATATTGTTTGGCTGTGAAAGGTCTTCTATTAAATCCTCCTTATTCAAAACATGGGAAGAAAGGGCACTTGTGTGTTTACATGGAAAGGTAATTTTAGCAGAAGATGGGGGTTCTAATGTAGCAGCATCTTTGTGAAAGATGGAGGTCTTAACTGACATTTTGCTTGTTGCAATAACAGAGGAGTGAGTTCGGGAACTTTCATTGTCCAATGGATTGTCTGTAACAGAAAATAAATTAATTATTTTAAATTGTCCTTCTTTCAAAAGATCTACTTTAAAATAATTTTTCACATCAAGATATAATTATGATAAAAGGAACTACACAAAATCAAACACTTATGCTAACAATTACAACTCACATCAACAACAATCCACGGTTAAGAAAAACTGAAGATCAGAAATTATTACAACATGTAGAAGAAGACATAGAATTATATTTTCCTCTCTTTTCTTTCAAAGGCAGTATGGCATAGTGGACAGAACGCTTAACCTCAGAAGCAGGAAGACCTGGGTTCCAATCTTGCTTCTAACAGAAAAAGGCTGTTTGGACCCTGGGCAAATCACTTACCTTTTCAGGGTTCCTAGGAAGCTCTGCAATATGCTGTTACGGAAGAGTTGATAATCTGCATTTGTGGAGGGAGTTAGTTTTCTTCTCTATATTGATGAAATCAGAGGAAGAGAATGTCTCCTCCCTCCCTAATGATATTTTATATTTATATAATCTAGGAGGTTCAAATGGTAAATTTTGTTTTATGACTTTCTCCCAATTACTTTGTTGTTGTTATGTAGTTGTTCAATTGTATCTGACTCTTTATGACCTTGATTGGGGTTTTTTTGGGAAAAGACAATGGAGTGGTTTGCCACTTCTTTTCCAGAAGATTACGGCAAACAGAGATTAAGCAATCTGCCCAGGGTGACACAGCTAGTGATTGTCTGAGGCTGGATTTGAACTTGGGTCTTCCTGATTCCAGGCCCAACACTCCATCCACTGAATCACCTAGCTGTCTCCTAATTACCTAATTACAACAATGATAGATAATTCTCCACAAAGGTCAGCTTCTCAATGTGTAGCATTCTCCTACCTATACCCTCTCAAAAGTGTGAATATGCTTAGAAAATGTGAACTAATTTTAATATTAGGAAGGTGAACCTGCTAAAGAATTATTACTTAAAGCTTACCCACAGAAAAGAATAAATTGTTTTTTAGGTTCATTGTTCTTCATTGGTCACTTAATTAAGATGCTTATATCCTATTGTGTATACAACATGGAACATATAAATATACAAAATGAATATAAAGTGAGTAGGGAGAGAGGGCAGAGTAGCTGGGAGAGGGGTCAGAAAGGGTTTCACGTAGAAGGCAGGGCTTGGGCTGAGTTTTGAAAGAAACAGGATTCTGTAAGGCCTAAGTGAGGAGGTAGTACATTCCAGGCATGGGAGAAAGCTAGTGCAGAGGTACATAATTAAAAGCAAGCTGTGTTAAATTCTATCATCCTAATTTTTTTCACCCTAACTTGAGGATCAGGAAAATGGAGGGGGAAAAGAGGAAAAATGCTTCTTAAACCCATGAAATTTAAAATTATTTTAGTCCTAATACAAATTTGTCTCTTTGCATTATTATTTGAAATAGAAGAGAAATTTTTAGATGCTCTCTAAATCAGGTGTTTTTTGGGGAAGAGAATGATGAGTAGGTTATTTTTCTTGTTTCCTTTCTAAACTACATGATCATAGGATTAGACACTTAGAATTAGAAGGGAACTCAGAGGTCATCTGGTCCAGTTTCACATTATTTCTTGGGGTTGTGTGTGGGGGTTATTTACATGGTTGTAGTCATTTTGTATACTATTTTTCTGGTCAAATTTATTCTGCACCATAACATACAAGTTTTCCCATGTTTCTTTGAATTCTTCAGTGTTTCTTAAGACACAGTAATATTCCATTCTATCGATGTACCAAAATTAGTATTCCTAATAAATGATCATTTACTTTATTTCCAGTTCTTTGCTACTTCTTAGCTCCTACAGAAAATGCTGCTATGCATATTTTGAGACTTTTCTTTCTTTCTCTTTTGCTTTTTGGAGGGGGGAGGGCAGGGCAACTGGAGTTAAGTATTAAGTGTCTGAGGCCAGATTTGAAGGGACTTTTCTTTCTGTCTTTGATCTCTTTGTGATGGCATTAGGATGTCATTTAATTCAATGTCCTCACTTAACAGATGAAGAAACTGAAGCCAAGGGAGGCTGAGTAACTTGCCCAAGGTCAAATAGGTAAAGATACAATTTGAACTCATGTCTTCTGACTCTAGAGCCAGGGGTCTTTCCACTGTAGCAGGCTGAAAGTACATAAAGTCTATGAAACATAATTAATGCCTCAGAAAATTATATACATTTTAGAAATGAAATGTCAAGTATTCAATCTCTCCCAAAGGAAATATATTAAGGAGATAGAAAAAATATATACAGGACAATCTGTACCTTTAAAAAACCATATAAAAACCTGGTGTCTTAGGGCTAAAGTTCAAGATTTTTCTCTTAAAGTCACCAAACTTTAAAAATAGTTTTGTTCACTTACCACTGTTTTCATCTGCTGTTCCATCTAACTGAGGTATAGAAAGATTAGCCAGAAGCAAATTGTTACCACTCCATTCCATTTCTTCCTCTGAAGAAGATTCTTCTTCTTCAGTTGAACTTCTATGGATGATTCTGCATGGTAATCTAGAGAAGATTAAGATTTATTCATCAGTATGACCACAGGAAAAAATATTTACACTTGAGACTTACAGAAAATAATCTACCATACCTGAAGCTAGGGTACTGCAATTCAATAAAAAAAAGTTGGAAAATTTTAATTTCTAAAACAAATAAGGATACCTTCCACGAATTTCTTCTGCTTTACTTGTATGTCTATTGTAATCACCTTAAATCAGCTTTAATAAAATATATACAAGTGTCTTCTGAAAGCAAAACACAAACTGAGGTGATAAATTTAAAAAATATTTTATTTTCCCTCCAATTACATAAAAAAATTTTGAGTTCTAAATTCTATCCTCCTTTCCTTCTCCTCCCCCATCCCTGAGATGATAAGAAATCCAATATAGTTTATACATATGCAATCACGTAAAATATTTTACCATATTATTCATTTTGTGGAAGAAAACTTAAATAAAATATTTTAAAAGTGAAAAATATACACTTCAGTCTATATCAGATGCCATCAGTTCTTTCTCTAGAGGTGGACAGCATTTTTCAGATGATAAACATTTTTAACAATTATATTTTAACAGCTATCCATCTTATGAGTACTGATTCTTTACTATAATAGAAAAAACATAATTCAATACAGCAGAAATACATTTATGTAGCCTATACTGTAGCCAACTTATCAGGCTGTTGTCAAATGTTCTAGTCAAATGTGGAGTTACATTATCTGCATATGGTAGAGCAAACTACATTTGCCTATACCAATAATACTTAAATTGTGGGTCATATATGTGAATGCCATCATGGGAGAGTTGTAAGGGAATAACAGCTGAAAAGTTCATCTGGTATAAGTTCAACTCAAGTCAATGCTCTTATCTACCAAAATATATTTTTTAATCCTGATTCTGTATCCAGTTTGGTATTACTTTCTCCATCACCTGCAACTCTGATAAACACACCACCTACGCCTTTATAAAGTCATTGATGCCTTTTGTGTTTATAACAGGGAAGTTCAATGTTTTTTTCCACTGCCCTATGGAGGACACCAAACTCTTTAATGTTATAAAAGCATTAAAGCAAAACCACCACTATAGTGACAGTATGCAATATTCTGTCCCAGCAGCCCTCTGACTCTCTTTTGTAGGTGAGGTGGGGGTTGTCTTGGTGGGAAGGCAGGCGAATGGCAGGGAGGGGTGGAAAGGGAAAAAGATTTCCTTTCTTATCTGATCTCTGGTATCTTTATTGGTTTTTCAGTTATTCATGGCTTAGCTTTCTTTTAGTGATCTTTTCATTTATATCATTAGTGTAGTAGTATATAGGAATAAGGTCTATAGCTGAAAGAGACTTCAGAGGTCATCTAGTTCAACTCCCTCATTTTAAAGACAAGAAAAGTAAAGTCCAAGAAAGTAAAGAGACTTTCCCAAGGTTACATACCTGGTAAATAATAGAGATGGGATTTAAACCTTGGTCCTCTGACAAGAGATTCCATGTTCTTTCTGCACACGCATATGCACATATTCACGCACGCATGTGTGCACGCATGCACACACACATACTCTCCTATTTATTTTGTCCTGTACCAGTTCATAAAAATCTTCCCAGGTTTCTCTGAATTCCTCATATTATCATATCTTACTGTACAACAGTATTCAACTACTATTACATTCATATGCCATAGTTCTTCAGTCATGGATGGGAACCTATTTGCCTCCACAAAAAATACCACTAGGAATATTATGATATATATTGAACCTTTGTTTCTGACTCAGACTTCTTTGGTGTATATAATCAATAAGGGGACTGCTGAGTCGAAGGTTATCAATGGACAGTTAAGCAACTTCTCTCGCACAATTCCAAAGTGAAACCTACAATAACTGTACCATTTCAACTGAATCACAAAACTGTACATTGGTATGCTTATCTTCCCATACCTCCTCTAGCACTGAATGATTACATCTTTTGTCATCTTTGTCAATTTGCAATGGCAAATGAGAGGTGAAACCTCAGAGTTGATTTAATTTATATTTTGCTTATTATTAGTGATGAGTCATTTACAGCTTGGGTCTTACTTTGAAAACTTCATATGCTTTGACCTCTTATCTATTGGTGAATGGCTCTTGGTGTTATATTTTTATGTCAATTCCCTACATATATTGATTACCAGATTTTATTGATGAATACTGCCTTCTAAGTAGACAATCAATCATTAATGAAAACTCTTTGGAAATGTTCAAAAAATTTTTAATTCCTCTAGTAATACTGATATATAATAACAAATTCTTCCATTCTTTCCACAAAAATAATATGAAAGACTTCTAAGAAATAATTCACAAAAATCTGGGTAAACCATATTCACAATATTCTCCTCATTTACTAGTTTAGCAACCCTGTCAAAAAAGAAAATGAGGTTAGTTTGGCTCAACCTGTTCTTGATGAAGCTATGTTGGCTCTTTGTAATCATCTCTTATAGATTCACTATCAATCTCTTTAATAGTAAGTAGAAAGCTTTTCTTTTTTTGGTCATGAATCAAAGAAAGGTTCAATGGTTGGCTCCATCCTTCCTCTTTGTTGGAAAATTAGGCTATTTGTCCTCCAATTCTGTTGTACTTCTCTTCTCGATCACTCAAATTTCTCCCCACTAATTTAGCTTCTACACAGGAGGACAACAAAGTGATTTTCCTAAAGCACAGATCTGACCATGTGACTTCTCTATTCCAGGGGTACCACACCCACCATTTTCTTTTGGTACCCCAAAATATAGTTTATTTGGGCTGAGTGATGACTTGAACTCTTCAAGATAACCAAATGTTCTTTTATTCTCTTCTTATTTATAACCAAATGTTCTTTTATTCTCTTCTTATTTTGGCTATTAATTCCTTATTAACCCTAGCCCTATTTGTTCCATCCTTTCCAGTCCAAAGATTATTTTCCTTAGCAAAAGAGAAGCAAAATAATAATTGAGCAGGTTGTCTTCTCTGCTACCATCTCCAATAGCAGTACTATTGTGCCTTTGATCTTCCTCTTTACTGTTCTCTTTTTGTTGTTCTTAGCTATCATCTCTAGGCTCAACTCATTCTGAACACATCTACCTATTCCTGCAAGAATGTGCCATGTTTGTGTCCTTTGCACCTACCTTTGCTTTTATTTTCTGTGCTAATCTTTTCTAAAACTATGTAGATTGGTAAGTTTAAAGTTTATCAACATCAGTCTCTCAGGACAACTACATTTCTTCCTCCTCACTGTAGTTGTTACTTTATGCATCTTCATAACTTCATTCCTGAAAGGTTCCTGTCCCTTTTTGGGAAATGTCTTCTATGGAATTTTAGTCCTTGGGATTCTACCTATTCTTCCTCTGAACCCTTTGAAATCCACTCCCCAAATTTATGAGTGCATGTCAGACTTGGCTTTCCTCTCCTTAATGACCAACTCTAAGTGATGGTAGTCACTTTCTCCAGAAGTTTCCTTTAATTTCTTCTCTGTTGATAAAAATAAAATTTCATCTTATTGGTTCTTCTACCTTTTGTACGCTGAAATTATTATTGAGAAATAAAAAAAATTAATAGGTGATCTACTTCTGGCAGAAAGACAGCATTTCAACAGATGTTTGGGTAACTAAAGTCTTCCATCAGTACTATGCTATGACTTCAAATCAAGATTAGGATCTTTTTCTGAAACTCTTCTTCCATGTCCTGTCCAGGTGGTCTGCATTTATATACTCTGCTGACATTGCTTCCATTTCTAATTCCATTGGTCACTCCCCAAATCTCTCCATCATGCTTCCCTCATCTATTTCCATAATTTCCTCACATAGATGAGTATATCTTTTTATAAATCATACAGTGTTCTCTTGTACTCCCTTATCTCTCTTTTTACCTGTCTTGTTTCTTTTAAATAAAGTATCTCTTTCCAGATCCATATGTAGCCATGAGTCTTATCTCAAATATCAGTGATACCTACTAGTAAAATGTCATTCTTGTTTTAAGATCTCTATTTCATCTTGCTATTATGAGTCATACTTCACACATTTGTATATAGATACCAGATGCTCAGTAGTCAACTGAAACTACTCTCTCCAAAGTTATTAATGACCTCTTAATTGCCAAATATGTCTTTTCCCAAGTCTCATCTTTCTGGAAATTTCTGTAGCATTTGACACTGTTAACAATGCTTCCTCTCTGTATTTCAATGACACTGCTCTCTTGTGGGTTTTCTACTTGTCTTCCTGTTCCTTTTCAGTCTCCTTTGCTGTCTCATCATCCATAGTACACTACCTAACTATGAGTGTACCTCAGAGCTCTAGCACAGGCTTTCTCTTCTTTCTGTATGGGCCTTCTGACCATATACTCTTTATGATTTCATGCTCTCATGGAAGTTTAATTATCATCTCTGTGCTAATAACTCCCAGACTGATATATCCAGACCTGGTCTCTCTCCTGAGATCCAGTCCTGTATCACCAGCTGCCTACTTGACATTTCAAACTGTATGTTCTGCAGGCATTTCAAACTCAACAGGCCCTCAAAAGAATATACTATCTTTCTTCCAAGATTCACTTCCCTCCTAAACTTCCCTCTATCTTTCAAGGGCATCTCCATTCTTCCAGGTACCCATATATGCAACCTCAGTGTCCCCACTAATACTTCATTTCTCTTACCTTACATTTCCAGACAACTGCCAATTCTTGCCTTTATCCCTATGATAACTCTCAAATATATCTCCTGACACAGTTACCACCCTGATTCAGGCCGCCATCATTTCTTGGCTGGACTATCACCACAGCCTCCTAATTAATCTCCCTGACTCAAATCTCTCCCCACTAATCTAGCTTCTACATAGGAGGACACCAAGGTGACTTTCCTAAAGCACAGATCTGACCATGTGACTTCCCTACTCAATCAACTCCACCATTATTTTTAGGATTAAAAATAAATTCCTGTTTGGTACTTTTTAAAGCTCTTCACAACCTGATTCTGTCCTAGCTTTCCAGGTTCATTAAACGTTATACCACTTCACGAATACTATGGTCCAACCAAATTAGCCTTCTTACTGTTTCTCATAAAGGCTGCTCCATTTTCTTTCTTCATGCCTTTGCATTAGCCCCATGCCTGGAATGTACATCCTCCTCACTTCTGGCTCTTAGAATCCCTATATATCTATGATGTAATGAAAAAATAATCTATTTCAACCTCCCAGTCAATTTAGCTATCACCTCTTGGGCTTTAGTTGACTGTAAAAACCTCTAATAGCCAATGATTTGACTTGGCCATCACAAAAGCTAACACAATCTTAGGCTGTATTAATAGTATAATGTTTAAAACAAAGGGAGTAGTAGTACCATTATACTTTACACTTGTGTCACCACATATGGAATAGTGTACTTAGCTCAGAGAGCTAACTTTTGGTTACCTCATTTTTGGTGAGGCATTGGCAGTCTGGATTACATGCAAGAGAGAGTGACTAGAATTGTTCTGGAAACCATATAAGAAAATAGCTGAAAAAACAAAATAAAGCAAAACAAAATTAGGGATAGTTAGCAAGGAAAAGATTTTGGAGGTGAATGACTGTGTTTTGGGGGATCAAATTATTTTCATATAGCTAAAATGGGCAGAACTAGGTGATACAGTATGACTATAAGTCATTGAACACTCACTATAGTCTCTGAAGAATTAAAATTAAGGGTCATTCAAGGGGCAACTGAAAGTTACATATTGGATATACACAGACTGTATCAAGTTAACAATCTAGAATTGAACAAAGATATTATCAGAGAGATATATGCTTTGTAATGGGGACAAAGGAAGATACAATTGATGCACAGCTCACATACTCCTTAAAGTGAAATTTATGCAAAACAGACCTTGGCTTAATAAGGCAGAACTTAACAGCTAAGAAGCAGCATGGCATAGTGACAGAAAGCTGGCCTTGGGACCAGGATGACCTGGGTTCAATTCTGACCTCTGACACATAACTGACTGTCTGACACTCGGCAAGTGCTTTAGGCAACTGTCTAAGAATATAAGTTGCTGAGAAAATTCTAACTTGCATTGGTAGAGGAAATTCCTCATTAGGAGCTTCCTATACCTATGAAATCACAGGGACAGATGCTATCCATTGGCTACTTAACAATTACAAGTTGCCTGAAAATGGAATGGCATGCTTTGTGACTTCATAGACCTCCAGTGGGTTGGCCTTTGAAAACTGATAGTCTGTTTCTACACAAATGATCAAATATTATAACAGGCAAACATATTTAAATACATGCAGGGGAAACAGAAAATGTTTAGAAAACAACCAAATTTCATCCCAACTCCCTAATAACAAGAACATGCAGAAAAAAATAAACATAAAAATAAATTTTTTTTATTTTTGGGGGGGTGTAACCTGGTTCCTTAATCAGAGTGCCCATCACAACTTATCTAGTTCTTATGGAGAGTTTTATGGTTTTAATGCCAGCTCAGCATTATCTTCATTTACTCTATTTGAGCAAGGGACCCAACATACATAAAATACTGTTTTCTAATTTTTATCTCTGGCTTTATTTTCACTTGATTGGCATTGTGTTATACTGTTCACAGATTTAGTTCCCTGACCTTTGAAGATGTAATTTTACCTACTTCAGAGAGAATTAGTCTCTGATTTCTTGATAAATCTGACAACCTCCTATTGAGTATCACAATGCCCTTTTTTGAAAACCTCCTGACTCACTAAAATTAAAAAGTGATACTAGCAGGCTTATAAGATTTATTTGTTTTTAATAAATCAAAAATCTGCCCAAGAATCTCTGAAAATTCCTGCCTCATCCCAATCTGTTTTTGAATGGAGATAAAACCCAATGAATTAACTCAACACCCATTGAAACCCATGAGCTCCTAAGTAACACAATTTCTGTACATATTTGCAAACGATGCACTTAAAAAAAAACAAACACATTCCATTTTCTTCCCGATACCTCAGAATGGCAGGTAAAATGAGAGAAGCACAATCAGATTTATATGATAAAGGTTAGGAAAATGCCAAAGTATAATAGAAAATGAGGTTCATGCTGGGGAACTGGGTGTTGAGAGAAAAAAAATAGTAAGAAAAGTAGAAAAAACTACACAAGAAGAAGAAAAAGCAAACAAACTGAGAGCATATAAGAGAGAGTAGACAACAAAACCTAGCGTGGCAGAACTGAAGAGAACGCTAAAACCACCAATCTATTAAATGAACTGATTATATGATATAGCCAAAAAATTTCTAGACTGATAGTTTCTTCACTTTTAAAACAGTGGTTTGCGCATTATTGTCAATAAAACGGTCTTCATATTTATGTGCCATGGAAGAACGATAATAGCTAAATTTATATAGCAATTAAAACTTGTAAAACACTTCAAGTATTACCTCATTGAACCTTCACAATAATCCAAGAAGTAGATGAATGAGATACATGTACTATGAGTATATGTACTAGACCAACAGCATATGCTTGATACTCATGAAAAGTGGAGGTCATATGGAGGAGAGAAATTGTTCAGAAAGAGGTCTGAAGAAAGAGAGGGCTCATTAGAGTCAATGGAAGAAACAATGTGTGGTCAAAGAAAATTATTTGGAGAAAACAGAAAATTAATGCACATAATGTGACTGAAATAAATAAAATGCAGATTACCTTTTTTCCATACTATGCTCTTCAATATTGCTGTCCCACCTTTGGGACATGAGCAAGCTAAGCTCCATTTCTTCTTTTTCTATTTGTGGTTCATTTTCTTCATCATCACTGTTATGGAGATTTCTAGAGCTTCCAAAGGAAGGATGTGACGATGAAATGCCATGTCTTTTCCCTTGATACCCATCACTCTCCAAGCCAGCCAGAAGCTGCACCAGAGACTCATCAGGACTGCTGTCCACTACAAAATAAAAAATAAGTGAATCTGCATTATAGTAGTTTTTGTTTTCCATACAGTTCTACATTTTGAAACTTTAGCAAACTTAGAACTACAAAAAATATATATAAAAGAGATTTATCTTTGAAAAATGTGGGAAAACTACGAATGAAGCTAAAAGAGGTTAAAAGGAGAAGGGCAGTGGTTATCAAAGCACACAGCCATTTATCCAGGAAATATCGCTTGGAACGCCATCAGTGGAGGTGACCATTTTGCTCAGAAGCAGTTTTAAATTTCATATGCTAAGGGTCATTTCATGCCTCAGCACTGAGATGAATGAAAAGCCCTCTGACATTTCTGGGTAATTAACAATCAATTTATTAATTAGGCTAGTAAATAATCAACAAATTAATGGTCAGTGGTTTCTTTCGGTAACCAAAGTCAAAACCATGGAGATACTTGAATGCTTAAATACCTTTGGAAGAGGTCCCCTTGACAGATGAAAATCAACCCTGATTAGTGAACAACTAATGAGGGGGTGAACATATTAATGAGGAGGTAGGCCAAAAGTCTTCAGCTCCTCCTGCCAGGAACTAGGTTTGATCAGGAGACTCAGCTGCCTCCAGCAATCTGGACAAAGAAATCCCCCAGCATGAACCTCATTTTCTATTATCTCTATCAAATCTTTACCCAGACCATAGTGGTTGTTTGTCTCTTTTATGAGCTGGGTCACCCTAAATTCTAATAAACTGTTCCAAGGACAGAGGCTCATTTCCTAAGGGCAAGAATGCACCTGGATTAGATTCTGTTTGTAAGGTCTAGCTAGGTGGGGTCCTGCCCAAAATCACAGAGCACGGTCCCTGAGGATTTGGGCAGTTTCATCTGTCTATTGCTATATCCTTCAGAGACTGATTAACTGGCCTACAGGGGCTGGTCCCTGAATGAGTAAATAAAAGGAAAAACCTCAATATTAATTTAATAATTGGTTATTAATATAATAAAAAAATAATAATTTGTCTCAGCATCTAAAATATTTATTCCAACTTACAACTTCATCAAAAAGAAAAGACTCAGGTGTAATAAAATACTCATAAAAGAGAACCACTATATTATAAAAACACCCAAAAGTTCATTATAGAACCCTTTTCCTTAAGATTTAAAAGTTCCCCAGTGAAATCAGGAGCAGAATAGAACTAAGTAACTATGTAGAGAAAAAAAAATATATTACATATCTGGTGCTGACTGCATGCAACACTTCATACGTAATGCATTGGTTATATTACTTTCAATACAAATCCAATTTCTTCTGATGGAAAGAAATAGGATCAATGAGTAGAAATCACAAGGAACAGATTTCAGTAATAGCTTTCCAACAATCTTAAGTTGCTCTAAATATTCAAGCAGATTCTGGATGATCATAGGTCAGGTATACTACAGAAGGGATGAATTTCTGTATTGCAAAGGAGGTTGAATTAGCTAACTTTTGAAGTCCCTTCAAACTGTAGTAATCTGTAAGTTAATGCTTCCTGTAAAAGTTTAATTGACTTCAGAGAAAAATAATCTTCTGCCCGAGTGATAAAAGGCAGCAAAAGACTAGATAGCTTTGTAGCCCCTTCAACGGCTTCTGCTACTCATACGATGATACGTAAATTATGAAGCAAAGACTAAAAGAAAAAATAATTTTCTACCTTCATTGCTTTAAATCTAGCAAATACACAATATTTAACACTAATAGAAGTTTCTATTAACAGACTAAAGGGTTCAGTTTGGTAGATAAATCAAGAGTAAGGTAAAGCAATTAAATGTTTAGAATTACAAGTTAATTATCTGAAGGCTTGTAGCACAATCAACTGATCTTACAATGTGTAGCTTCTTTAAAATCTCAGCTCAAATACTATCCCTCAAATGATATAATATTTGTAAAGCACTTAGCAAAATGCCTGGCACATAGTAGGCACTTATTGAATGCTTATTCCTCCTTCATAGATGAGGGCTTTCTTGATTCCTCCCACCAACTTCTACTGCCTTTCTTCCCATTCTCCTGAATTATACCTCATATTTATTCTGTAAATGCTTATATGTATACATGTTGCCTCCCCCAAAAGAAGGTAATCTGAGGAAAGGGACTGTTTCATTTTCTGTTTTTTTTTTCATTCCTAGCACCTAGTACAGTTACTGGCACATAGCAGGTGCCTACTAAATACTTGCTGACTGATTGTTACTTTAAATGAGTGATCTTGTCCAAAGAGAAAAGAGTGGACACGCTGCTGGAGTTGCTGAATCATGTAATTACTGGCATTCCTGCTATAAACAAAGTCAGAGGAAAGAAGGAAACTGCATCTAAATGGAAGGAGAGGTCATAGTTACTCTGGTTATAAATGCAGTAGTTCTTCTTACTACAACATCAATACTGATTAGAATACTTTTATACAGTTGTCACAAGAAGACCAGAGAATTCAGAAGGTGTCTTAGTCAGTGAACATTTGATTTACTTGTCAAAGAGACAGAAATGGCAGACCAAGGCATTATCAGTTTAGAATATGAACTCCTTTGTAAAATTTTACAAAGGAGAAACAGTGGATGACAAAACTAGTCTGAAGAAGGACTTCAAAGACATCTAAGTAAGTCATCACAAGAAATTTATAATAATGATAACGTGTACATTGGTGGAGTATTTGCAAAGTATTTTACATATGTTATCTCATTTGATTCTCACAACAATCCTGTAAGGGAGATTCTATTATTATCGCCACTTTACAGATGGGGAAACTGAATGTGAGAGACATTAAGTGATTTGCTAAGGGTCACACTTGTGTCTGAGGCAGAATATGAACTCAGGTCACACTTTTATTTCTTCCTGTAGGTCATTTACCAAGATGTGATATAATTTATTCTTAAAGTTAAAAAAACATAAATAAGCTCTAAGGGTCTTAAGTACCAATCTAAAAAGTTACAAGATTATATACAGATTTTAAAAACTGAGTATTTATGATATATGCTTGGACGAATAAAACAGAGTTGGTTCACTGGTATATCTCAAAAGGACATTGCACAGAACGAGCTGGGCTAATAAGAGAACAGGAAGATGAGGGAGGGCAGGATTGCTTTTGGAAAATTTAGTCAGTGCTTTTAATGACCTAAGTTTTTTCCTGACACAAAGGCACATCTTATAAATACTGTTCTTTTGGTGACACTGTATGGATGTGAATCGTGGAAGAATACAGCTTTAACTTTGAATTCAAATTGAAGGTGACCCAAAGAACAGTATAGTGGTACACGCTGCCCATCAACAAGTGTACAAAACCATCAGTGTAAGGACGTCATTAGAGAGATCTATGTTTGGAAAAGGTAACTAGCAATGTGGAAAGAGGAAAGGATGCTTGAGTGCTCCCTTTGTAGCCACACATTAAGAAAACTAGAGGAAGGCCCACCAGAAAGCTAGGCGCTCCCTGTGGAGGCATCACAGGAAGACACATGTAGAGGTTATCTAGAGGTATCACTACTGATTTGAGAAATACAAATTAAAACAACTCTGAGCTACCACATCACACTTATCAGATTGACTAATATGACAGAAACTAAGTGTTGGAGGGGATGTGGAAAAACTGGGACACTAATGCACTATTGGTAGAGTTATGAATTAATCTAACTATTCTGGAGAACAATTTAGAATTATACCCAAAGAGGTATAAAACCGGGTCTAACCCTTTAACCAGCAATACCACTACTTAGGTCTGTATCCTAAAGAGGTCAAAGAAAAGGGAAATGGACCTATGTGTATAAAACTATTTACAGCAGTTCTTTTTGTGGTGGCAAAGAATCAGAAATTGAAAGGATGTCCATCAATTGGGATTGGTTGAACAAGTTGTATATGATTGTGATGGAATACAAATGTTGTATTATAAGAAATGATGAGCAGGACAGTTTCAGAAAAACCTGGGAAAACTTATTTGAACTCATGCAAAGTGAAGCGAACAGAACCAGGAGACCACTGTACACAGTAACAGCAATACTGTAACAATGATCAACTGTGAATTACTTAGCTACTCTGATCAAGACAATTCCATAGGACCCATGATGAAAAATGCTATCCACCTCTGGAGAGAATGATGAATTCTGAAAGCAAATTGAAGGACTGTTTGCAAAATTTTTTTCTTGTTTTATTTTTGTGTGTGTATTTTCTTTTGCAACATGGCTACTGTAGAAATGTTTTTTGCTAATTAGCATGTATAATTAATAGCAAATTGCTTGCTTTCTCAAGAAGGGAGGTGAGGTGGGAGGGAAGAAGAGAATTTGAAACTCGAAATTTTTAAAAATGATTTAAAAAACTTTTAAACAACTAATTGGGAAATTTAATTTGGGTGATTAAAATCGAGGAATTTAATAAAATAAATAAAAAATATATTTAAAAAAGAAAAAAAAAAGACATGTCAGAAAAAGGTGCCACCATGACAGAATAAAATATTTAAAAGAAATCTGGTAAAGGGCTTAAAAGTGTTAATCAATGTTTCTAAACTGGTAATAAGGAGCTAGCGTAAAGAAACTACCAGAGGAGCAAAGCGGTGCTTTTTCAGAATCAGATAATAATAAAGGAGGTGACAGGTAGAGGCAATGAGGCAGTGGTTGCACTCAGCAGGGGATGGCACATGCTGCCTCTAGACAGTGCCTAATAGTTTTAGAAGTTAACTTGATAAATTACTGCTAGTCATATACAGTATGAGTATAAATCTAGTCACAGTTGTCTATTATAGTAACTCACTTTGGAATCACATTGATCAAGCAAATGCTTTTATCTTCTTTCTTTTTGTCTCCCCCCCAAAGGAATGGTTCTTCCCCAGAAACAAAAGTGAAGTAAAAAAAATAAAGCGAACTACTTCCTTTTACAAGTTTCTATAAAAAGCTTTGTAGAAAATGAAAAACAAAGGTAACTTACTTAAAGACCACATTTTTATATACCTAATTGAATAAATACACATTTGATAGTGTTTTACAATATATTTTCACATAAATGATCTTGTTTGGTCTCTACAATAACTATGTGAGATAGAAGAGAAATCATTATCCTAATTTTACAAATAGAAAAACCACAGAATTTCAGAGTTTGAAGGGTCCCTAGTGGCAACCTAGTTCAATTCTTATTGAAAAAATATCCTTACCAAAATATATACACCATGTGGTCAATTGAGGGGTAACCCACTGCCTCCCAAGGCAGCCCATTCTAATTTTGGAGGCTCTTATTATTAGGAAGTTTTCCTTAGGTCTAGCATAAATTTTCCCTTTTACAACTTGCACCCTTTGCTCCTATTTCTGTCCTTTGGAGCCAAACAACGTAAGTTTAATTGAACTTGAGGCATTTTACCATGCTGACTGCCCATCTCTGGATCTTCTCCAGCTGATAAGTGTACTTGGAAAAATATGGTGCCCAGAATTCAACACAATGCTCCAGGTGTGATCTAATAGGGCAGAGTAGAGCAGGACCATCAATCAATCAAATACTCACTAAGAGCTTCTTAGGAGTCACACATTTTGCAAATGATTGGGTATTTACAAACAAAGGCAAAAACAGTTCCTGTCTTCAAGGTGGATAGAATGGTAGGCCTGGAGTCAGGAAGATATGAGTAAAAATCCAGTCTGAGACACTTATTAGTTGTGTAATCCTGAGTAAGTTATTTAACTGCTGTATCCCTAAGTTTCCCCACCTGTAAAATCTGAATAATAATATACCTACCTGAGTTATAAGGATCAAAAGAGATGATAGTTGGAAAGTGCTTAGTATAGTGCCTGGCACAGAGTAATGCTTAATAAATGCTAATTCCTTCTCTGTCTCTTCCTATTTACATAATAATGGGAATAAATCAATAAATATAAGACATAAAGAGTAGATGGAAAGCAACTTTAAAGGGAAAATCTTGAGAAGCTAGGGGCACCCATATTATTGCCAGGCCTCATTGTTTATGTTGTTCAGTCATGTCTAATCATCATGACCCTATGGACCATAACACTCCGATACTTTCCCCTGAGGTTTTCTTGGCAAAGATATAGGAGTGGTTTGCCATTTCCTTCTCCAGTGGATTAAGGCAAACAGAGGTTAAAAGACTTTTCTAGGGTCACACAGCTAGTAAGTGTCTGGCTGGGTGTGAATTCAGGTCTGACTCCAGATCCAGTGCTCTATCCACTGAGACATCTAGCTGCCAGAAGCTATTCCTCTCCTAATGCTGTATAAAATCACAATGGATTTCTTGGCGGCCACAGGATACTGTTGACTCCCACTGACTGAACTTGCAGTTTACTAATAGCCTCATCTTTTTTCAGACAAACTGTTATCCAATCATCTCTTTTCTACAATCTTCTGATGCATACTTTTTGAACCCATGTGTAAGACTTTACATTTATTCCTAGCAAATTTCATCTTTTATTTGATTCAGTTCAGTGATCTAACTTACCAAGATCTCTTTAGATCCTGACAATATTATTTAAGGAACTGAGGATCAAAATTACACAACTTTGGCTTACACTACTATGCTTATAAATGGTAAGGGAGGGATTCAATGTCTTATCTTTCAGTTAAACTAAAAGCATTCTCAGCTATACTACAATGTCTTTCACATACCACTATTTTACAGACACATAGTACTTCATAGGTTTCAAAGTCCTTTACAAACAGTAAATCATTTGAACCTAATACCAAATCTGTGAAATAGGCAGGGTAGGTATCAATAGCTTTACTTTAAAAAAGAAGAAACTGAGTCTTAGCAAGCTAAGTTCAAAGTAACAGTGCAAGAACAATAGGCTGATTCCTCACTGCCAATTCATAGTGTTGTGCTCTTTCAGCTGTATTATACAAGCTTCTTCACGCTAACCTGTCTAAACATAAAATGATGAATTCACCAAAAACACTGTTCAAATAAATCTCAAAGTTGGAATATGGAATTGCTTACTGTGGTATTAAATTACTTACTGAAAATTGGAGACTGACTCAGTCTTTGGGACAGAGGCTGGAAAGTCTGACTTGTTTCCATGAGGTTCAAAATTGCTTCTTCATTAATAAGTGCTTCTTCTTCTTTAAGAATGTTTTTTCTTAAGTATTCTTAAGATTAAAAACAAGTCCAACATTTAGTTATAGCATCCTCTAAAATTTAAACTTTCAGAATTTTAAAAAATTATCTGGTGAACATTTAAATAGATTTTATCCAATAAAACCTTAAAATACTGCAATCTGCACAAAGCCACAGTTGAGATCAATCAGTCCTACTTTGAAGGTAAACTTTTATTTATAATGTCTGATAATATAACATACAGTTTCACAAAAATACTTAAGTTCTAGAGGTTTTCAATTCAAGACTTCAAAGTGCACTATAACTTATCACTCTCATACTGTTTTAATGAGGAACTAGGGTACAATCAGTATATTAAGGTTTGGGACAAAAAATTCATTTCATCTTATACTGTAGCAAAGTGGTGAACATAGCACATGAGAGGAAAAAGAGACTGTTGATGGTAGGTATCGAATGACAAATAGGATTAATAACGGCTATATGTGGGTTACCTAGAAATGTATATACTTCTTACCCTCTCCATACACCCTACCAGTCTGAAGCCTAATGTCTTTTTTAAAATTTCTAAAATTGATTTGTTTATTTAATTTTAGTTTACAAGATTCAGTTCCACAATCCCTTGAGTTTCAAATTTTCTCCCCTCCCCTCCCACCATGGTGGCATGCAATCAAGTACAGGATCTGCAAATATTTTCACAATGGACATTAGTCTGGTTGTTTAGAAGGGTTGTAATCTATGGAATGAACAATGGGAAAGAGGAAACAAAACCAAACATGGAAAAAGAAGAAAGTATGTAGTTTGTGAAGCCTAATTTCTAAAATTAAAATGAACAATGATTTATAAACAATTAACAATGTCTTCCAACATTTAAAAACAAGTAAAATAGATCACATGACTGCTCTAATGAAGACAATATAATCCAAGGTATTGTTACTAAAAGCTTACCTTTGTTCAGTACTTTCTCTTGATGGACTTCTACCACATTGGCTGGTGAACAGGGAACAGCTTCAGTAGACAGAACTTCAGAATGTAAAGTTAACTCAGCAGAGAACTCCTGAGATCCATTACTATAGTCCACAGATCCTGATAATGTTCTGCTTAATTAAAACACATCCTTTAAAACTAACTAGATTACCAAGGGAGAAAGGTCAGTTCAATGAACTGTATTAAATGACTACTTACACAGAGAAATCATTCTGCTTAAGAACTTCCTGAAGTCTCTTCTGAAACATTTTTTCACTCTCTGTTGCTGGAATGCATCCACGATCTTTAAATTTAAAAAGTATATTCAAAAAAAAGAAGAGGACCTTTTTAGGCAAATAGTAAATGAATAAAATATTCTGAAGCAACACTAAGCTTATATTTCCTCAAGGAACTTTTAAAAGTGATAGTAACTTACCAACTTTTGTGAAACACCTTTATCTAAAAGCTGTTCTCTTATAATGTTAAACAAAATTAAAATGGTTACCCATGTTATGATGTTGGGCACTTGAAGTCAGTTCAAGATTAAATTCCATAATTATAACCTGCATTTAGAGTAGAAAAAGAATACTTCCCTTAACCTATCGACATATTATGCTCCTGAATGCAATGGGGGATTCTAATTTGTTTACTTCCTCAATAAACATTTTATTTTAAAATTTATACAAGAGGCACTCAAATATAATCAAAATAATTTTAGGATCTTAAATATTAAAATGAACTTCGGTACAGATATTTTCTAATTTCAAAATTTTCTGAGAGCTACAAGAAATAATCTAAATGAAAAAGTACCCCAAATACCAACAAATCAATTTGGGGGCAATACTTAATGGCCAACCCTTCCATAGCTTTGTGAATTATAAGCAGCGTTTCCAAAAGTGTGTTTCACAATCTCCATCTGGGGAGACAAGAAAATGAGGAAATAGCTTGGATTATAGTGGGATAAGAGGAAAAAGTACAGGAAAGTAAAAACTTAAAGAATATACGAGTAGGGACATTAATCACTATTAAGTACAAATGGGAAAACAGTAAGATCCTTTAAAAGTGAAAAAATACTGACAATGGGATATCAACAAAGGGGAAAATTTACATTAAAATTGAAAGGAGATTTGTGAAAGTCATTCTGATATAAGCAATAAAAACAATTTACAAATAAAGAATATAAAAGTCTGTATGGTGCATTAAGCACAACTTCTCTGTGATAAAAGACTGTATAAGTATTACTATCCCCATTTTGCTGAAGAGGAGATTGAGGCTATGAGAGGCAAACTGACTTGCCCATGACCATACAGCTAGTAACTATGGAAGGTGGTACTGGGATTCAGATTTTCTGACTCCAAGTCTTATGTTCTTTCCACTATGCCATATTGCTTCTGACAACTTGTATGGGGAGTTAATAATTTTGACTATATGTAATGTTAAGTGTTTTAAAAAAACATTTAATAAAAAACAAGTAGCAGTGTGCTGTTAGTTTATACCTTGTGATTCAGGTTGGCTAATTTGAGAGGATTCATTTCTGTTTCTTCGGCGTTGCTTTTCATCTTCCCATATGGCTTGTAAACCAGGGTTCCCATCAATTTGAGCTACAAGTTAAAACAAATATTTCAAAGTAAAGCAGTGAAAAAAACCTTCATTTAATAATGGACATTTTATTGCTCTTTCCCCTGCCCAATAACTTAACCTTGAGTTACTTACTTTGTGTACTATAAGAAACTTGCAAATAGTTTCCAGAAACAAGCCTACAAGATGTCCTTAGCTCATTCTGTATTTGACAATGTTTCTCCTTTGTGTTCTTGATTATTCTTGCTTCTTGTCCTGCTCCCCAAATCACTAGCCTAAGAAAACTCAAACATTTAACTGGACAAAAATACTTAGGAATCCTCCACAGATTTTTATGAAAACTGAACAAGGGAATGAAAAGGAAAAGTAGAATAAAATGCATTCAAATTCCTTTAGTTCCACTACCTGATTTTCTGTAGTAATATTGATTTTCAGCCTATGGCACAATGTAATCTAGCTATTTGTTCAGTAACGAATGAATAACTAGTTACCAGATATACAGGAATAAGAGGAATAACAGTCTCCTCAAGTATTTTCTAATAACGAATTTTTCCAGTGATCTTTACTGGATATAAAACTAACCATTGAAACTACCTAACTTCCAACAAACTTTCTTAATTAGGCCATGTAATGCATGTCTTCTTTCGATGCATCCTTATGGCATGGAATTAACCCTGGGTTCTCCTATATTTTGTACTAATGCCCTTCACAACCTTACGCTAACCAGGTCTAACCTGATTACATACTGTCCTGCTTCATGCTCTCTATGGTACAGATGTATAGGCTTGCTTACTCTTCTTCACCCATGACACTCCATTCTCCTCTCTCCATACCTCTGCTGATTTTGTGCCCCGTGCCTACAATGTACTCCCTTTTCCCCTTGGTGTCTTAGAATCCCTAATTTTCATCTCTTCCCCAAATAACCTTTTAGTTATGTATTTATTTTGTATATGTGTGTGTATATATATATATATATGTAAGTTTTGAATATTCTCGTATGTGCGTGTTGCTTCCATTTAAAGAATGTCTGCTTCTTGAGGGCAAGGACTGTTCCTTTTTTGGATTTTCATATTTCCAGAACCTAGTACAGTGCATTTGCTACTTGACTGAATTGTTCCTTGTAGGCTACACTAGTAGAAAAAAAAGGCTTCTATGCCAAGAGGAAAATCTTTCAAGCGCAGGCCTTCTAATGGGTTATATCACGTTATTTGAGGACCAGCCTAAGTTCAGAGATGATCATCATCAGATCAGTCACCAGGTGATTATTATTTTTGACTACAGTAACTTTATAAAGAAGGTTTTTAAGGGTATTAGAGGAGTTTCAATCTATACTAGTAGAAGGAGTGTCCACACCAATTAAATCATGGATTCATCAAGGTTTGGGTTTTTTTGGAGATATTAGAACATAAGTTTTGGTGCTTTAGAAATGGCATAAAATAAAAATTTATACACATATACCTTCTATCTCCAGGCGATTTAAAATATCAGCAGCTACAGCATCCACTTCTAATTCACAGGTACTTTGTGGTTCAACACCTTCCAGAATTAAAGAACTATAATGAAATGAAATGACAACAGAATACAATTACAGCATATTTTATTAAATTTTAAATATATAAAATATTTTATTTATTCAACCTTCAACACTGCGGCATTCCTTAGTATGCAACATAATATAGTGCCACCATGGGCTCTGCCAAAATCTTTGTATGTATCTGAAACCAAAACCTTGTGGCTGAGTGATGCATACTATTGGGGAGTCATACTGATACTGTGTTGATCACATGTTTTATGACATCATTGTCTAAGTTGGTTCAAATGAAGAAAGGACAATAACTGAAAAAAAAAGGACAATAACTGATTCATATTTGGAGTGACTATCAGTAAAGCATTGTAGAAAAGTTACTATGCTAGTTAAATCCATAATAATTAGTAACTATAGAGTTGGTATATGGTTTGTGTATTTTTAAATGAAATGATAAACTGAGAAAGAAAAAATATTAGTAAATATTAATATCTAAAACTATTATTTAAAATGCACAATATACAGCTCAGTTGAAAAGTCTACAGATAGATGGATATAAAATTTTTAAAAAATTTAAAGCAAGAATATTCCACCTAAGACATAAAGCAGCAACAGAGCAACTCTAGAAATCATTTATTCCAGATATATGGAGCTAAGCAGTCTGGGTACATTTAACCTACAATATTTGGTAAGAAATATAAGAAGACTTCTAAAAAGAAATAAAAGAAAGAACATCAAATGTAGGAGCAAAAGTAACCAGAGCAGTGATACTGAGGGGAGAGTAGAGAAGAAGAAGGATGGCAAGTAATACTAACCTCTTTCTTCCCCACAACCATTATTCAACAAGCTCTAGTTTGTTTAAAAAACATGAATAAACTACAACATGGAAAAATCATACTGAATGCTCTGCAAGGGAGTTAAAAAACATGAAAAACAACAAAATAAAAACATTTTAGACTTATGAAAATTACACTGTACTAGCTGACACAAGAGTATTCCCTTCAGTAGTCAAAGAGAACAGGAAGTTATCCAAGTTATTGGGCCAACATAAACCTAGACTCATCAAAAACTGACCCAAATATGAGAAGGTATTATCTACAAACTTGGCATTTTCATGGACTAAATATCCTAAAGATAAAGAAAGACTTGGATATAGAGTCACCTGGAAATATAAGTGATGGCAACACACAAACATTTCACGCTTATTTAATCACTGTCTTAAGAAAAGAATATTAGTAAACTCTCATTTCCAGAAGTCTAACTTGAAGTAAATCAATTTGAAAGGGCAGAATTTCATATTGTAACTATGTTTGATTCTACTGCTGTTGATGAAGAAAGGAAATGATAGGAAATAAATCAGAGAAGCCTATCCCTTTTTTGAAATGTACGTGAGAGCTGGAGCTCCATCATTATCGGAGAAAAAAGTTGAGAAGATAACAATTTAACAGCTCATCTGAAATCTGGTACCTTCAACACTGCGGCATTCCTTAGTATGCAACATAATATAGTGCCACCATGGGCTCTGCCAAAATCTTTGTATGTATCTGAAACCAAAACCTTGTGGCTGAGTGATGCATACTATTGGGGAGTCATACTGATACTGTGTTGATCACATGTTTTATGACATCATTGTCTAAGTTGGTTCAAATGAAGAAAGGACAATAACTGAAAATGAAAAACTAGTTTATCACAATAAAGAAATATTTAAATTAAATTGGAATAATTCTAGGGAAAAGATCAATTTCAGGTTTGAAGAAAATTAAAGGAGAATTCTTAGCCCTTAAAATCAAATCAGGATTATAAGATCATAGCTCTCAAGATGAAGAGGACAAAGAGGTTGTCTAATTCAACACTTTAATTTTACTGATGTAGAAACAGAGCTCCAGGGAGTTCAAGTGACTTGCTCAAGATTACATAGGCAATAAGCATCAAAGGCATGATTGAATCTATTATAATACACAGAGCAAAAAGAAAATCATACTTAATCTCAGTATGCAATTTACTCATTGGCTTTTAAACTGAAGAAGTGATGTAGGCTCAGAATAAAAAAAAAAAAAGATTTTTCCAAATAGTCATCGTCTAAGGTTAAAGATATTCTCAGCAACTTAACTACCCAAGCTAAAATATAGGCACTAACGATTTTAGTATCATTCTAACCTCTCCCTCCCTCTCTCTCACACTCATTAGCCCTTTCATGATGTTAACAATTTAATTATGAAAGAAGACTTGGGCAGTAGAGGTAGGGAGGTATTCAGGAAGTGATCCTTTCAAAAGGAAATACACTCCTACAAGAGCTATACAATATTGTGAATTTTATATGGTATGGTAGAAAGAGCTCTGGAAAAGGAATCAGAAGACCTGGGTTTGAGTCCTAGCTGTCACTTGTAAGCCATGAAACCCTGGGGAAGCTAAATTTCAGTTTCCTCATTTGTGAAAGTATCACCATATACTGCCCTACTTTCTTCAAAGTTTGTTGTGAGGGTCATAAGATAGCATATGTGAAAGCATAATAATGCATTTAAATTATTATTGTTGTTTTCAAATTTACAACTACCTGAGAGCAGCTCTTTGCAAAAAAAGACACATCATGGGTATATGCTTTACTGAGGTAAAGCAAGAGAACTTACAGTATCCCTTGCCATGATTGCCTTTGTCAAATATGAGGTACTTTTATTTTTATTTTTACTTTTTATTGAGAATTTTTATTTAACATTTTATTTTTTCCCAATTACATGCAAAAACAATTTAACAAACATTTAAAATATGAGTTCCAAATTCTCTCCTCTCCAATCTTCTCCCTCATTGAGAAGACAAGAAATTCAATAGCAGTTATACTTGTGGAGTCATGCAAAACATATTTCCATTTTAGTTATGCTGTGAAAAAAAACACAGATACCCTTCCCCCAAACAAACAAATTAAAAAAAATAAATAAAGTTTTAAAAAGTATACTGAGATATGCGTTCAGACTCCATCAGTTCTCTCCCTGGAGGTGCAAAGTATCACCCTAAGTCCTTTGGAATTGTCTTGGACCATTATATTACTGAGAATAGCTAAGTCATTCACAGCTGATCACTGTACAATATTGCTGTTACTATGTATTCTCCTGGTTCTGCTCATTTTCCTTTGTATCAGTTCATGTAAGTCGTTACAGGCTGTTTTTTGAGAGCATCCTACTTATCATTTCTTATAGTACAATCATATACCACAACTAATAAACCATTCCCCATCTGATGGGCACTCCCTCCATTTCCAGTTCTTTGCCACCACAAAAAGAGCTACCGTGTGTTTTGGGTATTTTTTGGAAAATGTAAGTCCTTTTCCTTTTTATTTTTTGTTTTTGTCTCTGGGACTGTAATGCCGTGCACCAGCAGATTCCCAAAAGAATGCTACTGTGAACAGCTTTTAAGGTTCTGATTACACAGTATAGTGAATGCTCCATTTATTCCACCATTACAAATCAAGGCAAACATTCACAACAAATCAAAATATAATATTCACAACATTACATCTTATCACAGAAAATCGCAATATAGAGTTCACAACAGCTTAACATTAGAATGGCCACACAGTTTTTACTACAGTGGCCACAATATTTAGAACAAAGAACAAAAGAATAATCATCTCGTTTCCCTAAGGGGGAAACCCTCCTTACTTAATCATTCAATCAATTCACAATACAATAATCAATACTTAATCATTCAATCAATT
>CM053584.1:271651861-271672542 GCA_028627135.1 Pseudochirops cupreus
TGAAGGGAATACAAATGTATATATACGTATACATACACATATGTCTATGTAGGAGGGTTTATATATGCATACGAACACATATCTGAGTATGTGTATGTATGAGTACATAGAGGGCACAGGATCAATTGAATAGGAAGGGACAATACTCTAAAAGGTGAAATGCTGAGGTGGGAGATGATTAGAATGAGAGGAGACAGGGAGAGACAGAATGGGGTTAATCATCTCATATAGAAGAGGCAAAAGATAATTGTTACAATGGAGGGGAAGAACAGGAAGGCAAAAGGGAAAGGGTCAACCTTACTCTCATTGAATTTGGCTTAGGGAAGGAATGACATAAACTCTAATCCAGGTATCTTGCCACACAGGAGAGTAGGGGAGATGGGGATAAGAAGTGGAATGATGGAGGGGAAGGGAGGGGAGGGGGGATGCTTGCTGGAAGTACAGACTTCTGTAAAGGGACAGGGACAGGGACAGGGTAGAGAATAGAACAAGTGGGGCAGTGGGATAGGAAGGAAGGACATATAATCAGTCTCTCACAATATGCCCACTGTGGAGAGGTTCTGCGTAATTACACATGTACAGCCTGTTTTTAATTTCTTTTCCTTCCAGTGGGGGTGGGTGATGAGGGAGGAAGGGAAAGAATCTGGAGTTTGGGGTTCTATGATCAAATGTTAAAAATATATATATATGGATGTAATTATTATTATTATTATTATTAATATTATTAACTACATCCAACTGGGAATTAAGATACACAGGCACTGTGGTGAGGAAATCCATCCTGCCCCACTGGAAAGGTGGAGGGGTGAGGGGGACAACATGATAGAGAGCAGATTAGGGGAGGGGTCATACAGTGGGATGGGTGTTTTGAGGTGTTGGGTAAGGGGAAAGATGAGAAAATTCGTAACTCAAAATCTTGTGGAAATGAATGATGTAAACAAGAAAATAAATAAATTTATTTTAAAAAAAAGAATGGAACTGTGAAGTGAAAATGAATACAGGCATCATCATTATGAGTTCTAATAATCTATCATTATCAGTAATTAATATATTCTGAGCCTACTAAAGGTTGCAGACAAACCTGGGAAAATCATAGCTTAAATACATAAAGAGAGGAGAAAGAATGAGCTTAGGATGTCCCATATATGATGCTCTTTGAAGTCAAGAAAAGGGGCCTTTGAACTGGTGTAGGAGAGAATAATGTCTTTTCTCTTTGAAACTGGACCTGCCATGAGTGGTTCAAAGAAATATGCTAAAACTGATATGAAGTGATAGAGTAAACCTAAAGAAAAAAAGAAAGGAATGCTTGAAAGTCCTCTATTTCATTGAATTACCATATTTTCTACTGAAACATTATACTCAGTTGTGCTGGTTAGGTGATTCTTGGTTTTAATCCTCGCTCCTCTGACCTCTGGAATATCATATTCCAAGCCCATATTCCCTTAATGTAGAAGCTGCTAGATCCTGTGTTATCTTGATCGTGTTTCCACAATAGTCAAATTGTTTCTTCTTGCCTGCTTGTATTATTTTCTCCTTCATCTGGGAACTCTGGAATCTGGCTATAATATTCCTAGGAGTTTTCTTTTTGGGATCTTTTTCAAGAGGTGATCAGTGAATTCTTTCCATTTCTATTTTTCCCTCTGGTTTTAAAATATCAGGACAATTTTCTTTGAGAATTTCTTTAAGGATGATTTCTAAGGTTTTTTTGATCATGGCTTTCAGGTAGTCCAATAATTTTTAAATTATCTCTCCTGGATCTATTTTCCAGGTCAGTGGTTTTTTCAAGGAGATATTTCACATTGCCTTCTATTTTTTCATTTGTTTGGATATGTTTTATAGTATCTTGATTTCTCATAAAGTCACTAGCTTCCATTTGCTCCAGTCTAATTCTAAAGGAATTATTCTCTTCAGTGAGCTTCTAAAATTCTTTCTCCATCTGGCAAATTTGACTTTTTAAGGCATTCTTCTCCTCATTGGCTTTTTTGGGCCTCTTTCGCTATTTGAATTAATCCATTTTTTAAGGTGTTATTTTCTTCAGTAAGGTTGTTGACTCTTTTCATGATTTTCTTGCATCATTCTCATTTCTCTTCCCAATTTTTCCTCTACTTCTCTTACTTGATTTTCAAAATCCTTCTTAAGCTCCTCCATGGCCTATAACCAATTCATATTTTTCTTGGAAGCTTTTGGTGCAGGAGTTCTGACTTTGTTGTCTTCCTCCTGTTCCATGTCCCCAAAAAAGGAATCTAAGGTTTGATTCCTGTGCTTGCTTTGCTTCCTTTGCTTGCTCATGTTGCCACTCAATTACTTGACTTTTGAGCTCTTTGCCACAATAGAACTCTGCTTCCAGAGAGAAGAACTTTGTCCCAAATTGCTGGGGTTTTCACAGCTGCTGGAGCTATTAGTTGGGTGCCTTCTCTGCTGCTCCCACAAGTGCTGGCTCACTGGTCACACACCTCAAGACTACCATCCAAGACCATGATCCAGATCCAGGCAGGTTAAAGTGAGAGTGATTACACTCTGAATGGTTGCTTGGTCCCCCTATGATCTGCAGGCCAGGAGCTCTGAAGCAGCCATGTGGAGGCGGCTGCATGGCCACTATATTTGTGCTGCTTCTCACTCTGGTGGTAGAGGATGGCCCACACTGCGTCCCTCCCCCCCCCGCCCCAGTTTCAACAGAGTTCCACTGACCTTTTACTTTGTCTTTGCCATTTATGGGTTGATATTTCTGGAAACCGCTACAGTTACTGGTGATCCACTCTCTTCAAGTCCGCTCCAGCTGGTCGGGGCTGCCCTGGGGCTAAAAATGCAGGCTCATGTTGGGTTGGGCTCCCAGCACGCTGCGATGGACCCTTCCTATCTGAATTACGGGCTGCCTTCAGCAGGGGATTTGTTTCTCTCTGTCACTTTGTGGGTTCTATAGCTCTAAAATTTGTTTAGAGTAATATTTTATAGGTATTTGAGGTGGTTATGCGGAGAGCTTATGGAGTTTTTCTGCTTCTACCAGTGTCTCAATTTTCCACATCCCCTCCAACATCTGTCATCTGTCATTTTCCTCTTCTGTCATATTAGCCAATCTGATAGGCATGAGGGGGTAATGAAGTCATTTTACTTAGGAATAATAGATTGATAGCCTCAGTGCCACACTAGTGTCCACAAAATAGTGAAAGGAAAAGAAATAATGTGTCTAATAGTTAGATTTTTTGGGGGGAGAATTTATAGAAAGAGAATGACAAGAATCACAAAAGATGAAAAGGCATGGATAGCTTACAAGTTGGGTAGATGAATTACAACTGAGGCAGAGTATAAAATGTCAAGGGAATTGGGAGTGCTTAAGGAAGCCAAGAAATAGCATAAAGGCAATTAAATGAGATGTGGGGGTATACTAAAAACAAACAGCCTACTTCAGAAGCCTTCCTACAGTCCTCCCACTGCCCCACCCCAAAGTAATTCTAGCAAGAAGGATCAAAAGGCAAGCCCATGATCTGTTTCTGAAGTGTTCATTTTTGCTCTTCAGCTGAGTCTGAGGAAAAAAACTACTATTTTTCATGTAGGTAATTTTCTTCCATGATATCACTTGTTCTATTGATCTTCTCATCATGGAGCAAATCTAGAATACAATTAATACTACCACAATTTTTCAAAAAACCTGAATAACCATTTTTCTTATACTAAATATATGTCTCATAAAATTGGTTAATTTATAACATTTTTCCTGAAAATTTGTTCAAGTTAATATATCTATACATTTTTTTTATTTTTCTAATTATAGATACCAAGTAGGCTAGTTATGTTGAAAAAGATTAAGTTTTTTTTCCTCTTAAAACATCACTGTTTCATACTCTATAAAATAAAGGGGTTGAACTAAATAGCATTCAAGGTCCCTTTCAGCTAAAAATCTATGATCTTATGATTATTTTAAAGTGGTGTGGCCTTGTATAAATAAAAAAATGAACTTTCAGATGAAGTATGCTATTCTTAGTACCTGTTTCTGTCCTTCTTGGAACTCCTTTGCTATTTGGCATGCTCACCTTGCCTATATCAAGCAAAAGGGTTGCTTTACTTTGGAATAATCTTCTAACAGTCCCCATACTACACTGGCATCTATAATATTAAAAGAAAAAAAATGTGGTCTCCAACAATTGGGTATATTCTCTATAGAAAATTTATGGGAAGATATGGACAAGAATGACAAAGGAGAGAGGGTAGGAATGGATTTTGATATATACCAGAGGAAGAATTATGTATTGATACCTCATAATAATGAAAAGACTTTTGACAGAACATCTGAAAATACTCATTTTAAAATAAAAAAAATAATCTCTTATATTAGAGATTTACAACCATTTCTGTTACCCTTAAATTTTAGTTGCCCATTAAATATGCTATTTTTCTGACTAATCAGGCACAGTGTTCCTACTCTGCTAAAAAAATGAATAGACCATGTATCTGTAAGTGCTTATAGATTGTGTTTCTACAACCTAACATATTTTAAAGTTATGTTATAGTCAGAGGATAGTAAAAATTCATGGAATTAGATTAAAGAACACTATGAAAGTTGGCTAGTGGGAAACAACTGAATATACTGAAAGGAGACAATAAATGAAATGAAAAGAGGTCTGTATTAGAAGTGAAAAGGTAAAGACAATAAGCAGGGCTATGTGGGTAGACTGTCCAAGAAGAACAAAAACCAATGCAATGAGGTTAGAGAGAAAGAGACCACAGCTATCAAACTGGAAAAAACTGTGGCATGGACAAAACGAGGTTCAGGAATGAGATATGAGCAAGGCATAGAAAGATGTCCTTTCATGATGGAAATCATCTTTGTTCTTCAGGCATAAATTGGACAAGAAACCAGAACCAGGACATAATATTCATATCATGGATATATTGGGTAGATGATAAAATTTTCAAGGTGTTTAACAACCAAATTACAAAAACATTAATATATATGAGAAACAATGTTGGCAGGAAATGCAGTTTTGTAAACCATCATCTATTTTATAGATGTTTTTGATGGTAATGATGTGCAGTTATTTATTCAAGTACAGTAAGATCTTATCAATATGGGTCAATTAATCTGAAAATAATTAACCACGGAATATATCACCTTTGATATCTGAAGTGATATAACCAGAAAGTTTTGTACTTATGATACCTTATGATATAATGGCAAGTTATACTTATAAATTATTTTATTTATTTAATATTTCTCAGAAAAGCCTATTTTATTATTGAGAACTATACACTATAAACCTACGTAGCCACTAAGTTTCAGATATCACTTTTCATAATACGTATTGTTCTTGTTCAGCTGTTGCTCAGTTATTTTTTAGTTATATCCGACTCTGTGACCCCATTTGAGGTTTTCTTGGCAAAGATACTGGAGTGGTTTGCCATTTTCTTTTCTAGCTCATTTTACAGATGAAGAAACTGAAGCAAACAGGATGAAGTTTCTTGCCCACAGTTAAACTGCTAGTAAGTATCTAAGGCTAGATTTGAACTCAGGTCTTCTGACTTTAGGCCTGGTACTCTATTCACTGTGCCACCTACCTGTTCTGTTCTTAGAATGTACTGTTCTTAAAGGGGATGAAATGGTCTTTATTAAAAATGTTATACAATTTAAGACTTTTTCAATAAGATATCCAGGGTTCCCTGTTTTACCTTCATTCCAACTCAGTTAAGGTTCATTGTATTTTCTGAAGGACTAGAATTTAGATGCCTTCAAAGTATAACCAATATACTCACCAATTTTAAATAGTGATATTTAGAGCCCCATTTCTCTTAGGTGTCCAAATATAGTGTTAGGCAACTAGCCGACAAGTTTGTTAAGAGTACTTGGGACTTGGAATGCAGAGATATCTGGATTCAAATTCCACCTCTAATTCTTACTAGATGTGTAACTTTAGACAAATGACATGCTGTAAGTCTGTTTCCTTCTCTGTAAAAAGGTACTATATACCTACAGGACTTGCATTACAAGATTGTTTTTAAGATCAAATGAGAGAGGGGTAGATAGAGAGAGTGTGTGTGTGCACATAATATATACTCAGTATATGCAAACATACACATATATACACAAAATGGTATATATGTATATACATATATACTGAGTATATATAGTGTACAAACACAATATCAGACATTTTTATAGCACCATACGGTTTATAAAATCAAATCTGTTTATGTATACATAACTAGCCTTTTTTTTTGTCTTTATTAATTTGATTGTTTACTTTTGGTTTACAAGATTCAGTTCCACAATCCCTTGAGTTACAAACTTTCTCCCCCTTCCTCTCCTGACCCCCCAATGGCAGCATGCAATGAAGTATAGGATCTGCAAATACTTTTACATTAGACATTAGTCAGGCTTTTTAACATAGAAATCTGTATATGTATAAAACACAAAGTTTATGTGTATCTATATATGGCTTTCTAAAGTGTTATACAAATATCTATTATTTGTTATTGTTCTAAAATGAGATTTTTTTCCTACTTAACTTTTAGACATTAAAAGAAAGAGAATTTTATAGTAAGAAGATATCATTTAGTACATTAATTCAATTTTTTTCTTGGTCAATTAGAAACCTAAAAAATTAAATGCATACTTTTAAAAGATAAACTTGGCTAGCGAGAATCAACTGAATTTTTACATTTACATTTCATAATGCTCTCTATACTCCATTTGGTCCTAAATTTTCCCCTTATCCACAGAGGGCTAAGAATTGGAAATTGAAGGGATGCCCATCGATTGGGGAATGGCTGAACAAGTTATGGTATATGATTATGATGGAATATTATTGTGCCATAATAAATGATGAACAGGGTGACTGGAGAAAAACCTGGAAAGACTTACATGAACTGATACAGAGCCAAGTGAGCAGAACCAGGAGAACATTGTATTGTAACAGAAATATTGTCTGATGACCAACTGTAAATGACTTGGCTATTCTCGGTAATACAATGATCCAAAACAATCCCAAAGGACTTATGATGAAAAATGCTATCCCCTCCAAAGAAAGAACTGATAGTGCCTGACTATAGATTGAAGCATATTATTTTTTCTTCCTTTCTTTTTTGTTTTGTTCAATTCCCCCCCCCAAATGATTAATATGGAAATATTTTACATGACTACACATGTATAATCTATATCAGATTGTTTACCATCTCAGGAAAGGAGAAAAGTAAGGAGGAATAGAATTTGGCACTTAAAACTTTACAAATGTTAAAAATTGCTTATACAATTTGTAATTGTAATTGGGGAAATATAAAATTTATAAATGTAAATGGGGAAAAAATAAAATATTAAAATAAAGATAACTGTCACATTTTTTATATTCTAAAAAAGTACTTATTACTGTGCTTTGAATTTACCCACATGAAGAATAGTAACACCTTCCTTTCTTTGAACCCTAGAATCTACTGTCCTCAGTGAAAGATAATTTAACCCATAAAGGGGTAGTATCAATTTATATTTATGAATGTACCTTTTTTTACCCTATTTTGTATTCTCTATGAAAAAACCAACCAAACAAAAACAACCTGCTCAGAGAAAGAAGAAGATGAAACATATGAGATAATGACAGAGAAGTTAAGTGTTGTCCCCTCATCTTTAATGGATAAGCATTGAAAGGCCAGGAGAGCTTATGTCCTGTGTGTCATAGACCTGCCCTGGCCTTGTGCACTGAAAAGCCATAAACTGATCATTTAGGAAAACATATCAGTGCTGGATTTGGGAAATCTGAGAATACAGAATCTATGGTATTAAAAAATCATTGGAAAAAATTTCTAAACCAACTATACAGTTAAGAAACATCAAACTATATATAACCCAGTTTAAAAAAATCACATCACTTGAAATCACTCATTTTCACTTATGGCTGTTAGGTGGTGAAACAGGTAAGAAAACTGAACTTGGACAAACTGGAAGCCAGTAAGACTTGAATTTAAAACCCACCTCAAATAGCAGCTGTGTAAATCTAGGCAAGCCATTTAACTGCCTTGAATCTGAGTTTCCTCATCTATTAAACAGTGAGGATCAAATGAAATGTGTGAAAAGCACCTTCTAATCTTTAAATCATATAAATGCTATTATGCTTATTTTGGTAGGTTTATATTTCAACAAAACAACATGTCAATGAATTGCCATTTACTTTAAAAACAGAATTGTAACAGTCAACTTACATAAGATGGATACAGAATGAATATTGGTAAAGACTATTTTACCAGAATAAACCATATTTCTCAGAGAGGGGAGTGATGTAAGATTTTTGGAACACTTTCCCTCCCCCAACTAATTTTCACATAATAATGCAGAAAAAAAGAGTTTTAAGGTAGAATTTTTTTTCCCATTAAAGGTAGGCATTTAAGCCTATGATTCAGTTTAATGAACACTAGCTAAGTCTAACTTTTTAATGTTTGTACATGGGAAAACAATATACTTAAATATTTATAATAAATTCTGTAATCGAGCAGCCATTAGTTTGTCACAACAACCAGGAGGATATATATTTATAGTTTCTTCTTTACTTTTAAAATATTTGCTAACCTTGGTATTTCATCCTCTTCCCAACGAAACAGAGTACCAGTAAGGGAATTTCCTGGTAACTGATCTTTGTAACATCCAATTCCATGCAATGTATTACCTAGAAGTAGAAATGGTAGAAGAAATAAAAGCATCTTTTTATTTGTATAATGCTTTAAGAAGTTAAAGTTCAATGCCTTATCACCTTTATGACAAACTTTAAAATTACTTAGGCATTACAAATCTATGCCAACAGATAGAGTTTAAAATGTTTTTAAACTAAGAAGGAAAGAAAGGATTCATAATATGTGTGTGGGAGAATAAACGTGATATGCGGTAGGCATACTTATTTAATCACATTTTTTTGAACAACAACAAAAATGTATCATGCCAACTCTGAAGAAATTAAAGCATTTATTATAATCACATTTTAAAAAATTCATAAAGTGTATATTTGTGGTGGTCTTTAACCTAAATTCCACAAGAAATTTATGTCTGTGCCTTTAACTAAGAGACCTACAGAAACCAGATACCAAATCAAATTTAAAACACAATTTAGCACTCATTCCCCAAAATGAAAGAGAATACACAATGCATTCCAGATGCAAGGGCAGCGAGTGAAAACCTCTGGTGAATGTAGATGCAATTTGACCAGCAAATGACGAGAGGACTATGTACGTTTGCTCACAAGTTCTAGTTTAAGAAAGTGTGATAAGGGGTCATGTTTCAGAAGCTATCTCTGAAGAATTATTATCTCCCAGGAGCTTTCTTTCTGAAGATTAACTCTTTCTATGCAGGGAAGACTGAATAGCAAAAGGAAGAATATTGATGCTAGTATTTGTACACTAAATTCACAATCTCTTCTTACAACTCTTAATATTTGCATATCATATGTCCATAAGAGAAAACTGTCTTTGCAACTATGACCTTTTAAATGAAATATCTGACAAACTGATAAAGATTAAACCATGGGCTCTCTTCAAGAATCTTCCATGATCTTTCATGAATAAAAGGACAACATTTTGTTGGCTCTGCAAGCACCTATGTCAATTTTCACTGAGTACAAAAATGTGATGTTCTTTTCCTTGAATATGTTCTATGTGTATTTTATTAAATTTTATTAAATTATTTATTAAAAGGCTAAAATATACATAGCAGGCACTTTAAAAATGGAAGAAGCAACAAGTATAAAAAACGGCTATAAAGTGTCTAAATTTGGACATTACCATATCTTTTAGAAAATTCACATTATAAGTCTATAAATATATATTTCCTATTAAGTAATCTATTTCATCTCAGTGCTTCTTTAAAATTCATTTTAGCTAATCCACAATAAAACAAATTTTGATATCATTTTATATTATATCCAGATTTCAATTACATTCAGTCCAACAAACATTTATTCAAGTACCTACCTTGTGCAAGGCTCTAGTAGGCAACAGGGAATACAAAGAGAAGATGAAACAACCCTACCCTCCTAGAATTTATATTCTAATGTTCAGATACTACTAGTTGTATCTAAAGCACAAGATCAAGCACATTATTGTAATTTAATCTGAAAACATTAATTTTATTTTGAAACTATTTTCTTAAGCGTGCAGGGTTCTAACAAAGAACAAATTTCAATTATGAATTAGAAATGTTCATCCAAGATCATATTTAATAATTCTGAACCAAAGTAACATGAGTATAGGGCTACCATAAAACTCAATTTATTCTGTGTCTGAGTCCCCCCCCCCAAATTTCAAAATGTGTGATTTCCAAAAAGTAACTGTGATAGAATTCAACAACAACAACAACATAACAGTAATTTACCATTCTTTCTTTAGGGTAATAAACTTTCTTTAGGGTAATATGAAGGGTCCAATTTCCTGAACATGCAACTCAAACCTTACTTCCCTCCTTTAACATCTTTAACTTTTATATCATTTGAATCTTCCATTATACATTTAAATACATATGTTTCCTTTATCTCAAAAAATACACAAAAAAACCCCATCATTGGATTATGTTAGTCTTTCCTTCTACCTACCATATCATTTCAAATATTCATAATTAATTAAACTTCTTCAATGATTTATCAACATTTACTGCCTCACATTACTCCCTGTCTCTTTAACTGTCTATAATTTGTTTTCTTTTTTAATTATTAAACTTCATTGATAATATTTTAAAATGATGACGCAGGCTGGTATTGTTGTTAGAGAGATGGGTTCAAATCTAGCCTGTGACACATACTGGTTATGTAAATCTAATCATTAAACCTCTCACTGCCCAAAGGAACTCTTAAAAGAAATCCAAAACTCCTTTTTCCTGCTAATTACAAAATATTTATGTCCAAAAAATATGTATGTATCATTCTTTGTACATCACATATGACCTCTGAGTCAGAAGGTAGGGTAGCATAGCTCATAAGTCTTCTAGAATCATAACTGATAGTTGTGTTAAAGTCTTACGTCTTTTAAATTACTTATTTACAATGCTTGTTTTTATAACATAAATTATCCTCCAGCTTCTGGTCATTTCACTCTATCAGTTTGGCAATTTGCTTTCAATATTTAAGATTCCATTCATTAAAGTGGCTCTCTCAAATTACCAATGATTTCATCTGTGGTCTTTTCCATCACTAATCCTTCTTTGGAGTTAAAGGTAGCATTAATGACCAGACTATCTTCATGAAAATCTTCGTTAGCTTGTAGACCACTATATTCTCTCAGAGATCTCCTTTGATGGCATTTCTTCTGTTACTTTTGGAGTATCCTGAGTATCAGACCTTCTTCTTTTGCTCCTCTGCATTCATATTTGCTTCCTTGAGAACCTGATTCAATCTCATGCTTTCAATTATTACCTCTGTAGAATTACTCTCAAATTACATTTCCCACAAATTACATTTCCCCACATCATCTTTTCATGCCTTTATATTTCATTGTCTATATGACATCTGCACTTGGAAATTCAACTAATATCTAAAATGTAGTATTCCCAGAACAATTTTTTTTCATAAAGATCATCTCAGCTTTTTTTTAAAGAAATGTTATCTTTTGTTTTTACGTCAACTATATTTCCCAGCATATTTCTCCTTGAACCTCTTATCAGAGAATAACCTCTTAAAATAAAGGATAAAAAAAAAGAAGAAAAAGAAGCATCATACTTAAGGTCTGAAAATGTATTATTTCATACCCACAGACCATTACTTCTACAAAAAAAGTGGTGAAGTACCTTCTAATCTCTTCTTCTTTTTCAATTTTTTTGTTTATTTTTAGTTTTCAACATTGATTTCCACTAGATTTTGAGTTACAAATTTTCTCTCCATCTTTCCCCTAACCCCCCAACCCAAAATAGTGAGCCTACTGAATACTCCTTCCCCCAATCTGTTCTCTTTTATATCCTCCCTCATCCCTCCTCTAACTTTCTAGTAGGGCAAGATGGATTTCTATACCCCAGTGCCTGTATATCTATTTCCCAGTTGCATGTAAAAGATAATTTTTTTTAACATTTATTTTTAAAACTTTGATTTCCAGATTCTTTCCCTTCTTCCCTCCTCACCCATGACCACTGGGAAGATAAGCGATTCAATATAGGTTGTACATGTGTAATTACACAAAATGTTTCCATTGTGAAACACTAACTATATTTCCCTCCATCCTATCCCACACCCCACTTACTCTATTTCCTGCTTTGAACCTGTCCTTTTCAAAAGTGTGTGCTTCTAATCACCCTCTCTCCCAATCTACCCTCTCTTCTCTCTCATGAATTATAATTATCATTTTTCCATGTAGGAATGTAAATAATTCAACTTTGATAAGTTCCTTATGATTTCTTTTCCTTATTTACCTTCTCATGCTCCTCTTGCTTCTTGTATTTGAAAGTCAAATTTTCTGCTTAGCTCTGTTTTTTTCATCAAGAATAATTGAAAGTCCTCTATTTCACTGAATGACCATATTTTCCCCTGAAGCATTATACTCAGTTTTTCTGGGTAGGTGATTCTTGGTTTTAATCTTAGCTCCTCTGACCTCTGGAATATTATATTCCAAGCCCTTCGATCTCTTAATGTAGAAGCTACTAGATCTTGTGTTATCTTGATTGTGCTTCCACAATACTCAAATTGTTTCTTCCTGACAGCTTGTAATATTTTCTCCTTGACCTGGGAACTCTGGAATTTGGCTATGATATTCTTAGGAGTTTTCTTTTTGGGATCCTTTTCAAGAGGTGATCAGTGAATTCTTTCAATTTCTAGGCTCATTTTTAGATCATAGCTTTCAGGTAGTCCGATAATTTTTAAATTATCTCTTCTGGATCTATTTTCCAGGTCAGTGGTTTTTCCAATGAGATATTTCACACTGCCTTCTATTTTTTCATTTGTTTGGATCTGTTTTATAGTATCTTGATTGCTCATAAAGTCATTAGCTTCCATTTGCTCCAATCTAATTTTGAAGGAATTATTCCCTTCAGTGAGTTTTTGAAATTCTTTTTCCATCTGGTCATTTCAGCTTTATAAGGCATTCTTCTCCTCACTGGCTTTTTGGACCTCTTTTGCCATTTGAGTTAATCTCTTTTTTAAGGTGTTATTTTCTTCAGCATTTTTTGGGTCTCCTTTAGCAGGCTGTTGACTCACTTTTCATGATTTTCTTGCATCATTCTTATTTCTCTTCCCAATTTTTCTTCCACTTCTCTAACTTGATTTTCAAAATCCTTCTTGAGCTCCTCCATGGCCTGTAACCAATTCATATTTTTCTTGGAAGCTTTTGATGCAAGAGTTTTGCCTTTGTTGACTTCTTTTGGTTCCATGTGTTGATCCTTTTTGTCCCCAAAAAAGTATTTTATGGTCTGATTGTGCTTCCTCTGCTCGCTCATGTTGCCAGTCAATTATTTGGCTTTTAAGTTCTTTGCCACAGTAGAAGCTTCCAGTGTGGAGAGCTTTGTCCCAAATTGCTAGGGTTTTCACAAATGTTGTCAAACGTCTGAGGAGGGTGCCCTGTCTACAGCCACCACAAGTTCTGGCACTCTGGTATTTCTCCCCCCAGGATCACCACACAAGACAATGACCCAGATCCAAGCAGGTCAAAGCAAGAGCGATTACCCTCTGAATGCTTATTTGGTCCCCCTATGATCTGCAGGCCAGAAGCTCCGAAGACAGCCACCTCGCAATAGCTGCAGCCACCTCGCCTCAGCCACCTCTCGTTCTGGGGGCAGGACTGTGCTCTTCTATCATCCAGTTCCAACAGAGTTCTCCACTGACCTTCTACTTTTTCTTTGGTGTTTAAGAATTGAGAAGTCTGGAAACTGCCACAGCTGCTGATGATTCACTCTCCTGAAGTCTGCTCTGGGCCACTGGCTGGGGTGGCCCCGGCTTGGTGTGGCTCAGGCAGGAGATTTGTTCCTCTCTGTCACTTTGTGGGTTCTGTATCTCAAAAATTTGTTTAGAGCCTTTTTTTCACAGGTATTAGAAGTGGTTGTGGTGGGAGCCCACAGAATTTCCTGCTTCTGCTCTCCTAATCTCTTCTTTAATGCCAAATCTGGTCATTAAAATTTTACAGCAGTATTTTTATTATTTTGTTCCTGTTCATTTTATTTATATTACTATTGTCATTGTGTTTGTTGTTTTTCAGTTTCTACTTTCTTAATTTTCAATGTTACATTCTCACAAATCCACCAGGCATTACATCTTCAAATATTATTTTTATTTTAACTCCTTTTCACTTATCTCTCCCAACAACCTACAAATAAGTATTGTGTACATACCTTATGTTTTAGCATTATGCTAGGTGCTGTGAGCTACATAAAAATCCTTAAGAAACACAGTTCCTTTACAATCAAGTTGGCTACATTTAAAATAAAACACATAACTAAACATTCCACAAAACAAAAAAATAGAAAAACTTTGATTTCAAAATCTTGTGGAAGTCAATATACATATAACACCTAATCCTATCCTTTAATTTTACCATAAAGTCAAAAACCAATTATTATACCATATTATTGAAAAAGATTTAATCCAGTAATATAATCTGTCCATAATAGTGTAACAAGAAATAGAAATAACATAAAATATGAAAAAGCATATTTCAGAAAGTCAGATAGAGGAGTATGAAAATATAGTTTAGGTGATAACCACATAGCACTGAGCCAGCACTTCACCAAATAACTATGTAATAAATCCATCTGACTGGATATAACTCTGGACATAACATCTTTGATCTTTCAGGGTGTATGTTAACTATATATGTACATAATATATATAAAAGGAATTGGGAAACTCATACTGGATAACTTCATTATTTTTAGTGAAGCAGAAGTTGAAATTATCCATCAAAATTTAGATAGGGAAATAGGAATAGGAGAGGTGGAATCTAGTGACTTGAAGAATGGAATAAACCTGAAACAGCCATTACCAAGAGTGAGGGCAAGAGCAGACAGAGATGAATAAAAGGACTGTCAAACAGCAGTAAAAGCAGAGTTGAAGTTATAGAGCACAAATTTGTACTGAGCCAATTCTGTACTGTTGTGTCTGTAATTCAACTTAATTCCATTCTATTCAACTGAAAAAACATTTATTAGGCACCCTCTAAATTCTGGGGATAAAAGAATGGAAACAAAATACCTTTTGTCCTCAAAGATGTTATCTTTTATTGGAAAAAAATAATGTACAAACAGATTAAGTAAATGTAAAACATATAAAATAAAATGAATATAAAGAACTTTCAGTGCAGGAGTAATTCAATGAGGGAAACTGGAAAAGTTCTCTTACTGGAAGTGGCATTAAACATTTTGAAGGCTCTTCCTGTAGCACTGAACGTCCTGCCATGGCTTCTCTCCTCCCTACCAATTCAGACCTATTATATATACTTTTTCAAAATCCAGTTAACCACTCATATCTTCTAGCATTCCTTCCATGATTAAGAATCTCTAGCTTCAATTACTCTTTTATTCTTAAAACCTTCAGTATTCATTTACTTAGTTTGTACTGTATTATTTTCAGCTGATATATTATGCAAATATTACATTTTATAGTGTGTATTTTGTTTGCCCAAATAAACTGTAGACTCCTTAAGGACAGGAACGATAGTGACTTGTTTATTTTGTATACTTTGGAGCCTACCACTTAATAAAATACTCATTGAAAGCAGAAAAACTAGTATACAAACAAACATTATTACTAAGCTATTTCCATAGTCCTTCTGCTATTATGACAAAGATTGGTATAGAGAAACACAAAAGTTCAAAAACTTTATAAATAGTATTTGAATTTACAAAATGAATCTTACTTTTTCTTTTCACTTTCCGGAACCTGACAGCAGCCAGGTTAATTAAATTCATTCCATATAGATTGTAGTCAATGAAGAGTTGGAGGAGGTAGGGAATATGTGCTTCATGAGGCTGGTAATATTTATTCATTATGGCTCCACTTTGCAAAAGTTCACATATCCTGAAGTGAAGAATAAAATACTAATTTATAGCAGAGAAGCATAGAGTTGTAGATTCAGAGCTATAAGAAATTTTAGCAATCATCTCATATAGCTCTCTTATTTTGTAGATGAGGTAACTGAAGCTAAGGAAGGTTAAGTGATTTGATCAAGGTCCTACATTCAATAAAGAGCAAAACTTGGATTCAAACCCAAGCCCTCTGTTTCTAAATTTGGTGTTCTTTGCACTGCAACTTCCTCCTTATCCTACAATAACAGAGTTGGAAGGTACCTCAGAGATCAATCATCCTGTTTAATCCATACTTGAATGGAAATCTGAAGGAATTATATCACCTGTTTTAGTAATGGAGCATTTATGCAAAGTATTAAAAATGAATATAGCACACTGACAATCAATGTCTTTTTAAAACACTTTATCATTTTTATTTAATCAAAAGTGAAACCTTATTAAACAAAATAACTGATCTTCTCTGAAATGAATTCTGTATTTGGAAGGAAACAATCACTCTCAGTTTTTACAAAATTTAATGTGTATTTTATGTATAAGGCTGAAAGGATTATATAGAAAGCACAAAAGAATGACAAAAACAGTCAGATGATGTTATTCATTATTTTCAGCCAATAGATTTTGCTTTGGAAGAATGTGAACAATGTGTTTAGCTTGGCTAACTCAAAAAGTGTTTCCTTCCTTAATTGAAGAATTTATAAAACCCTTTAGAAAATGACTTAATAATGAAACAAAAAGGGAAGTGGTCCAACCGGTAGCCTTATGATACAACCTTAAAAAGATTACTATTAGCTTTCTTGTCTCAAAGTAATTTGATTTGAATAGTTTTGTTTACAAAAAAAAAAATTAGCAAAAAATTAAAAAAAAATAAACCTTCAAAATTAAGCAGAAGATACACATAAAATCACTTAACTCTAGAAGTTATTTATAACAAAGGAAATGTTATATAGTACTTTATTTCAGTGGTATTAAAGAAAAAATTTGTTTAAATTTTTTTAAAAACTTTGACAGAGCAAAAGAATACCTATCCCTCCCACCCCTTGCATACCTCATTTCCAGTTGCCTCTGAGGAAGGGAGAAATAAAAAATCCTCATCATTTTAAAAAGAAAAATAGCTTTCATTTACATTTTTTAAATAAAGCTTTTTGGGACAGACATGAAATGAGGAATAAAAGACTTAAATTACAAATTCATGCCAGGAAAGAAAATATAATCAAAATTGTTATTATAAACATAAACTAGCTCAGTACTGATCTGGAAGACTCTGTGACTTCCTTCTTGAACCTAAAGCTCACTCAGAGAACTTGAGCTCTAGTTCAAAGTTTCAGAAATGGTGAACATCCACCATATTGAAAAGACTTTGTAAAATGGACAAGCTAAAGAGCAGAAATGACTCTCAAGAGGCACATGCCTGTTCGTTCTAAGTTAACTTCAAGGCCCTTTGGGCTTATTTTGAGAAACACCAGGGATAAAGGCTAGAAAAAACCATTCTAAAATTTAAGAACAGGAAATGGAAGGAGTACTTGGAGCAAACAACAAAGAGATAGTAATTTTATTAACAAGACTAATCCTATTTACCTCAAATTCTCTCCATCCTTTAAAGTGGGCAGCACTAGTAATGGTCCTTAAACACTATTGCATGCACTCCATTAGACTGTGAGCTGCTTAAGAATAAGAGACTATTTTGTGCCTCTTTTTTTTTTTGGAGGGCAATTGGGGTTAAGTGACTGGCCCAAGGTCACACGGCTAGGTTTTGTGTTAAGTGTCTGAGGCCGGTTTTGAACTCAGGTCCTCCTGACTCCAGGGCCAGTGCTCTATTTACTGCACCACCTAGCCACCCTGTGCCTTTCTTTACATCCCAACCACTTACTGAGCTTGGCATATAAATGCTAGTTAACTGGTTATTATGTTTTTACAGATGGAAGATCAGCAATATATAAAATGACATATGCAAATTTATTAACTGTTGCTATTCATCAATCATGACATAAAGTATATGATCTTCCTTTTGCATTTTTTATTATTGATATTAATGAGACATAGTTTGGCATAGTGGATAGTGCTGGACTTGGCATCAGTTAGTCAATAAACATTTACTGAGTACCTACTATGTGCCAGGCACTGTGCTAAGCACTTGAAATACAAAGAAAAGTAAAACAGTTCTCACTCTCAAGGATAACCTAATGAGAGAGATAACATGCAAAAAACTATGTACAAATAAGCAATATAGAGGACAAATGGGAAATATCTATAAAGGTAAGGCACTAGAATTAAGGACGATTGGGAAAAATTTCTTACAGAAGATGGAATTTTATCTAGGGTTTTAAAGGAAGGCAGGGAAGCCAGGAGGTGGTGGTGAGAAGGAGAAGTATTTTACGCATGGGGAATAGCCATGGAAAATGCCTCAAGTTTGAAGATGGGTGTCTTGAAACAGCAAAGATACCAATGTGACTGAATTGCAGAATACATGGAACATGAGGATGAGGAAGGTATAAGAAGATTGGAAAAGTGATAGAAGGCCAGGTTGTGAAGAGCTTAAAATGGTTTAAATCCTGCCTATGACAGACACTAGCTTTGTGACCATGGACAACTCACTTAACTTCTGAACTTGAAACTCTCTTAAGATTATAAATTGTAATCAGATTGATATCTGATTCATGGGAAAAGTTCCCATACGAACAAAATGACAGTTTCTTGATGCATTAAAACTATTTAATTTCTACTTTCACTATTTCTGTACCTTTTCACCATTGCAGGATTATAAAGATAAATCTTCATAAAATGTCTCTCCTTTTCATGATAACCATAAAATGGCCTGAAATAGAAGAAAACAGACATTCAAATTATTTTCATTATAAAATAATGAAGAAATATGCTTATCACGTTAAATCACATTAAGGGAGCTTTATTCTTTCCAAATTCCTTCCCTGACAGTATAATAGACTGCATGAAGCCTTCCAGTTAAGTATCAAATTTACCAAATACACAAATATTTTGTTATTATGGACCACATTGGTGGCAAAGTAAACTTTAAAAACTTTATTCCTAGCATACTATTTAACATAAACTATTAATGTTATATTTCTACAATGCATTTAATTTTATAAGAAAACCCATACAAGATTCAAAATAACAAATTTGGCTACTTGTACACTTTACTCGTGGTTCTACTACTTACTGCTTAGACTTTTCCACCTCCTAGCCAGAAGCCTTCTCACCCTGGGGATGTCTCTACTCTACAGTCTTCTCTTCTGACTGGTAAATCCCTGGCATGAACTTATATTTCATGGAGTGTTCTGGTCATGTTTCACTCCTAGCTGTACTCCTTATTCTACAGACTTTTTTCACCTCCCCTCCAACAGTCTTGCCCCCTTTTCCTTCTTCAATCCACTGTTCTTCCCTATACTCTCTCTAGCTCCCTTTTATGTGTTGTCTTCTTCCGTTAGAATGTAAGCTTCTTAAGGGAAGAGACTCTTTATTGCTTTATTTATATTCCCAGTGCTCAACACAGTGCTTAGAACAAAATAAAATGCTGAATAATCCTTAATATATCTGTACTAGAGTCAACCTCTCTACATGTGCCTTTTATCCAATCTTGTCCTGTTGTGCCCAGGAGATCGCAACTTCAAGAATGCCCCCTTTTCTCCTAAATTTTTAGTCTCTCCCTCTACTGTGTTCTTTCCTATTCCAATCAATCAATAAACATTTATTAAGTACCTACTACGTGCCAGGCACAGTGCTAAGCACTGAAGATACAGAAAGAGGCAAAAGACAGTCCCTGCCCTCAACAAGCTTATAATCTCATGAGAGAGGCAACATGCAAACAAATATACACAAAACAAACTATATACAGGATAAATGTGTCTAAGTGTCCTCTATCCTTCTAAAACCTTCATTAAACCTCAACAATATCTAAAAGTTATTGTTCTATAGTTCTCCTGCTATAAATAACCCAGAAAAGGTTATTTATACCCATTGCCTCTACTTTCTCTCTTCTCACTCCTCAACCTTCTGTAATTTGGCTTCTGACTTCATCACTGAAGTGAAATTATTCTTGGTTGTAAGTCTGTATCTCTTTCCCTTGTATTTTACTATAATACTGTGTTTCAAGATTTTTCTTCCATTATATTAACTGCTGTATAGTCTTGTATGATTCTAACTATACTTCTTTGGTACTTGATCTTTTTCTTTATCACTTCTTGCAATATTTTTTCTCCTATGATATGGAAACTCTGAATTTTGGATGATATTCATGGGTGTGTTCATTTGAGATTTAGTTCAAGAACTGGTGGATTCTAATTTTGTCTTTTGGTTTTAAAAAATATAGCAATCTCATATAATTTCCTAAAATAAAGTATCCAGGTATTTTGTAAGAGATGTTAAGGAAGTATAATCAATAGGACTTGTTAAAAAAGTGGATGGAGGTGGGGGATGAGAGAGAGAGTTAAGTAATTGATATTGACTCCTAAGTTATGAGCCTCGGTAACTGGGAAGATGGTGGTACCCTAAACAGTAATAGTTAAAAAAAAAGTTGAGAAGAGAGAAAGTTTGAACGAGAAGGACAATAAATTTAGTTGTGGACAAGCCAAAATTAAGATCTCTACAGGTCTTCCATTTCAATAGGCAGCTGGAGGGGGCGGAGCCAAGAGAGGGGGCGGAGCCAAGATGGCGGCGTAGAAGCAGCAACATAGCGCAGCTCTCACATAGCCACCCCAAAATACCCATAAAA
>CM053584.1:271673042-271686778 GCA_028627135.1 Pseudochirops cupreus
TGGTCTCTCCTGGATCTGTTTTCCAGGTCAGTGGTTTTTTCAAGGACATATTTCACATTGCCTTCTATTTTTTCATTTGTTTGGATCTGTTTAACACTATCTTGATTTCTCATAAAGTCATTTGCTTCCATTTGCTCCACTCTAATTCTGAAGGAATTATTCGCTTCAGAAAGCTTTTGAGATTCTTTTTCCATCTAGCCAATTCGACTTTTTAAGGCATTCTTTTCCTCATTGGCTTTCTGGGCCTCTTTTGCCATTTGAGTTAATCTATTTTTTAAGGTGTTCTTTTCTTCAGTCAAGCTGTTGACTCTCTTTTCATGATTTTCTTGCATCATTCTCATTTCTCTTCCCAATTTTTCCTCCACTTCTCTTATTTGGTTTTCAAAATCCTTCTTAAGCTGATCTATGGCTTGTATACAGTCTTCATGTTTCTTGGAAGCTTTTGGTGTGGGAGTTCTGACAGTGTTGTCTTCCTCCCATTTCATGCTTTGATCCTTTTTGTCCCCCAAGAAAGAATCTACAGTTCCACTGCTGTTCTTACTTTGCTTCCTTTGCCTGTTCATGTTGCCAGTCAATTACTTGAATTTTTAGCTCTGTGGAACTCTGCTGCCAGAGGGGAAAGCTCTATCCCAAATCGCTGGGGTTTTCACAACTGCCAGAGCTATTAGGAGGCTGCTGCAGCCCCTACCAGCTTTGAAGCTCACTGAAAATGCACCCCAGGACCACCACCCAAGACCACGATCTGGATCCAGGCCACTCAACGCAAGAGCATTTAGCCTCAGAATGATCGTTTGGCCCCCCTGTAGTCTGCAGGCCAGGAGCTCTGAAGCAGCCATGTGGAGGTGGCTGCAAGGCTGCTTTTGCCACTTGCCCTTGAGGCAGTTCGGCAGGACTGCTTTTCTCCCCCACATTTAACTGAGTTCCACTGACCTTTCACTTTGTCCTTGTTTCTTATGGATTGATAATTCTGGAAACTGCCACAGCTGCCACTGATCCACTCTCCTGAAGGCTCCAGCTGTGGCTAGTCCTGCCTGCTGCAGGGCCAAGCTGCAGTTTCAGGCTGGGCTGGTTTTGGCTCCCAGTGTGCTGCGATGAGCCCTTCCTGATGAGTTGCCTTTAGTGGGAAATTGTTTTTCTGTATTTTTGTGAGTTTTGGAGCCCTAAAATTTGTTTAGAGTCATATTTTATGGGTATTTGAGGTGGCTATGTCAGAGCTTCAGAACCTTGCTGCTTCTACACTGCCATCTTGGCTCTGCCCCAAGTAAAAGTATTTTAAAAGGCAGTTGTAGATAGAAAAATAATTGCTCATGGGTTAGCCCTGGTAAAACAATTTAAAACTGTTTTTGTACCCCTCTCCCTACACTCACACAAACTATTACCAAGACCAGTGCAATGCACATAGAAGACAATTTTAAAATAACAACATATAATTATCACGGAGCAAATATTCTAAAATTGAACTGGAGAAAAAAAAACAGGAATCCTTTGGTAGTGGGCAATATGACTGGGAATTTTGCTTTTGTAGAACTGAAAAGTTGGGAGAGCTCAACAGATATTGCAATTTTCCCTTACTGAATTTTTGAACATTTAAATCTAAATCAGGTAATTAAAGAACACATGTTCCCTAGGAAGTTGTAAGAAAGTAATTAGAGAGTAAAAAACATGCAACAAGAGGAAGAAAAAGACCAGAAGTTTCAAGGTCTCTATGAGAGGATGGCAAAGAGGTAGATCTATTTTACTTCATTTTAGATGGTCCTATAAAAAAGTATAAATGAATTCCATACATAAAAGCATTTGAGAAAGCATATCATACAACAGAGATTTTATCCCGCACAAGGTATCCTGATTTGAACTACCAATCCTGACACACTTCTGCAGAATTATAATTTGTGCTTCTCTTAGAATAGTTTCAGTTTCCATTTTTAATACCATATATAATGCTGATTCTTTTAGTTGAAAAGAAAATTAACAAATCATTTGGATTTTTTATTTCAGGTACAAAATGACCGTGCTATTGCTATTTACAAAGTATAAAAATTTTAAAATTCTTCACACACAAAAGACCCCAAATATACAATGAACGAACAAATGAAAAGCATTTATTTATGTGGTTACTATTCACCAAACATAGTCTTAAAGACTGGGAATATAAATATGTATATGAGACATTCATTTTAAGAAGTTTACATGCTAATGGGGCAAGGTAAGAGTTATAGGAGAATCGTGGCCAAGGAAATGTGTTTTGGTCCGGGAAGTCATAGGGAAAGTAAGCAGAGCCACAGGGGTGTTGGTTAACAAATGCTTTCTGGAAGAAATGGTACTACTAATGGTTACAGGTCACAGGGCAAGACAAATGTTGTGAGGTGCAGGACAGTTGGGAAGAAGATGACTGTAAGGGCTAAAACCATGGTTTGGTATTCAAGGAACAGGAAGATAGAGTGGGCTACACGAATTTGTACTCACCAACTCACCAAATAATATATTTCAACCCCTACCAAAGCTGAGTAGGTTAGGTATCCCAAAGTGTGTCAGCATGTGTGCGCATATGTGTGTATATACATATATATATATATACATACACACACATATATATATATACACATATATATACGTCAGCATGTGCATGCATATGTGTGTATACATATATGTGTATGTGTATATGTGTATACATATATATGTGTATATATACACATATATACACATATATATGTGTATACATATATATAAAAACATTTCATTAAAAATATATATGCGCATATATTTTTAATGAAATGTTATTTTAATGTTCTTCTGAAATTTCATTAGAGACATATCATGACCCTTGTAAACAAGGAGGCACCAGTAATTTGATCCAAAATAACCGGCACAATGAGCTATAGAAAAGGCTTTCTTTGCTTTTTGAAAAGCTGAAAAATTAATCTAGAGCAAGAAAATTAATAAGAGCAAGATGAAAGCACAAGAGAATGCAAAAAGAGAAATCAATTAAATTTTCCAGGCAAGAAGCTTGAACTAGCATCACTGGATCATAGATGAAGAGCTGGAAGGGACCATAGGAACCATCTAAAACAAACCTGCACAACTTGGCAGTAGATAGAGGCCAAAATTAAAACAGGCTAAACTTCTTCAAGTAATAGATAGGTTAGACTAGAGACAGACTTATTGTGGCTGGTTGCTGTGGGTCATGTGACAAGCAGGAGAGTACACAGTGGCAACCCTAAATTTTTCATGAGCCACCCAAAATCCTTTGGTGGGTCGTAAGTGTTGGATAAAAACAGTTGTGGGGAAGTAAAATGTTTTGTAGCTTCTACTTAGTTCTTAAAGGGACTATTACAATTGGAACTTTCAGTCCAGGCTGCAGACACCAGCTTGCTATATTTAGCCCCTAGCCTAGTCCCAGAACATACGAGGCAAGACACCAGAAAGGACCTGATGACACATCCCTACCCCCAGACCACCACCACTGCTGCTCCTGATGAAAGATACTCCCTATTTGTTCTGTTCCACCTTCTTCACTGAGAGGAGAGATCAGGGTGTGGAGTTGGTTGAGCTTTGTGCCACCAAGTGTGGGTTGGCTAGTTCAGCCTCATTGAAGGTGGAGTATGGGGGAAGAGGTGCTGAGTGAGCTCAGTGAAAAAGTCAGTTCATGGGCTGGTTTGTTTTTTTTTTTTTAACTGTCCTTTGGACTCTAGGCATCCTAAATCATGAAGACAGCTTAAAATTCTTTATCTTTGATGCACAATTTCTGTTTTGGAGATATCTGATAGATTGAAGGGATCAGAGAAAACATCTAGTCCTCCACCTTATTTATCACAGAGCTCCACCAGAGATTTCAATTAAAGGATGTGGTGTGAAAACTATTAGTTATTATTTCTGCTACACTGTGGTCTAAACAAAATTACCATTAAAATAAATTCTTTCTACACTGGACTAGAAGAAAAGAATATGAACACTATTTCTTTTAGAGAAGGTTAAATGATGCAAAAGTCTCATAATCAGAAGGCCAAAGGGGTCCAGAAACTGCTTTAGACAGAAAATATTTAATCTCCTTGCAAAGTGGAGAGACTTAACAGTCAAAGGAAATTCTGGGTTAGAGTTTTTGCTCATTTGTAAATCATTATAGAAGAGGATAACATTAGAAATTGTACCACCTCAAATAACTTAAAACCAGTGGAGGAAAAAAAGGTTCTTCAAAAAACTTCCTGTGAGTTCTATATATGCCAAATCAACATAAGAGCATTAGCAGACAGAGCCATAACTGGCACAATATTTAAGAGATTAATCCAGGGTAAAGACATAGGGAAAGGTGTTCCTTGGTTGTAACTAGAACAAAAAGAAGAAGCTTCACTATTCTCCACCTACACCCCAAAAGTAACAAAAATTCAAATTAGAAATGAGGAACTTTGTACTTCAGTTATCTAATCTCTTTTTTTGGGGGGGGGGGCTTTTTGGAGGGGGGAAGGTAGGGCAATTGGGGTTAAGTGACTTGCTGAAGGTCACATGGCTAGTAAGTGTTAAGTGTCTGAGGCCGGATTTGAACTTAGGTCCTCCTGATTTCAGGGCCGGTGCTTTATTCACTGCACCAAGTAGCCACCTCCAGTTATCTAATCTCTATTGTTAATGAGTATTTTCCCATCTGCTCAAAGAAAGACAGGAGAAATGAATCAAAATTTAAGCTTTAGGGCAGATTCATATTTTAACTACTTCTACTTATTTAACTTATTTAACTACTTCCCTTATTCCCCTACAGCAGTGGTTCTCAATCTTCCTAATGCTACGACCCTTTAATACTTGTATGAAGGCATATCTGCATGTGGGCAGACCCGCCTGGAGTTAGATATAGGAGTGGTGTCTCGGTTCCTAAGAACATCGGAAATATGTGTTTTCAGATGGTCTTAGGCAACCCCTGTGAAAGGGTTATTTGACCTCCTCCCCCCAAGGAGTTGTGACCCACAGGTTGAGAACCGCTGCCCTAGAGGTAATGCTGTGTTATAGAAATAGAAACTTGACTTCCTGTCAAAAGAACTGAGTTCTAATCCCAGATCTAATACTATCTGTTTAGTTTTTATCCTCTCTGGGTCTCTCATTTTCCTAATTAGAAGAGTTGGGAGGTTAAACTAAGTGATCTGTAAGGTCTTTTTCTATTCTAGACTGAATAAAATGAATTTTCAGAAAAAAATTAAAAATCTCTCATCCAGAATTATGCCTTTGTTCAACACACACACATACTATACAGGTCAACAAATGAAGTCATCAGCTTTTACAAAATGGATATGTATCTGTCAGGGATGTTTCAGAGTCTCTTTTTGAAAATAGGAGAATATTGTAGTTTTGTTACTTAAGACATATAAAGTCTTTTAGCTGCAAAATTAATATCTGGGTTATATTTGGCAAGCCTGTTATAGCAGAACCTAATGGGTGGGATTTTCTTAATTCCACTGGGGTGACGTGTTATAGGCAGTGGAGAGGAGGTCGGAAGAAAGTGAGAGATACAAGGGAGCAATTTTATGGTATTAAAAAAAGGAGGGGTTTTATATTATACCATTCAACTTACAATAATATTTTTAAAAGAAAAGCTCAAATAATTAAAAATGAACATAACTACACAAATTTATTTCACTGAATTTGACTTTATAGCAGAAAATATCTTGAAATTTTAATCAAATCCTGATGATCCCTTTCTTCCCTATCAAGTTTTGCTAATACTCTGATTCAGTGTTATTATGCCACTGTCAATTCCCAAAGACTTTACTTGACCTCCATCCCCAAAATAATACTTTGTTTTAGCAAATAAGTGCAATCAAAAAAACAAATAAACACAATGGTCATATCTAAAAATGTGTGCCTTATTCAATACAAATAGCCTAAAATTTCTCTAAAGACAGAGAGAAGATATACTTTATCATTACACCCTTAAATTATGAATGGTCACACTCACTGCGTTGATCAGAATTTTGAAGTATTTTCCTTTACATTACCGTAGTCATTCTGGTTTTGTGGCAAATACCTTTAGCAAGAATGCCTCCTTGTCTTGTGTTTCATTCAATATTAATAATCAGAGGGACAATGAACAAGATTTCTTTTTTAAGGAAATATTTTATAATTTTTACATATGCATGGGGTGGTAGGGTAACTTGTGAAGGTTAGCCTTTAAAATGGACTTCGGTACTACTAAATCAAATACTTTTTTATAGTCAATAAGCAGTAAGCACAGTAGGAACTTGTATTTACTCTACCTTTCAATCAACTGTGGGACTATAAAGAGATGATCTGCTACAGAATAAAGTTTGTGAAATGTTACCTATTTCATTCTCATATCTCAATTAAAGATGCCCTCAATGCACACACACACACACACACACACACACACACACACACACAGAGTAGACTATTCACGTATCACACAGTTAACTCATATTTAACTTCTAGTCCACATAATCGCCCAGATCTTTTTCAAACTGCAACTTGTGTTTAAAATAATCAATTTTATAAGCACAAGACTTTATATTTATCTCCATTATGTTTAATCACATTTGGTTCTGTCCAGTGTTCTAATCTATCTTCTAAAAATCTTGTCATCCACTGTATTCCAGCTTTGTGCCATGTGAAAATTCAGTGAGCATGAAAACATTTTTTTTTTTGCTTTTTGGAGGGGGGAGGGCAGGGCAATTGGGATTAAGTGAGTTGCCCAAAATTACATGGCTAGTAAGTGTTAAGTATCTGAGGCCAAATTTGAATTCAGGTCCTCCTGACTCCAGGGCCAATGCTCTATTCACTGAGCCACCTAGCCTCCTCACGACAACATTCTTTTTATGCAAGTTTTTAATGCTATAACTTTTCAGTTATCCCTTATAAGTTTTCATCAGGATTCTTTGTTAAGATGTTTATTCCTATTTGCTATTCCTTTTATATAGGGAAACACGACTAGAATAGAGAAATAGCTTTCTGTAAGGATGGGGTAAAATTTTTCTAAAACTCCATTCAATCATTCTCTGAAGAAAGAGAGCTCTCATAAGAACTTGAGGGAAGAAAGCAGTATGGAATGAAAGAAAATAAAAGCTTAGCCCCAATTCTACAATTACTTGCCTGGAATGCTGAAAGGTTGAGTGAATTACTTAGGATTACAAAACCAGCATGATTACAACCTAGCTCTTTCTGGTTCTAAGTACAATATTTTAGTCAATATTGTCAATGTAGCCCTGTTAGACAATGTATGGTCATAAATCTGAGCAAAGAACTACCAATATAAAAGCACACATGTACAAATAGGGCTAAACACCATCACATAGTAACAATGGACCTAAGTGAATGATTTTTTGGAAGTAAAAGAATTTGAAGGAGACTAAAACATTCACATTATTTTAAAAAATCAAGCAAAAATATAAATATTAAACTGATCTCACAGGTGAAATTAGAATTCAAATAGCATCCTGCTTAATATGCAAAAGTCAATTATTTGTAGGCTGAATGTTTTTAATGAGAACAGTCTTGCCAAATTTTAAGTTACTGACATCCGTTATTGAAAGAAAGAAAGAAAAAAAGAAAGAAAGGAAAGAAAGAAAGAAGGAAGGAAAGAAAGAAAGGAAGGAAGGAAGGAAGGAAGGAAGGAAGGAAAGAGAGGAAAAGAGGGAGAAAGAAAGAAAGAAAAGAGAGAGAGAGACAAAGAGAGAGAGAGAGAAAGAAAAGGAAGGAAGAAAATAAGAAAGAAGTGTTGCAGTCATAGAAAAGGAGAGAAACTGCTACATAAACTACAACAGTTTCTAAAGGTATCAGAGGAGCAATCTAAAGGAACACCATTCAGTACAATTCAGCAGTGGGGTTGAAAAGCTTGGCATGTACAGTAATACAGAGACAAATGTATTAAGCCCTATATCTGAAATGATCTATAGCACAATACAAAGAATTTTAAAATGTAGGGATATGTCTTGCTTGTTTTAAAGGATATGCTCTCTAAAAGGCAAATGAGAAGTCTCATACGTAAACCTTTAGCTATCTGAAACAATCACCTATTTTTTGAAGGTAGTCAAGGTTACATAGCAAGTTAATAGCTGGATCCAGAATACAGACTTTCAGTCCAGTGCTCTTTTTACTACACTATCTTGGATTCGCTTTGAAAGAATTTGTCTTTTCATAATAATTATTTCCTTAGCAGTGGGAACCCTTTCTTCTTAGAGTCCTGTAAGTACAAAGAATGAGAGAATATTAAGAGATTAAGGAGACTTCAAAAATTATCTAGTGTAATTCTTATAAGTTGTTTTGGAACAATAGTCCTAGGAAAGGATGCTAGGCAGGCCCTCCTAAGGTAAAGGAGCAGTCTACTGTCCTCAAGTTAAATAACTAGATAAAAGCAGAACAGGCAAAGTGCCACCACATTAAGCCTAAATGCAGTTTTCATGGGCACAAAACTCCAGGAAATATAAAAGTACAAGTTATGTATTATTAGGCAAACTCCACCAGGGATAAACCAATCTTGATCAAGTCCTTTAAAAAATCTACCTTCTAAAATAACATAAACTACCAATTGCAATCATTCCATAATCAATTGTGTTTCACTGTTTTGGGCAAATTAATTTTGGGAACAGAACTGTCTGGCTATTGACTGTGAAATACTTACTGAATATAAACAAAATGTATCCTTAAAAAGGAAAAGTGTGAAAAAACCTACCGTCTTCATGCTATGTCAGCTTGCTATATACTTTTAGAGGATCATCCTCAAAAATACATATATTCTCTGCTATTTTGCCATCCTACAGGCATGTAAGCCACTTATACAAATGTAGAAGGTTCTTCCTTTGAAGGGTGGGAAAGAGGTAAAGAGGGAGGGGGGTATGGGGAGTTGGTGGGAGAAAAAAAGTTGGGGGAAGGGGAAGGACTGGCAAGGTGACTGCCAGACAGTGAGAGACCACCTCAAGATGAAGCAGCATCTTCCAAATTTTGAGTTGGTAGTTGCTTACTAAGAGGTGCCCCTTCCTCACCCCAGATTAAAAAGGAAACTGCCTATGGTCATTTCAAGGAGAAACATATGTGACTATACACTGTGCCCTTAAGAACTGAGATTTAATAACTGCTGTATGGTCTCTTTTAGGCCTTATTAGCTATTTTGTTCCTGGGCTTTCTGCCCCATTTAAACTTTCTTCAAGTTACACAAGAGATGGTAGTTGCTTATCCTGCAGTCAATCCCATTCCTGGGAGACTAAAGAGTAAGCTATGGTCATTCTGAGAGGAAAAACTACTGTGAATGTGCTTGTATCAATAATAATGGTAAGAAAACTACAATAACTTCTGGAGTTTGAATCTGTATGTTTTTTGTACTTGAGAGTAACAGTGATCTCCAGGCCCACCAACTGGGAGGTAGTGGTCAATCCTGGAAGAGTAGGGAGCAGAAAAAGGTCTCAATGGCAGTGGGCAGTGGAATTGGTCCCACAGAGTGAACAGTGTCATGGGCAAGGGCAAAGGTAGGTAGGTCCACTACTGCTTTACTTACTGTAATCTGGAACTCACTGGTCTCTCCATAGTGTTGCCAGTACAATGTCCAGTGGTGATTGGGATATTTGTAAAGGGCCCTGCAAGATGTTTGGCATAAGGCAGGCACTTAATAAATGTTTGTTCCCTCTCTCCTGCTTACATAACAACTCTTCCTCAAGGAGGGTTTAAAGGATCAAGGGGTGCCACTGCTGAGAGGTAAACAAGGGAAAAGTAAAAATATCTACTTAGGCCCCATACAAGATTGGAAGTGGTCCCCCTCTAATGAGATAAAGATTTGTTAGCATCTTCTCTAACTCCCCAGGGCTCCCAGAGGAGGGGAAGGCCTAGCTGACAGGCTACTAAATGGGTATGTTATAGGGCAGTGATCCCTGACCCATAATAAGGACTGATGACCATAGGAAGTGTCATCATATTTGCTGTAGCCCTGTTTTTGGTGCTGCTCCTACTCATGGTTACTTCTTTACATTAAGAGACTCATTGTGAAATGCAAAGATTTGGTATCACTTAGGACATGGACCAGAATCAAATTCTAAGTCTTTGGGTGTAGCCTTTTGACAGATTCCAAGTTTTACAGAACAAATCCTTTTATTAAGAGGATTTGTTCTGTGAAGTTTGGATTCAATCAAAGGGCTGCACTTGAGGACCTAGAGGGCCACATGTGGCCTCCAGGCTACAGGTTCACCACCCTTGGAACAAATCGTTTATATCTGGGAGTCAATCCTTCTAAAAAGGGGTAGGGGTGAGTAGTGATGGTGGTGTGTGATTTTTGGTCTTCATTGTCCCATATCCTTCAGGACACTGCTGTGTTATTTTGCTTTCTTTCCATCACTTCTATTTTAGCTTTTTTTTCTCCTTTAGCACTGCCTATTATCAGGCTTCTTGAATCCTCAAGCTCAGGGTTGACCAATAACAGTCATAAAGTCATGTAAGTGGTAGAAGGTCACCTAGGAGACCTATGGGACCTTATAACAAAGGAGTGGCAGTAATATCCTACCACTACCTGCTCACCTCTATGCAAGGAGGCTATTTTTTTTCCCCTTAAAAGGTACTGAAACCATCCTTGAGTTTTAATTGACTGAGGACTAAATGCTTAGGCTGCTGACATCACTTCTTGGTCATCTGAGTACAAAACAGCCAGGAGCTTCCAGTGGGATCTGATGCTTGTCTGGAGGTCCATAATGGGTAACCTAAAGGAAGAGAAACTTCATTTGGCTGAATCAATTCAGGGTGTACTCAATGCATATCCTTGCTGGTATCCGTTTCCTACCATGGCTAAATAAATCTCATTTTGTTAAATGTCATTAAAGAAAATACCCCTAAAGAACTAATTCACCCATGCAGGAATTTAATTAACTGAATTTGATCAGGAGGACAACGGGGTGTGGGTAGGCGATAGTGTATTGTAGGGTGGTGTTTGATCCATATTAGGAAGATACATATCTAGAAGTGCTTGAAAAGAGGAAGACAAGGTAGAAGTATATAATTTACATATATTTCAATACCCCAGAGGTCTATTGCAATATCACAGTAGACTTTAGGGTTTTAATGTATACAAAGTAATGCAAAAATATTTTATATCCTCAAATCTGAAGCTCCGTTTTAGGCACCAACATTTGCCTTTGCTAGTAATGTTACCAAAAAATGTCTGCTTCTTTTATCACTGGGTTTATTAAAACAGAGATAAGATTCTCCTAACAAAGGAGAGAATATTTTTGGTAAAAAGAAATCAATTTAATCAACAACTAAACTGCAGTTCATCTCAATCTTATTTCAAAAACATAACCAAATATCAGCCATTTTATATTGTAGAAACATATTTGCTATCTATTCAAACATAACAGTAGGGGAAAAAAGTAAAGCCTACATTATAAGAAAAATACCTTTGACACTTTTAATTCATAATTTCAATTGCCCTGAGTTCTCTCTCCAAAGACATATCATAACATCTCCATATCTGAGTAGCAAGTCTTCTTGAGTTTAGTAGCCAAAAAACCCAAAACAAAACGTATCACCTGGCACGCAATCTTGTGATGGTGAATTTTCATGATTAATGAAGAAAAAAAAAGAAAATACACATTGCCTGCCAATTAATAGCAATAAAGGGTTTAAACTGGATTTGTTGAAATCAAGGTAAAGATACTTCACTTAAGACCATGGTAGTATTAAAAAAGGTTTACTTTCCAAGGTGAAAGTAAGGAATTATAATATCCTTGTACACTACAAACACCTTAAGTATTCAATAAATGTTGACTTGAACCGAATCGATTTGTACATAAATAAATCAGGAAGTAAGAAGTCCTGATTTATGACCACAGCTATGACTTGATTAGAATAACAAATGTGGAGCATTTTGAGATTAAAAATCCCTGTAACTGAGCATCAAAAAAAACCCCCCAATTAAAATAACCCTAATACTATCTTCCCCATTTGCAATTCTACTTTCACGTGAAGGAAGCAAATCGGAACAAAAGCAGTTCACACAAGAGACTTTTTTTTTCCTAAATTATATCTAGAGGATATCCTGAGAATGCTCTAAATCTTCTGAAGGTTATCCCGGGTTTTTGTAAGGCTATGCTGGTGAAGCATAAGTTCTTTCTTTCTTTTTTTTTTTGCTTTTGGGGAGGCGAAGGTAGGGCAATTGGGGTTAAGTGCCTTGCCCAAGGTCACATGGCTAGTTTTGTGTTAAGTATCTGAGGCTGAACCTGAACTCAGGTCCTCCTGACTCCAGGGCTGGTGCTCCATTTATTGTGCCACCTAGCCGCACAGAAGCTTAAGTTCTTAAAGATTCTTCCAAGCAAGAAAGGCTTTGAAGGGGGCAGAGTCAAGATGGTGGTGTAGAAGCAGGAAAACTCCGCAACTCCCCCATAACCACCTCAAATACATAGAAAATATGACTCTAAACAAATTTTAGAGCTCCAGAGCTCATAAAATGGCAGAGAAACAAGGCTCCCCCTGAAGGCAGCCTGGCAGACGGACAGAAAGGGCTCACAGCAGCACAATGGGAGTAGAGCCCAGCCCCATGTGGTTTTAGCCCCAGGCCATCCAGGAGAAGCCCCAGCTGGAGCTTTCAGGAGAGCAGATCACCGGCAGCTGTGGTGGTTTCCAGAATTACCAACCCATGAGAGCCAAGGACAAAAGGAAAAGGTCAGTGGAACTTGGCTAAATTTGGGGGAGAAGGTCTGGCTCCTGCCTCCAGAGCTAGGAGCAGTCTGAAGTGGTGGTCCTTACAGCCGCCTCCATGGGGCTGCTTCAGAAGCTCCTGGCCTGCAGATTGTAGGGGGGGGCCAAGCAATCATTCAGAGGCTAAGTGGTCTAGCTTTGAGCTGCCTGGATTGGGATCGTGGTCTTGGGTGGTGGTCCTGAGGAGTGTTTTCAGTGAACCAAAGCTGGTGGGGGCTGCAGAGACTGAGGCTTCCTAATAGCTATGGCAGCTGTGAAAACCCCAGTGATCTGGGACAGATCTCCCCCCCTTTTGAAAGCAGAATTCTATTGAGCCCAAAAGTGAAGTAACTGACTGGCAACATGAGCAGGCAAAGGAAGCAAAACAAGCTCAGCAATCCAACTTTACATTCCTTTTTTGGGGACAAAAAAGGATCAAAGCATGGAACAGGAGGAAGACAACACAGTCAGAACTCCTGCACCAAAAGCTTCCAAGAAAAATGCAGACTGATTACAAGCCATAGAGGAGCTTAAGAAGGATTCTAAAAACCAAATAAGAGAAGTGGAGGAAAAATTGGGGAAAGAAATGACAATGATGCAAGACAATCATAATAAGAGAATTGACAATATGACTGAAGAAAATAATACCTTAAAAAATAGACTAACTCAAATGGCAAAAGAGGACCAAAAAGCCAATGAGGAGAAGAATGCCTTAAAATGTTGAATTTCCCAGATGGAAAAAGAATCTCAAAAGCTTTCTGAAGAGAATAATTCCTTCAGAATTAGAGTGGAGCAAATAAGAAGCAAATGACTTTATGAGAAACCAGGATACTATTAAACAGATCCAAACAAATGAAAAAATAGAAGGCAATGTGAAACACCTCCTTGAAAAAACCACTGACCTGGAAAACAGATCCAGGAGAGACAATTTAAAAATTATTGGACTACCTGAAAGTCATGATCAAAAAATGAGCCTAGAAATCATTCTTCAAGAAATTCTCAAGGAAGATTGCCCCAATATTTTAGAACCAGAGGGCAAAATAGAACTTGAAAGAATTCACTGATCACCTCTTAAAAAAGATCCCAGAAGGAAA
>CM053584.1:271686878-271767974 GCA_028627135.1 Pseudochirops cupreus
GGATTAAAACTAAGAATCACCTACCCAGCAAAATTGAGTATAATGTTCCAGGGGAAAATATGGTCATTCAATGAGGTGGAGGACTTTCAAGCATTCTTGAGGAAAAAACCAGAACTGAATAGAAAATTTGACATTCAAACACAAGAAGCATAAGAAGATAAACATGGAAAAGAAATCATAAAGAACTTATCAAAGTGGAACTATTTACATGCCAACATGGAAAAATGAGAATTGTAACTTAGGAAACTTTTCTCAGTATGAGGATAAGTGAAGGGAATATAAATGTATATATATATATATATATATATATATATGTATACATACACATATGTATATGTAGAAGGGTATATATGCATATGAATACATATGGGAGTGTGTGTACGTGTACACAGACAGAGGACACAGGATCGGTTGAATAGGAAGGGATGATATTTTAAAAGGTGAAATTAAGAGGTGGGAGAGGAAACAAAGAGAGGAGACAGGAAGAGACAGAATGGGTTCAATCATTTCATACAGAAGAGCCAAAGAATAACTGTTACAATGGAGGGGAAGAACAGGAAACCAAAAAGGGAATGGGTTAACCTTACTCTCATTGAATTTGGCTTAGGGATGGAATGATATACACTCTAAAATAGGTATCTTGCCTACAGGAGAGTAGGGGGGAAGGGGATGAGAAGGGGGATGATGGAGGGGAGGGCAGGTTGGGGGGGAGGGTTGTTAGAAACACACACTTCTGTAAAGGGACAGGGACAAAGTAGAGAACAGAACAAGGGGAGGGTGGGATAGAAAGGAGGGAAATATCGTCAGTGTTATACAATATGTCCATTGTGAAGATGTTCTGCGTAACTACACATGTACAGCCTGTATTGAATTATTTGTCTTTCCAGTGAAGGTGGGTGACAAGAGAGGAAGGAAAAGAATCCAGAATTTAAAGTTCTAAAATCATATGTTAAAAAAATATATTATATATAATTATTATTATTTACATGCAACTGGGAAATAAGATATACAGGCACTGGGATAGGGAGATTCATCTTGCTCTACCAGAAAGTCAGAGGGGTGATGGGGGAGGATATAGAAGAGAGCAGACTGGGGGAGGAGGTATAAATGGGATCGCTTTTTTAGGAGGGGTGGGTAGGGGATAGACGGGGAGAAAATTTGTAACTCAAAATCTTGTGGAAATCAATGATGTAAACTAAAAATAAACAAAAGTTAATTTAAAAAAAAAAGGCTTTGAGTATAGTCCTGACAGTGAACCAGAACTCTGTAGTCTAAAGACAAGCCTTGTTAAGAATGGAGAGGCTTTTTTTTTTCCAGGTTAGCCACAGGGTGTTGCATACAATGACCATAGTAATTCTTGGAAGATTATTTCTGAAATTTTAGTTTGGTTGCAATCTGCCTGCAGTGAGTATCCCTGACAAAGAAAACACAAATCCTTGAAGTACTGAAATCAGTTGAACCAACATGTGCATCAAAACCTGTCATTTTGACAAAGACTTGACAATCTTCAACTTAGTGCCAATAAAATCTGAATAACAACTTAGCATAATAATCAAACATACCTTTTGTGGATTGAGTAAATACAGTTTAAACGTACACGCATCACTGTTTTTCAGATGCATATGTTCTTTTGAATGGTAAAATACAACAAATTCACTAAAAAGCATTACTAATCCATACTAACTTTTTGTTATCTTGTTTTATTCACAATCAACAGATAGTAATAAATAGTTCATCCTCTATTACTTAGGGGTCCTCCTACCTGAAAAGACTGAGAGAACCATAATTTAGGATTCTAGGGAAAGGGATACTATAACTTGCAGAATAGAGAGCTTGAATTTTTAAATGGTGTATTTTAGGGTTTAGATCACTAGAGAAAGGGATAAAAAAAATACTAGGTTTTATATAGTACTTTAAGGTTTGCAAAGTGCATTTTCATGTTATCTCATTTGATCCTCACAGCAACCTTGTGAGGTAGGTGCTATTAGTATCCTCATTTTACAGATGAGGAAACTGAGGCCCAAAGAGATTAGGTGACTTATTCAGCATCACACAGCTTTGTTGTTATTCAGTTGTTTCAGTCATGTCCAACTCTTTGTGACCCCATCTGGGGTTTTCTTAGCAAAGACACTGCAGTGGTTTGCCATTTCTTTCTTCAGCTCATTTTACAGATGAGGAAATGAGGCAAATCTGGTTAAGCGGCTAGCCCAGGGTCACAAAGATAGTAAATGTCTGAGAGGCCAGATTTGAACTCAAGAAGATGAGTCTTCCTGACTTCAAGCTCAGCATTCTGTACGCTATGTCACCTAGCTGTCCAGTTTCTAAGGTAGCTTTTGACGCAGGTCTTCCTGATTCCAAATCCAACATTTTATGTACTGTGCCACCTCATTGAGAATCAGATTTCTCTTAATTCAACAATTACTGAGTTCTTACTATGTGCACAGTATTCTGCTAGAACACAAAATCCTTGCCTTCAAGTAATTTACAACCTACTGCATGCATGCACACACTTGTGTACATGTGTTTGGAGATGGGAAGATTAGGCATGTACACAAACAATCACATTTTAATTTGTAAGAAAGTTAATTGTATATAGGACAGTTCAAAGTGGTCTAAGAAAGTAAAAGATTGAAGGATTATTTCTAGCCAGGAGAATACAGGAACTTAGCATGCAGAAAATAGAATTCATCTTTCCCTCCAAAACCACCCTTCTAACTTCGCTATTTCTGTGAGGTCACCACTGTTCTTCCAATCATATAGGCTCACAAACCTTGGTGTCATCCAAACTTCCTCACTCTCACTCATCCCTAGCCTATGAACTGACAACTCCTGTTGCTTCTCCAAAACATCTGTTGTTATATTTCCTCCTTTCCAAACATTCAAGTCTCTCTCTGCTTCAATTCATCCATCATACAACCTCCAAAGTAATTCTCCTAAAGCAAAGGTCTGGCCATGTCACCTTGCAACTCAATAAATTCCTGTGGTTCCCTGTTACATTTAATATAACATAAATAATATAAACTCTTCTCTTGGGCATCTAAAGAGCTTTACAAACTGTCTCCTTCCTACCTTTAGTAATAATAATAATGATAATAGTGATAATGATAATAATGATACTGTTAACATTTACATAGTGCTTACTCTGTGCCAGGCACTATGCTAAGTGCCATTATCATCTCATTTTATCATTACAGTAGTCTGGTGAGGTAGGTGCAAATATAATCTCATTTTACAGTTGAGACCTCTGAAGCAGATGGAGGTTTAGAGACTTATCCAGGGTCACACAGTAAGTGTCTGAAGCTGGAGTTGAACTCAGGTCTTCTTGACTGCATGTCTGGTGCTCTATCTACTATGCCACTTCACTGCCTCTTTCAGTCTTCTTACACTTGACATACCTTCACATACTCTATGGTTCCCCTCCATACCTTCATACCTATGTGTGATGCTCAATCTCCAAGCTGTGCACTAGCAGTAGAACAGGCCTGAAATGTACTCTCCTTAGCTCTGAAATAAGATTTTGCTGATCCTCATAACCATTACTTCTCTTTACCCCCAAACCACCTTTCTATTTATTTTGGATATATTAATATACACGTGTGTGTGTGTGTGTGTGTGCATGTGCCCGCTCTCTTTCCTATTAGAAATGCAACCTTCTTAAGCACAGGAGTGTTTTACTTTTCTTTTTGTATCCCCAGTGCTTAGCGCAGTGCCTCGCACATTGTAGGTATTTAATAAATGCTTGTTGATTGACTGATCATAGAGGAGGAGGTGATAGCCTTAAAGGAGGATTTCATTAGATGGGAAAGAGGGGTTAAAGACAAATGTATAGGTGGGAAAAGACAGAAATTGGGAAACAGTGAGCAGTCTAGTTGGGTGGGAAACTAGAACACATAAAATAAGGCTGTAAAGGTGGATGGGAAGCCAGATTCTAAGAGGCCTAAGAGTGTACTACAGCATGGAGTGGAAGCCCTGGATACAAACTGTTCTTTCTCCAAGTTGAGCAATGAGGAAGAGATAAGATAGGTGAATCATTTGAAAAACAGGAGAGGCCGAAGAATGATTAGTGTTTTTAAACGTTTTTTATTCTGAATTTAACAAACCTCAAAAAAAGAATATTCTTTTATCCAAGAGTTCAGAACTTGTGGTCTTGAGGCCACATGTGGCCCTCTAGGTCCTCAAGTAAGACCCTCTGACTGAATCCAAACTTCACAGAACAAAATCTAAGGGGACTGGCCTCGAGGTTGCTGGTTCCTCATCGTTGGATATGGGGATATTCTTTTTTGTGGTTTGTTAAATTCAGAATTAAAAAAATTTGAAAATACAGATCATTCTTAGGGTAATAACTATCTTATCTCTTCCTCACTGCTCAACTTGGAGAAAGAACAGTCTGTATCCAGGGCCTCCACTTCTAAGGGAATTTTTTTCTGTGAAGTTTGGATTCAGGCAAAGGGCTGCAATTGAGGTGTAAGTTGAATACAAAGTGATGGTAGCTAAAAAATAAAATTAAGGAGTGAGGGAGGAATGTACTAAGAGAAAGAGAAAAGGAGAAATAGAATGGGGTAAATTATCTTACATAGAAGAGGCAAGAAAAAGCTCTTACAGTGGAGGGAAGAGGGGGGAGGTGAGGGGGAGTGAATGAACCTTATTCTTATCAGAATTAGCTCAAAGAGGGAATGATATATATACACACACTCAATTGGGTATAGAAATCTTATCCTTCAGGAAAGCAGGAGGGAAGGGGATAAGAGAAGGGAGGGGGAGGTGATAGAAGGGAGGACAGATGGTGGGAGGGGGTAGTCAGAAGCCAAACACTTATGAGGAGGGATGGGGGAAAGGATAGAAAAAATAGAATAAATGGGGGGAAGAGTATGGAGGGAAATACAGTTAGTCTTTCACAATATGACTATTATGGAAGTATTTCACATGACCACACACGTATAACCCATATCAAATTGTTTGCCTTCTCAATGGGGAGGGAGAGTTGGGGGGGAAGGAGGAAGGGAAAGAATTAGGAACTCCAAGTTTGAAAAATGAATGTTAAAAATTATTTTTACATGTAACTGGGGAAAAATAAAATACTAAATGAATTAATTGAATTTTTTAATAAAATAAAACTTTCTGTTTGACTTTTAAAGCTCCTCTTACGCTGAACCCTCCTGCCTCTCCAGGCTTAACGTTTATACCCTCCTTCACATACTCTATGACCTAATGACAATGGCCTTCTGGCTTCCCTACACAAGATACTCCACATTCTGACTATTTATTTTCACTGGTTATTCCCCAAGCCTGGACTTCTACTCCTCATCTCTACGTCTTGGCTTCCTTCAAAGCATAACTAAAATTCTGCCTTGGATGAGAAGCTTTTCTGATCTTTCTAATGCTAGGGCCTGACCACTGAGATAATCTACAATTTATCTTGTATGTATCCTGTGTGTACGTAGTTATTTGCAGGTTGACTCTTGTGAATTCCTTGAAAGGGCAGAGCCTTTTTAAAATCTTTCTATGTATAACCAATGTTTAACATAGTATCCAGCACATAACAGGTACTTAATAAATGTTTGTTAACTTGACTGAATTCAGTTACTTTTTTGATTCTCTGCTTCCAAGCTATTCCTCTGTTTAGCTACACTTACTCATCAGCAACAACTGGAATATCTAACACTTCCTGCTTCAAACTTAGCTAATGCGAGATGGCACAGTAAAAGCAAGAACTTGGCCGAGCTCCTGATCCAACCACCCCTAATACCTGTAAAATATGACTCTAAACAAATTTTAGAGCTACAGAACCCACAAAATGACAGAGAAAAACAAATCTGCTGAAGTAAGCCTAGCAGGCTGACAGGAAGGGTCTATCACACCTAGCTGGGAGTCCAGCGCAGTCCCATGTGAGCCGCACGTTCCCAGATGCAGGGCGGCCCCAATCAGCAGCCCAGACCAGCCAGAGCAGACTTCAGGAGATTGAATCACCAGAAGCTGCAGCAGTTTCTGGACTTCCCAAACCATAAACGCCAAAGAGAAAGTAAAAGGTCAGTGGGGAACTCTGTTGGAACTGGATGACAGAAGAGTGTGGTCTGGTCCCTGCCCCCAGGGTGAGAGGTGGCTGAGGCATGGTGGCTGCAGCTGCTGCCCTGTGGCTGCCTCTGGAGCTCCCTGGCCTACAGATCATAGGGAGACCAAGTAAGCATTCAGAGCGCAATTGCTCTTGCTTTGACCTGCTTGGATCTAGATTGTGGTCTTAGATGGTGGTCCTGGAGTGAGAAACATCAATGTGCCAGAACTTGTGGTGGCTGTAGAGAGGGCACCCTCCTCAGACCTCTGACAACAGTTGCAAAAACCCCAGAAATTTGGGACAAATCTCTCTACTCTGGAAGCAGAGTTCTACTGTGGCAAAGAGCTCAAAAGTTAAGTAATTGGCTGGTAAGATGAGCAAGCAGAGCAACAAGGTCTGAGAATTCAACACAAATTATCAACAAAGAAATCAACACAGACCCACAAACAAGGTCCAAGAGGTCAGCACAAATTATCAGTAAAGTCCCAGGACCTCCAAAACCCTCCTGTAGGACTTCTGTAAACATACAACCAGAAAATACTCTTTCAGGGCTTCCAGTAAGGTCCCAGGGCTTCTGTACAAAGTATCACAAACAAACAACAACACAGAGCAGAGTGCTAGGATACCATAAGTTTTCTCCTTTTTCTTTTTCTGCTTTTTGGAGGGCAATTGGGGTTAAGTGACTTGCCCAAGGTCACACAGCTAGTAATTATTAAGTGTCTGAGGCTGTATTTGAACTCAGGACCTCCTGATTCCCCGGCCAGTGCTCTATTCACTGCGCCACCTAGCTGCCCCTAAGTTTTCTCCTTTTTGACTCTGCCACCACAACAGTCCTCTTCTCAATTCTGCTGTCTATAGTCTGGGACTCTCATATATGGTCATTAGCTCCTCCCCAGGAATTCACAAGTTGTGGGATTCTATTTCTTTAACAGATTTGATACAAGGCTTGAACAAAACTTGAACTAAAACAAGGTATTACTTCAATAGCTGAAACAAGGCATTAACTACTTCTTTGCTTGCCATTACAGAGGAGGTCAAGAAGAATTTTGAAAATCAAGAAAGTGAAGTAGAGGAAAAATTGGGAAGAGAAATGAGAATGATGCAAGAAAACTATGAAAAGCAAGTCAACACCCTGCTAAAGGAGACCCAAAAATACACTGAAAAAAATAGCACCTTAAAAAATAGACTAACTCAAATGGCAAAAGAGACCCAAAAAGCCAATGAGAAGAATGTCTTAAAAAGCAAAATTGCCCAGATAGAAAAGGAATTTCAAAAACTCATCAGAAAGAGAATTCCTTCAAAATTAGACTGAAGCAAATGGAAGCTAATGACTTTATGAGAAATCAAGATATTATTAAACAGATCCAAACAAATGAAAAAATAGAATGCAATGTGAAATATCTCATTGGAAAAACCACTGACCTGGAAAATAGATCCAGGAGAGATAATTTAAAAATTATTGGACTACCTGAAAGCCTTGATTAAAAAAAGAGCCTAGAAATCATCCTTCAGGAAATTCTCAAGGAAAATAGCCCGGATATTCTAGAAACAGAGAGCAAAACAGAAATTGAAAGAATTCACCAATCACCTCTTGAAAAAGATCCCCAAAAGAAAACTCCTAGGAATATCATAGCCAAAATCCCAGAGTTCTCAGGTCAAGGAGAAAATATTACAAGCTGTCGGGAACAATTTGAGTATTATGGAAACATAATCAGGATAACACAAGATCTAGCAGCTTCTACAGTAAGGGATCGAAAGGCTTGGAATATGATATTCCGGAGGTCAAAGGAGCTAGGATTAAAACCAAGAATCACTTACCCAGCAAAACTGATATAATGTTTCAGGGGAAAATATGATCATTCAGTGAAATAGAGGGCTTTCAATTATTATTGATGAAAAAACCAGAGCTGAACAGAAAAGTTGACTTTGAAATACAAGAAGCAAGAGAAGCATGAGAAGGTAAACAAACTTAGCTAATGTAGTTCTGATATTATCTTTCTGGGTTTTAGACACAGGATCAACAACTCTACCTTAGCTTATGATTAATAATCAATTTCTTATCTTCTGTCTACAGTAAGATAAATTATATCTATCCCCAAATCATGTAACAATTCTGGCAGCCATATTTTTTTCATTATATAATATATCTTTTCACTTTCAAAACTCAGCAACAATTCTAAGAATTCACAATCAAACTCAGTTGCCAACAAATATCTTTCAGTGTAAAAGTTCCTCTTATAACTCTGAAGAGGTTTAATGGCAAAAAAACTTTAAAATACAGTACATTATACCTTTTCCCAAAACACACCTTTTTCCTCCTGTAGTGGAAGAAACAAATTCCAATCAATGGAACTGCATACAACATATGAGGAAAATAAAACTGGTGTAGTACTAATGAGTGAGTGTATGATGTCAGATAAGTCACTTACCTTTCTTTTTCTAGACTTCAGATTTTTCTTCTGTAAAATGAAGGAGGTGGATGTGATGCTCTATTAGGCCCCTTCTAATTTTAAAACTCAAAATTTTACAAACTATTAGGACTGAAATACAAAACTATTTTTATTAAAATAAAACTGTTCAATCTGACTCTCCGTGACCCCACCTAGGGTTTCACTGGCAAAGATACTGTAATGGTTTGCTATTTCATTTTCTGGCTCATTTTACAGAAGAGAAAATTAAGGCAAATACAGTTAAGTGACTTGCCCAGGGTCACAAAACTAGGCAGTGTCTGAGGCTAGGTTTGGACTTAAAAAGATGAATCTTCCTGACTCTAGGACAGGCACTCTATCCACAGGGCCACCTAGCTGCCCCCAAAATAAAACTAGTTAACTTTCAACTTCAAGATCAATCAATAGATTATTGAATTTTGAAGAATTATAACACTGTTAAAGAAAACAAACTTTAAAAAATACGCTAAATCAGCATAAAAATATTTGCCAGAATGAAGTTGCAATGGGTATAAACCAAAAAGGTCAGACACAGAACTCTGCCTAAATGGTATACACAAGACTGGGTGAGATGTATATGCTTACAAGAAAAGGAGGAGGAATGAGTGAAAAAGCAGAGACCACAAATGTTTGAGAAAAAGGGTACCTGAGTTCCATAGTCAATAAACGTTTTATTTATTGTTTCTGTATCTGTTCTGTAAAACTTGGACTCAGTCAAAAGGCTGTACCCAAGGGCCTAGAAGGCCAAATGTGACCTTGAGGGCACAAATTCCCCAACTCTGACAGACCAACCACTCTAGAAAGTAATTTGGAACAATGTCCAATAAACTATTAAACTGTGTTTACCCTTTGACTCACAGATACTGCTACTAGGTCTATATCCTAAAGAGATCAAAGAATGGGGGGAAAGACCCACACGTACAAAAATATTTATAGCAGCTCTTTGCTGTAGAAAAGAAACCGAGTGGATGGCCATCAATTTGGGAATGATTAATCAAGTTTTAGCACACAAATCTGAAGGAATACTATTGTACTGTAAGAAATGAGAAAGGGGATGGTTTTAGAAAAACCTAGCAACAACTTGTATGTATTGATGCAAAGTGAAGTGAGTAGAGCCAGGATGATTTATATAATAATAGCAATATTGTAAAGATCATAAACTTGAAAGACTTAGCAACTCTTATCAACACAATGACCCACCACAATCCCAAGGGACTCATAATGAAATACTTCCACATAAAGAACTGACAGACTCAGATTGCAGCACGTTTTTCTCTTCTTACTTCTTTTCTTTTTGCTAACTGCCTTGGAGAAATTACACCAGGGGTTTGTTCTTTTAAACTATGGTCCATGAATAAGGTTTTAGAAAAACATTTTGATAACTATTTATGACAATTTCAATATAACTGGTTTTCTTTGTAATCCTACACATTATTTTGTAGATTTAAAAACATTCTGTGAAACGTCCATTAAACAAGAAAGATTAAGAAATCCTGTGTTAACTATCTAGGACTAGTGTCCAAGTGATATTCCCTTCCCAGGAAGAATTATGGGTACGAGGGTCACCATAGTGGTTTATAAGACAGGAAGTAGAAAGTAAGGTTCAGTGATTCTACCTAACCCCAAAAAGGTCTCATTCAAACTAAAGTCAGTTACACCAAAGAGAGTCCTAGAATCACCCTGCTTCTCTGCAATAGCTGGATTTAGGAATTAGACTTGTCCAGAAAGGCCTTTTTCTCTACTTTTCTTATAGTTCAGGATCCTTTAAGACTCTTTCAAAAACTAAACAAAGAAAATAACAATTTGTCATTCTAGGTTCCCTATTTCAAGGAAAAACCATGAAGTCCTAGTCATCTTTAAGAATCGGTACTCCAAGAGCAGCTAGTGGCTCAGTACATAGAGTGCTGGGCTTGGAGTCAGAAAGATATGAGTTCAAATCTGGCCTCAGACACTTATTAGCTGTGTGACCTTTGGCAAGTCAATTAACCCTACCTCTATCATACTGGTTAAAATGATAGATGTCCTTTAATTAGGAAATAGTTAAACAAGTTGTGGTATATGATTGTGATAGAATATTACTATGCTATAAGAAATGAAGAAGAAACTAAGTTATCACTCTTTGCAGATGATATGATGATATACTTGGAGAACCCTAGAGAATCAAGTAAAAAACTTCTTGAGACAATAAATAAATTTGGCAAAATTGCAGGATATAAAATGAACCCACATAAATCCTCGGCACTCCTATATATTTGTAATGAAGTCCAACAGCAAGAGATAGTAAGAGAAACCCCATTTAAAGTTACTGTAGACAATATAAAATATTTGGGAATCTACCTGCCAAAACAAATCCAGGACCTATATGAACACAACTACAAAATACTTTTCACACAAATAAAGTCAGATCTAACTAACTGGAAAAATATCAATTGCTCGTGGCTGGGTCGAGCTAATATAATAAAATGATAATTTTACCTAAATTAAATTACATATTTAGTGCCATATCAATCAATTTCCAAAAAAATTTACTTTATAAAGTTAAACAAATTGTAACACAACTCATTTGGAAGAACAAAAGGTCCAGAATATCAAGGCAATTAATGAAAAGAAATGCTAGGGAAGGTGGCCTAGCCACACTGGATTTTAATCTGTATTATAAAGCAGCAGTCATCAAAACTACTTGGTACTGGCTGAGGAACAGAGTAGTGGATCAATGGAATAGATCGGGTACACAAGACTCAGTAGTCAATGACTATAGTAATCTACTTTTTGATAAACCCAAAGACCCCAGTTTTTGGGATAAGAACTCACTATCTGACAAAAACTGCTGGGAAAACTGGAACACATATGGCAAAAATTGGGCATAGACCATTATCTAACTCCGTTTACAAAAATCAAATCTAAATGGGTGCACAATCTAGGTATAAAGGCTAATACTGTAAGCAATCTGTGGAAGCAAGGAATAGTTTACCTGTCAGATTGATGGAGAAGGGAAGACTTTATGACCAAACAAGAGTTAGAGAGCATTATAAAATGCAAAATGGATAATCTTGATTACATTAAATTGAAAAGTTTCTGTATAAACAAAGCCAATGTAACCAAGATTAAGAGGGAAGTGGGAAATTGGGAATTTTTACAACCAGTGTCTGATAAAGGCCTCATTTCTAAATATACAGGAAATTGAGTCAAATCTATAAGAATACAAGTCATTCCCCAATTGATAAATGGTCAAAGGATATGAACCGACAATTTTCAGAGGTAGAAATTAAAGACATCTATTAGCATATGAAAAAATGCTCTAAATCACTCTTGATTCGAGAAATGCAAATCAAAACTACCACATCTCACCAGTCAGATTGGCTAAGATGACAAAACAGGAAAATGACAAATGCTGGAGAGGATGTGAAAAAATTGGAACACTAATGCATTGTTGGTGGAGTTGTGAACTGATTCAATCATTCTGGAGAGCAATTGGGAACTATGTCCAAAGGGCTATAAATAACTGCATACCCTTTGACCCAGTAATACCACTCCTAGGGTTGTATCCCAAAGAGGTCACAGAAGTTGGAGGAAGACCCGCATATACAAAAAAATTTATTGTAGGTCTTTTTGTGGTGGCAAAAAATTGGAAATTAAGGGGATGCCCATCAATTGGGGAATGGCTAAACAAGTTGTGGTATATGAATGTAATGGAATACTATTGTGCTATTAAGAAATGAGGAGCAGGTGGACTTCATATTTACCTGGACAGGCTTATATGAACTGATGCTAAGTGAGAAGAGCAGAACCAGGAGAAATTTGTACACAGTTACAGACACAACATATGTGTGAAGACCACCTTTGATAGAATGGACTCTTCTCAGCAACACAAGGTTATAAAATAGCTCCAAAAGACTCATGATGGAAAAAGATGTCTACATTCAGAGAAAGATTTAGAAAGAAGAGTTAAATGCAAACTGAAGCAAATTACCTGCTCTCTTTCTTTTCCATGTTTGGTTTTGTTTCCTCTTTCCCATTGTTTATTCCATCAGTTACAACCCTTTTTTACAACCAGACTAATGTCTAATGTGAAAGTATTTGCAGATCCTATACTTGATTGCATGCCATAATGGGGGTGGGAGGGAGGAAGGAGAGTAAATTTGAAACTCAAGGGATTGTGGAACTAAATCTTGTAAACTAAAAGTAAACAAACAAATCAATAAAAAAATTTAAAAAGAAATGATGATTTGATTAAAGAAAAACATGGAAAGATTTGGACCTAGGAAGATAGTATTCACTTCCAGAAAAAGAACTCATAATTAGAAGTATAAACAGTATGGCTTTACATATATATATATATGTATGTATGTGAGTGTGTGTGTCTGTGCATGTATGTGTGTGTGTGTTTGTGTTTAATTATAGCAGAGAACAAAAGAAAACTTAGAAGGAAGCACAGAAAAGCTGGGTAGTTTTGAAAACAATACGTAACATTTACTACAAAGTTTAAAAAAGTAAACTGTCTGAAATGGAAATTTATGGTTTTATATTGAATCCTCTTTTTGTATTCTGCTGTATATATGGAAATGTTCCTTTATTCTCATTTTGTATTTAAGGTTAAAATGAATAAAAATCTTCTTTAAGAAGAGTCAGTACTCCTGAAAAATATTATTAATAAAGACTTTAAAAAATAAAAACTGTCACCTACCTGATATAAAAATCCATACTATTTATTTTCACAGATTCAATATACTATCCACTCTCAATCCTATGTAAAATGTACTCTATGGATTGTAGTATAAATACATGATCAATTTATAATTTTCAACTGACTTCTTTCAAATGACCAGCTCATCATTCCAGGTTATAATAGCTAACTCCAAGGAAAGGTAGCCTTGAAAAGGATTAAAAACTATCCAAGGATAATAAGGAGTTAATTTGATAAAATACAGATTTTATACCTCTTATAAAAATCTTAACACCTATAAGGCAGCTGTTTGCATGAAGGTACTCCAAGATTCCTTTAGTTATATGGTAACTTAATATACTGAATTTTGTTATTACTAACATGAATTAGGCAAAAAATCTAATAAATATTAACCTTACATTTACAAAATTTGGTCTGGGCAGTTTGGATAGGTCAACAGTAAACAGAATCAAAAGGAAAGGACCTCTGTTTTCACTGACTCATCATGCAAGGACATAAAGGGATGAAAAAATCACCTCTAGTTTTATCCTGAAGCTTGAAAGGTTTCTATAACAATTACATAATGTAAAGTCAATTGAAAAAATCTCAATTGATAAATTTTATTTGGGAGAACATTTTCTACTTCCCAACAGCTGGTTAAAACTTGTATTCACATTTTTAATTCCATCCTCAGTTTCCTCATCTTCAAATTAAGGGAGCTGGGCAATAAAGGTTCCTTCTAGCTATATTACCTTTTACTTCTGGGACTTTGTTCCTTCAATTATTTTTCTATTCCACATATCAAATCCCTTCTTTACATTCATGTCTTTTCTTCTCCCTGGAGATATTCATCAATCTCCACACGTTGAAAAAGCCAACACTTGAACCAAATGTCCCTTCTAGCTACCCACACTATTTCTGCCTCAAATGAAAACTGTAAATTATTGTTTCCACTAACCATAAAGTCTCTAAGTAAGTCATTTAAACCTCTTTGAGCCTCAATTTCCATTAAAAAAAACAGGGATAATAATACTTACACTACTTATCATACATGTGTTTCAATGAAAGAGTTTTATAAGTGTGATGTCTCAGAAAGGGTTGGGTCTCCCCCCATAAAGATCTTCAACAGAGAATGGATTACCTCTTGTTGGTTATGTTATAGTGGGGATCTCTTAGTATATGGGATGGATTAGAGTCTCTTCCAACTATCAAAATCTGTGATTTATGTAAAGTGAAATACTATATAAATGAGTCATTATTTCAGCCATATCATACACTGAAACTTCTTGAATGATACTAATAACCTCTTTTTTGACAAACCAAATGACCTTTTCTGTCACAGAGTGCCTAGGACATAGTACGCTCTTGATAAATTCTTATTGATGGAGTCCCCATTATTTTTTTCTATCCTCTGTGGTACATGGTACAGTTTTTATCATATACTCCTTGAAACAGTTTTAGTCTAATTTCTCTCTCTCTTTTTCTCTCTCATACACTCTCTCTCTCTCTTTTTCTTCCTTAATTTACATATTTAGCTCTGATCTCTTGCCTAAGTACCAGTTCCAAATCTTCAACTACTCAAAAAGTTGTTTTAGTAGTTGAACCCACCATCACCCTAAATTCAACATATCTAAAATCAAAACTAAATCCCCCCCTTTGTTTTTCACCTACTTCCAGACACTGATGAATACTGATTTTTCCTTTCAATGTCTTTCTTGTTATTTCCATTCCTATTGCTATCACCCTGATTCAGGACTAAAACACAGAAAACAGATCATATAATTACAGAATTTTAGATATGGAAGGTACCTTGCAACGTAGGAGGTCTACTGAACCCAAGAACATTACTTTTTTTTCTTCTACCAGTAAGCCTTAGGAATTCTCTCTTAGGATGCCTCAATCTGGTTTCTCAGTGCCACCACATCTCCATCTTTTTACTTGTGGGAAAGAAAATAGGATATTTCCTTTCATACATGCCCTGCTTATCACATTTGCTTTCCTGTCCCAGTATTTTATTGCTAAGCACTTTAAGGTAAACGTAATCATCATGGAAAAGATATTTGTTTTTTTTTTAAACTGCAGATGGTTTAACTGTTTCTGTTTCTATATGCAGACCTATGGGGAATTAATCACAATAGCTAGAATTTAAATAGCACTTTAAGTTTTACAAAGTGCTTTAGATATATTATTTGAGTCTCATAACAACCCTGTAGGATAGAAACTATTATCTCCATTTTACAGAAAGGGAAAATGAGGCTTAAATTAAGGAAATAAGCCTTCACCTTGCTTAGTTCCTTTCTCCTTTCTTGACTGTTTGGCTTTCAATTCTGTCTCATACCTAGACCAACATCTAATTACTTACCAAGTGCAAATCTGGCTTGGCAAAATAGTGATGTCTCAGATCTTCTAGAATGTTCTTATTCAAAGCACTTTACATATATTATCTTGATGCTCACAACAAATCTATCAGATAGGAGCTCATGGATAATTATTATACTCATTGTACAGGTGAGAATTCCTAAGGCTTACTGGTCAGAGACAATAAACTTCAGTTCTGGGCGCAAGAGTCACAGGCTTTACACTTCTACTTCTATATCCTTAGTTCTTCTCCTGAACCTAAGGCCTCCTTATACATTATTTCCTTCACCCTAAATTTTGCTGTTCATGGATGTTTGGAAGTCTATCCTTTATCCTTGGTTCCATGTATGTGAATGGCAATTCCTTATTTGGCCTCCAAAGATTACCTCTCCTTGATCTCAGCCTTCCTAAAACTGATCAAAAGGCAAATAGACAAAAATAGGAATACGTTCAAAGAATGATGTATAATTCAGTCTAGGTATATTATCGCTATTGTAGGGGAACTGTGTGAGAGGATACTAGAAACAGTCTGGGACTAGATTGTGGAAGGCTTTGAATAGCAAGTTAAAATGTTTGGATTTTATTAACTGGGTAACTGGAAGCCATTATACATTTTGAACCAGGAGACTGGCCAATCCAAGTGGGACTTTAGGAAGATAAATGTGATGACACTCTGCAGGATGAATTGAATCAAGGACAGACTGAAGGCAGAAAATCAGTCAAGAGGATATTGCAATCATCTAATTGTGAGGAAATGTGGATAGTCTGTGGCAGTGGGAAAGGAAAGGATGGGATCTGAGAAACATTGCAAAGAACTAATGGGGCTTGGCAACAATGACTAATGAAGAGTGGAGAAAGAAGAGAGAAGAGGCAAAAAGATGATCCCCAAGTTTTCCAGACTGGGTAAACAGTTAATGGTGATGCCATTGGTAGAGATAAGACTAGTCTTGTTTTGAGACAGGGTTTGGGTGAGACATCCAGGTGAATATAATTAGAAAGAAATGTTGAATGGAGGCTGGGAGAGGATTTAGGGCTAGAGGTATAGATTTAGAAGACATCTGCCCAAAGGCATATAAATGATACTTGAAGATAGGCAATTTTCATTTTTTTTTTTTAGATAAAGCAGATTCCAAAGGCTCTATTTTACAATTTCATTGTCTTAGGTCAAAATACAGAACGGATTTTTAAAAAAAAACTTTGTCTCTAAAAATTATTTTATATGCAGATTGGCTTCTTCCCTAATTAACAAAATTAGTTAGCTGTATCTCTAAATGAAGGGAAATGATGATAATTAGACTATAAAACTCCTAAATCCTATTCTGAGGTTTTGAAGGCATTTGTGCATTCCCAGGACCATCTCCAAGGTAGGCAGAACCCTCTAGGAATGTGTCATTCTTTTATCTTATTGTAACAAATGAACCTAGTCAGACTGAACTTTAAGGTAGCAGAAGCAATAGCTGTAGTATTAGAAACTAACTCAGATGTGTATTATACTTCAAGGTTTTCAAAACACTTTCTCACAAATAATTTCTCTGAGGACAGGAATTGTTTCTGTATCACTACTATCTCACAGAAGGTCTAGAATACAGTAGGCACTTAATAAATTCTTCTTGAATTAATCTGAATCCCGTGAAATAGTATAAATATTATTATCCCTATTTTAATGATAAAGAAACAAAGGGTCTGAGAGTTTAAGCGAGTTATTAAGTGACTGAAGTAGTATGTGAATCCAGGTCTTCTGACATGAAGTCAGATGCTCTATCACACACTCTTTTTTACTTTTTAAAAGTAACTAATGACCATAAAGTACATTAAGATTTGCAAAGTACTTTACATGTATTATTTTGATGCTCACAACGAATCCATCAGATAGGAGTTCATGGATAATTATTATCCTCATTGTACAGATGAGAAAACTGTAGCTCAGAGAAATTAAGTGATCTACCTATAGTCAGAAAGCCAAGAGACACCAGAGGTGGGATTTGAAGCCTGTTTCTACTGACCACTACCCATAGTTTTTACAATGTACCACAAATCTCATACTCATAGCGAGCATTTTAAAAAAAAAACAATTTAGGGTTGTTTTAATTCAGCCTTATTTTTAGCTTACAGATAAAGCAACTAAATTTTGGAAAAGTGGGAAACAAGTTCAGGCAGTTTTTTTTTTCCAAAGACCAACCTTTAAAAAAAAACTGAATCACTGCTTTATCAAACTTGTATTTAAAATATCCAATGAAATATATTGATGTGGACACCAAGTGAGTAATATTGATTAGTTCACTGTTAAAGGTGCTACATATTTTTGCACATGCAAATGTGGACCTCATCATAAGAGGCAAATCAATCAAAAAGTATTAAGCATTTATTATGAGAAAATGAGCTAAGCATAAAAGAAAGACAAAAGAGAGCTTCATGGAAAGAACAATGGACTTGAAATTATTATACCTAAACTGTAGAACTATTTCGGTGAATAACCAAGTCTAATCTAATCTAAGAAAAGAACAGCAGATAGGACCTTAAAAATAATTTTTATGTGTCTCAGTTTCTTACCTACCACATAGGTCTGGTGTGAAAACCAGAAAGGATAACTAGTATAAAAGGCTTTAGAAAATATCATGCAAATGTTATTATTTTAAGATAATGATAGGGAAAATGCCTTACTCATACTTTATGCAAAAGGAGCACATATATATGTACACATATATATGCATATGTGTTCATATGCTCCTGCTATAAGTTATACAAATTTTTTGTTAAGAACTGCTCTCATGTGAGCAAAGTTCAAACAAAGGTACTGAGAGTTTTAGTGACCTTTCAGAAGATGAATCAGTAAAATGCAGGTAGGGGAAAGAGAAGTACAAATTTTTCAAGGAGAGTGGTTATATGGTCTTTAAAGGAGTATTTTAAATGTTTGCCTCTTACTCTCATTTTTTTTAACAAATTAATTTATTTATTTTTAGTTTTTAACAAATACTTCCATAAGTTTTAAATTTTCTCCACCTCCCTTTCCTCTCCCCCTCCCAAGACAGCATGCAATTCCAATATAGGCTCATAAAATACATCCTTATTAAACATATTTTCACATTAGTCATGTTGTACAGAACAAATACAACAAATGGGAGGAACCATGAGGAAGAAAAAACAAAACAAAAAAAGAGCAAATAGTCTGCTTCCATCTGCATTCAGACTCCATATTTCTTTTTTTCTCTGGATGTGGATGGCATTTTCCATCATGAGTCTTTTGGAGTTATTTTAAGCCCTTGCACTGCTGAGGAGGGCTAAGTCTATCAAAATTAGTCATCGCACACTGTGGCTGTTACTGTATACAATGTCTCTTGGTTCTGCTCACTTCACTCAGCATTAATTCATATATGTCTTTCCAGGTTTTTCTGAAGTTCACCTGCTCATCATTTCTTACAGCACAATAGTATTCCATTACATTTATATACCACAACTTGTTTAATCACTCCCCAATTAGTGTGTTTCCCCTTAATTTCCAGTTCGTGGCCACCACAAAAAGAGCTGCTATAAATATTTTTGTATATGTGGGTCTTTTTCTCATTTTTATGATCTTTTTGGGATACAGCCCTAGAAGTGGTATGGCTGGGTCAAAGGATATGCACATTTTTATAGCCCTTGGGGCATAGTTTCAAACTGCTCTCCAGAATGGTTGGATCAGTTCACAACTTCACCAATGAATGAGTTTTCCAATTTTCCCACTTTCTCTGCAAATTATACTAATTTACCTTTGAAAAAACTGAAACTTAAACTATTTAAAGAAATATTTGATAATAAAAAATGTTGAGATGTACAACAGAAACAAGGGCAAGAATTGTTTCTCCCCTCCCCCATTTTTTTTAAAATCCCCGGGGCCTAGCAAAATGCACACAGCCGGTCCTTAACATTTACTGAATTGAACTAAAACTTCAAGTTGCTAAGGTCAGAGGACAGACTGTGAGTGAGTCTCCTATACTTCTTAACAAGGTCTATCCTTAGATAATAGTCATCTTTTACAAAACAGATACAGAATATAGTCCAACACCAGATAAATTATACTCAAAGCTTTTCTCACTTGGTAGGATCTCCCAAAGCTTATGTTCTTGCATGGCCTCAAAAATTCAGTGGAGACTGCTCAAATTAATTATGTATTTAAAAGGCTAAAGTGTTACCACTCAATAAGACAAATGCTATATTGAAAATATTTTTGATAAAACATCATAAGTTAGAGATAACTGCCATTGAGATCTAAGAATGAGAAGTTTTACTAGGTAAAAGACCACTTTGGGGCTTTCTGATAAAAAAAATGTAAACAATTATAAACATAGTTTCTTTGAGCAACTTGAGTGGGGGAAGTAGGATCAGGAAAGAAGAAGAGAAGGTGGGAAAGAAGAATACCAGCTCAGGAACTGAGGAAACGAACAAGAAAACTCTTAATAAAATGAAAAAATACTACAGATACACTATGGAATAATCTATAGAATCTACGGAAATCCAAGATAAAATTCCAAAAGAAGATAATTCTGCAATAATTACAACTAGAATACCTACAAGCCCTCCAAGGATGATGGGAATAAAAAGAGGGAGTAAAGGAATGGACAGCTTAGATAAGAAACTGGAAACTTTATCAAACAACAGACACACATAAAATCTAAGTATAGGCAATGAAGTTGTAGGAACACAACATTGCACTTCTACTTCACTTGTAGTTAAGGTATGCTATAGTCTCCAGAACTTAGATCCAACCTCACCACCACCCCCTTAAGTGGAAAAGCGGTATGGCTACTCTTCTGCCTCAAGGTAATCTGATTCAATTCTACAGTCAAACATTTATTAAGTATACCTAAGTATACAAAGATAAGAGAGAAATAGAGGGTGAGAAATATGACTCCTAGAGCTTCAGCCCTAGCCTTGTCAAGAGGATTGTTCCACAATGATACAAAAAAGTTCAAATCTTTCTGCTTGGCTCCCATAACTATAGAACAAGCTCTAAAAGTCACTTTTCTGAGTTACTGCCATTACACACCCCACTATTACTGTCTTATAAATATAAAAGGAATATTACTTGAGCAACGAGATCAGGCAACATTGTTTCCAAATGTTCACGCTGAATCATCTTGCAAATGAGATGGGTCACAGATATTATTAAATATAAAGCTTAGCACCGTGCATGGCATATAGTAAATCCATAATAAGTACTTTATCTATCTGAAATGAATGTGTATAGCCAATATGCTAATTGAGGTTTACCTTTATTTAATCCAACACTGTCATGTTATTAGGCACAAATGTCATTAATAAGGCAAAACATTGCCTGTGAGTACCACTGTCAAGGTATACCAAAACCAGGGAGAAGGAATAAAGACCGGGGTGGGAGGGGAATAAAAAGGAAGAAAAAGAGTTAGTGGAGGCAAAGAATGGAAACAATATAGAAAACATAAAGGATGAATAAGGATTCAAAGTAGGAAATAGTGGCAAGCCACTAGCAACTCCTTTAGGTACTATTCTATAGGTATTGGGACTTCTCAGGTCCCCTCCAGCTCCAAATCTATGATCAGGTGATTTGAAAGTGCTAAAGGAGAGGTACCGTGTGTGTGTGTGTGTGTGTGTGTGTGTGTGTGTGTGTATGTGTGTGTACACACACATATGGGGTGGAGGGATGGACATGGTATAAATGGAAAAAGTTCTGGAGTTAGAGGCAAGAGTGTTGGGTTCAAACCCTTGCACTGATACTTTTAGATATGTGGATATATATGTAAGTCATTCAAGCTCTCTGAGCCTTAGCTTTCTCATCTACAAAATGGGATAATAAAATCAGCATTACTTATTTCAGAGGATTCATAACAATTAAGAATGAAAGGGATATTAGAGAATATCTAGTCTGGCCTCTAATTTTATAGGAGTAGAAACTGAGACATAAAAAAGTTAAGTGGCAACCTAATTCCCATTTATCTTTCTAGGGCTTGTTATATTTTGTCCCCCTTCACATATTCTTTGGTATAAGAAACCAATGGCTTGAGGCAAGGAGACAAAATAAGAGATATTCCAGGTAGAAAGTGATAAGAAGGCCTGAATTTAGATACTGGTTATATGAGCAGAGAGAAGGTGATGTATGGATGGGTGCTATGGACACAGACTTGTTGTGAACCAAAGGGACTAGAAAGATGGTAGTAACCAAATAGAAATAAGAAGTCAAGAACAGGGTTAGGTTTGGAAGAAAGATAATGACTTTTGTTTTGGACACATTGTATTTGAGATGACAATGGGTTTGAAATGTCTAATAGACAGCTTGTGATGTAGAACTGGTAATTAGGAGAGAGACTAGGGCTAACAGTGTCAAGTAATGAAAAAGAGATCCAGAAGAAAAAAAAAAAGGAGAAAGGGTCATCAGATTTGGAAAAAAAAGAGAACACTGAGACCTTTGATGAGAATAGTTTCTTTTGAGATTGAGTAGATCAGAAGATAGATTGTTGAGGATTTAGATAAGAGTGAGAGGAAAGGAAGTGGAAGAATCTAGTATAGGAAGGTTTTTTGAAGAAATCTGGCTGATTTATGTCTAGTGGGGATGAAGGACCTGAAGAAAAAAGGGTCTGTTAATACTGGATAGGGGCAGGAAGGTTTGGGATGTGTTTATATGTAGTAGGAAAAGAAACAGTGGATAGGGACAATAACTAAAAATTAGAAAAGAGTAGGGACAATCTGCTGGAGAACCTTTTTCCTGTTCCTCACACAGGACATTTCCATCTCTTTTCTCTGTGACTTTGCATGGGTTATTCCCCAAGCCTAAAATGAATACCCTCATCTCCATCTCTTAGAAGCCCAGAGCTTGGCTAAGCATTATTTCTTACATGTATTCCTTCCTGATTCCAAAGATGCTAGTACCTACTCTTCCAATTACCTGGTATTTCTACTTTGTGTTTATTTCATATATTGTTATATGTGTATGTGCTGTCTCTGTCATAGAATGCAAGTTCCTTGAGGTTAAGGACCGTCATTTTTATCTTTGTATTGCCAGTACTTAGCATAACACCTAACTGTGCTTAAAAATGTTTGTTGGTAGATTTAGTGCCCAAAGTAACAGAGATAGTATAAAATTATTATAAAGAAAATGCAATGTAAACTTTAAAGCACAGTATTATTTGGTAGATGTTAGGCAACAATGCTATCAGAATTTTTCTTACAGAATTATATGAGGAGTCAATGATTTAGCCACAGAGAACATTTGAAAAGTGTAGGATAAGGACAGTTTGCATTTTTATGAAATAAGTAAACATACACATACATACATATAAATATATATATATTTATATGTATGTATGTATTTGTATGTATAATTTACTGTGCTAATAAAACAAATGTAAATCTGTAAAAGACATCCTTGACCATCTTAAACATTTGAAAAATGGTGACAAATACCACAATCTAAACTATGTAAATGCTATTCAATGTTGGAATTTGTCTTTGTTTTATCATATATTGGCTTAACAGGTTTCTTGCCAAACTGAAAAATAGAATTCTAAAGACAATATAACAGATGTTGTAACAGACAAGTATACAGTTAGAAATTTACAAGAAGTTTGTATTTTACCTTTTGCACAAAAGTCTCGGCATTAATACTACTTAAAATCAACTTAAAATTATTTTTTTTCTAAGTGGTAATAAAAATTATGCTTCTAAAAAGTGGATTATCACTTAGGCTTCTTAATTTTATATGTGGTTTATATTCTATAAGACTGTATCTCATAGGGGAAATACTGAAAAAGCAAGTAGACATCCGAGTCACTACTCATTAATTTTAAGAGGTCTTGATTATGAAAAGAAACCTCACATGTATCTGAAAACTACTAAATGTTCTGCTCTAAATAAAAGACTTTGGAATAATGTCAATTAAAATGATTTCAAAATGTGAGTACAAGAGCATCAGATCAAGCATCTAAGGATTGTTTGCCCTGCTTTGGGGAAAATTCCAGGAATTATTTGTGTTGACCAGCACTCTGAAGAATTAGAGATAGTCACACAGGTGAAAGTAACCATACCAGTCAGTATATAAGGCTATAAAAAACAGCTATCTTGATGAGTTTACATGAAATTACGGCAATCTCTTTTCTGTAATTTTTTTTTGAGAATCAGTTATTTTTTGTTTCCCTTAAATTGAGAGATCACTATGTGGTGGGGAAAAGGAGACTGACAGATAAATTTCTGAGATGGGGCCAAGATGCCTGAGAAGCAGGAAACAGTATAGCAAGCTCCCTGCTCCCATACCACTTCAAATAAATTTTAGAAACACCCAAGTTGAATCCTGAAAGGGAAATGCAAGAAAATGTCTTAGTAAGTCAATTTTCTAGCTCACGTCAGGGTGGAGAGACAGAGAAAATACCTGTGGGTACTGGGGACAGGTAGGATCTAGCTAGAAAGATATGGGAAAGACTGTGCACTGGGAGGTCCCAGAGCCATACCAGGCTGTAAAGCAATGGTTCTCAACCTTCCTAATGCCGTGACCCTTTAATAGTTCCTCATGTTGTGGTGACCCCCAACCATAAAATTATTTTCATTGCTACTTCATAACTGTAGTTTTGCTACTATTATGAATTGTAATATAAATATCTGATATGTAGTATATATTTTCATTGTTACAAATTGAACATAACCCACAGGTTGAGAACCGCTGCAAAGTAACACGGCAGCAACGCAATGGATACCATCTGGCAGCTTTGTCATCCACTACCCAGTCCTGTGAGCAGCTTTGATATTTTTCAGGAAGCCTCAACTGTGTACAGGAAGTTCAGAAGTGGCTCAGATCTCTAAGAGCTGAGCAGGGTCTCAGTTTCAATATGAAGCCAGCAGAGAAAAAAACCAGAGAAGAAATCTCAGACCAAAGGGAGCCTGTAGTTCTGTTACTCTAAACCAGCAGTTTCTCAACTAGTTAATAGGAACAGAGTCTGCTAGCAATCTACTATTGCTCACACTCAGACTTGCAGAGCTCAGACCAGGAGGACACCAATAATACTCTCCCTTTGACCAGACCAAGTATAGAAAGCTTTCAGGTTCCCAGCTTGAACTATCTTTTGAGATCCTGGAACAACAAAATATTCAGTTTCCTTAAGAAAACAGCAACAGGAACAACTCAGACCTTGCTTCCAGAAGTATATATAGCTTGGTCCTAACATAATAAAGTCCAAAGTCAGGAAGCGAGCTGAAAGAATAAAAAAACAAAAAGAGACTCCCACCATAAAAAGCTAATAAATTGACAGGGATGATCAAGACAAACCCAGAAGAAAAGAATGACTCCAAAATATCAACAAGCAAAGCCTGTGATAAAATAAAGTTTGGTTACAAATTCAATTAGAATTACTAGAAAAGTTGAAGAATTAAAAGAAAAAGTTAAATGTTTTTTTATCAGTGTAATGAGAGCACTAGAGGAAAAAACTAGAAAAGAAATGAAAGCTATGAAAGAAAGAACTGGAATGCGAATTAACATCTTGGTACAAGAGGTACAAAACCTTGCCCAAGCAACACACTCCCTGAAAGTCAAAATGGAACAAAAAGTCAATGACTTGAAGAACAACAAGAACTATTAAAACAAAACCAAAAGATGGAAAAAAATAAGGGGAAAAAAGTACACTATCTCATAGCAAAAACAGATTAAGGAGAAAAAAAAATTAAGAATCATAGGACTACCTGAAGGCTCTGACCAAAAAAAAAAAACACACAAACCAGGGCTTAGACATCCTATTTCAAGAAATCTTAATAGAAAATTGCCCAGACCTTTTAGAGTCTATCAATCAACAAATCAATGTATTAAGTGCCTACCCTGTGCCAGGCACTGTCATAAGTACTGGCGATACGAAAAGAGGCAACATACAGTACTTGATTTCAAGGAGCTAACAATCTAAAAGGAAAGATATCAAACAAATATATAGAAACAAGCTTTATGCAGGATAAACCGAAAATAACTGAGAGGGAACCACTAGAAAAGAAATAAGAAGGGTTGGGAAAAATTTCCTCTATAGAAAACAATATTTTACTTGAAATTTAAAGGAAGCCTAGGAAGCCTGGGAAGCCAGTAGGCAGAGATGAAAAAGCATTCCAGGCATGGAAGACAGCCAGAGAAAACATCTGGATCCAAGAGATGGAGTGTCTTGTTTGTGGAACAAGGAGGACAGTGTCACTGGATTGAAGAGTAAATGGTAGGGGATATAAGAAGACAGGAAAAATAGGAGGGGACTAGGTAATGAAGAGTTTTGAATGTCAAAATGATGATTTGATTTTAGAGGTGATAGGGAAGCACTGGAGTTTGATGAGTTGGGAAGTGATATGGTCACTTTAGGAAAACCACTTTAGTGGCTGAGTAGAGGATGGATTGGAGTGGGGAGAGACTTGAGGCAGGCCAACTCATGAGGAGGCTATTGTAATAATCAAAGCATGAGATCATGAGGACCTATACCAGAGTGGTGGTAGTAACAGAGAAGAGAAAGGGGTGTATTTGAGAAATGTTGTGATGGTAAAATCAATAGGCCTTGGCAACAGATTGGATATGGGAGATGAGAGATAGTGAGGTGTTGCCCTCTACAGTATGAAAGATAGGAGGAGAGGAGGGTTTGGGGGAAAGATAATGAGTTCAGTTTTAGACATACTGAGTTTAAGATGCCTACTGCATAACCAGAAGGCAAAATGGAAACAGAATCCACCAATCCCCTCCTAAAAGAAAACTCCCAAATGAAAACTCTAGGGAACCAAAATCCAGAGCTTCTAGGTCAAAGAAAAAAAATTATTTCAAGCAGCCTGAAAGAAAGAATTCAAGTACTGAGAAACCACAGTCAGGATCACACACAATGTAGCAGCTACCACTATCAAGAAGCATGGAGCTTGGAATGTCATATTTCAGAAGGGAAAGGTTATAGGCTTACAGCCAAGAATAACTTATCCAACAAAAGTTAGTATAATTCCACAGGGACAAAAAAGGGCCTTAAATAAAATAAAGGACTTAGGGCAATCTTAATGAAAAAAACAGAACTGCATAAAAACTTTGAAGTCTAAACACAAAAGTTAAGAGTAACATAAAAAGGTAAACACAAATGAATAATCATAAGGGACTATAAGTAAAGATAAGCTTTATATTCAAATATGGAGAGTCGTGAACGTCCCTTCTGAATTCTATCATTATTGGGGGTCATAGAGAAAATCTAATCAGACAAGGTTATGTCTAGATCAGTGGTTCTCAACCTGTGGGCCGTGACCCCTTTGGGGGTCAAACAACCCTTTCACAGGGGTGGCCTAAGACCATGGGAAAACACACATTTCCGATGGTCTTAGGAACCAAGACACAGATCCTCTATCTGTCTCCAGGTGGGTCCGCCCACATGCAGTTATGCCAGATACACCCACATACGAGTATTTAAAGGGTCACAGCATTAGGAAAGTTGAGAACCACTGGTCTAGATGATCTTATGAGAAGAATGGAAAGAGAGGAAAACAAGAACATATAGGGAGCTGAGGGGAAAAAAGGAACGTTGGGGAAAATTCTCTCACAATCAGCATGGACAAAAAGACATCTATACCAACAAGGAGAAAGATTGGCTAATGCTTGAACTCACTCTCACCTGAGTTGGTTAAAGTCAGGGAAGAATATAGACACACACACACACACACACACACACACACACACACACACACACAGGTGGGTACAGAGATGCATTCAACAGGGAAATAAAAGAGAAAGGAGAAAACATAAAATGAGGGAAAGCAGATCAAGGGAGGGATTAGTTCTAAACAAAACAAATTCTAACAATGTACAAAAATATTTCTAGCTCTTTTTGAGGTGGCAAAGAATGGGAATCTGAGAGGGTGCCCATAAATTGGGGAATGACTGAATAAGTTATAATATATGGTAGATAAATGTGATGGAATACAATTGTGCTGTAAGAAATGATGAAGATAGAAATGAACAGAACCAGAAGAACAATTTATACAGCGACAACAACATAGTAAAGACAAACAACCCTGAAATAATTGAGGACTCTGATCAATATGATGATCAACCATGATCCCACAAGACTAGTGACGAAATATGCTATCCATCTCCTGATGAAAGAGATGAAAATTTCAGAACTCAGAATGAGACTTTTTTTTTTGGCCATTGCAGAAATTCATTGGCTTGATTATAAATGTCTGTAACAGAGAGGTTGTTTTTCATTCTTTCTCAAAAGGGGTATGGATGGGTTGGGGTGGATGGAAAAGAAAGAGAATTTTAGCTGCATGAAAAAAAAAAGTTCCTGAGGAGAAAAAGTTTCTTAGCTGTGTTCTCCATCTGCCATTGTTAGGAATCCCAGGAAAGCTTATAACGGATGGGAATAGTAACTACTAGTTTGAGATGTACCAGGTAAGGTGTCATATAGGTGGATTCAGATACACTGGTTAATGTTTCCTGGTTTAGAAAGCTGGTTCAGGTAGTCTAGAGTTTTCTAACACACTGGATCCAAAGTGAGGAAGAATTCAGTTTTTAAAATATGTCACTTGCTTTTGTGGATCAACACCAGGAAAACTGAAATTATGTAGCAAAGGGCAATTAAAATGAAGAAAACATTTGGAAAATACTGAATGGCCCAGTGGCTCAAATTTACTTGGGGATACTTTTATTTTCCTCATAATATTATTTTCAGATTTCCTCCTACTTCTGTTTTGTTTTTGAAAAATATAGTTATATATAGTGTTAATATAAACCTAAGGGTAGGAAACAAGAAGTATTAAGTTCTTCTCAAGGAAACTTCTCATCTTCCCTATCTAGATATAAGGCTATTCCGCCCCTGTGAAAGAATGAAAATATCTGCACTTAAAGGGAGCAACAGTTCTAAGCCAGCATAATACTAGCTTAATTCTAGAATAACTCAGGATGAACAATATTCATTTTATCTGCCCTAAAGCAGAATATGCTAGAACTCTTGAGAATTTTGTTTACTTTCCCCCTTCAATTTGGAAAACATGTGAATAGCTATTAGAAAGAATATAAATCCCTATGCCTTCACTTAAACAATTCTATCCCAGAAGACTAAGTAACATGGGAATTTTTTTTTTAACTCACAGAATTTATGAGGTTATAGAGAACAAAAGATGAGGACAGGACAAAACCAGAAATGTGATTACATCTCCTCCCTAATTAAAATATATTATGTACATTTTTTATTAAATGAACAAAGTTAAAAAATATTTTTCCTCTGATCAATTTTGGTAGCTCTTTCATAATACATATTTTATAAAGCACAAAAATAATGGCTTGTAGCTAAAGTCAGCATAGTTTTAGGAATAAATTCTAAACTGAAGTTTGTCCAAATAAGAGTGAATGCCAAAGGTATATTTTGTATTAGTAATGAATAAAGAATACTTCTTGAAAAGATCTACTCTGGTAAAATGTTTTTCTAATCATACTATAACCGTATTCATTTAAAAATAACTACTTTTAAAATCTTTGTAAAATAATTATAATGAAAGGCTGTATGAGGTCTTATATTTCTAGTGAGCATAATGAAAAAAAAAGATGCAAAGAAATATATGACTGATATGAATAAAAAAGGTTCCAAGTATGTATATGATTAAACTGACATTTCTTCCATCAATGATGCTTTTTGCCCTTAGTCCCTTAGTCTTGTTTGCAAATGCTAATCCTGTCAAGGAATATTTCATTATCAAACAACATTAAGTTGTAAGTTATTTCTCTACTCCTTATAGTTTGTTTGTTTTTTTTACTTTGGCAAGATAACTGCTATTAAGCTAGTATTTGATACTACCTGGTAAACAAAGGTCTTGCCACTGAAATACTGGGCAGGAACAAATGGTTCAACATAGAAATGAATATGGTTTTATAATGGAAATAGCAATAAAGAAGAATCAATCAATCAATTAATTATATTATCTGTAGTTACTTAAACGGATCTACCTTGTGGCTATATCCTAAGGACTACAGAGTCTTTTGATCTGACTTGTAAGTGAAACTACTATTTATGTTGTTTTTCTCTATTGGAACAAAAATACAATGAGACCAAGGACTACCTGTTATTGTTTTTTTTATCTGTATCCCCAGCACTTAAGCCCAGTGCTTTATATGTAGTAAGCAGTTAATAATGCTCATTTATTCTCTTACTCATATGATTGTAGAAACATAGATTTAAAGTTTGAAAAAACCTTAGGGATGACCTAGGAAAATCTCTTCATTTGATAGAAAAGGAAAATGAAACCCAAGAAAGGTGAAGTGCCTTGCCTATAGTCACACAGGTAGTCCAAAGCAGTTTTGAGGTGTCAGGCTATGTATTCTGACAGTAAGTTCAGACTTCTTTCCACTATACCTCAATGGGTCCACATAAAAAGCAATTTTGATGGTTTTTATATGCTCCTCTTGGTTCTCTTTTCTCACCACTGTCCTGCCTTCCAAATCCCATTCATCTCAAGTTCCCCACCCAATCCAGAACTAAACCTCTAGTTAAACAACAAATCTGTTGGCACTCTTCAACCCAAAATTTATTTATCTGTTTTTCTGTAACCTGCACTCAATGGCTTCTTTCCAAAAAAAAATAACAGTGTTATATTCATCAGTTCCACTTCAACACTAAAAAAATGTATGAGAAGTATGTTATAACAACCATTAAATGCCTCATAGGAGGCGCCTAGAAACATACTGCTGTCCCCAGTGGGAGTGCCAAGCTGCAAGCAGTCCCTGGTCTGGAACATAATTACTATGGATTATAATGAAAAAACACTGGTAGACACAAAAGCAATGTAAGGGAATAATGCACATGGGACCTTTGAGTTGGAGTGACTCTGCCTGAACTGGTTCTAATGTAAACTGTATCACAGATATATCTTTTCTCTTCACCCTTTATCCCTACTAAAGTGTTATAAAAATTAGACATTCTCTTTCCAATTTATGGCCACTGGCATAGGTATTTATAAAGCTCTAGCAAACAACATAGGTTAAAATGACAGGATGCCTCTTCCCTCCTTCCTGTTCATGCCCTAACATAATCCTCTTCCTCCAAGAAACATAATTTATATGGCAGAACATTCAACCTGAATGATTTGCAAAATCTTTGATAAACCAAATCCTGGATCTAAAGGTAAATAGTACAGAAAAACCATATAAAGTAAATGAATAACAGTCAAATCTGTATCTGATACCTCTATTTACAGGGAAATGGAAAGCAAGAAGTTTGTCGTGTGGGTCACTACAAAGAACCATGTGTCCCTCATGTGTTGGACTAGGACATATCCTAGTAACTTGTACTGGTTATTGACTTACTCTTTGAATGTCAGAGTTGGAAGAAACTTGAAAATGATCTAATCCGATCCTCTTTCACCTATAGGAGGAGAAACTAAGGCCCAGAGAAGTGAAAGGTAGGGTAGGGTCATTGAAGAGTAGGGTCAAATTTCAGCCTGGCTATTTTACTCCAACAGAACTGCAGAAGACGCTGATGTTTCCTCCATCTATTTTATTTCTAGGTTGTTTTTTTCCCCTCTCCTATTAAAAAAAGTGTTATGCTAATAAAGTGCTATGAATTTTTTTGGTGTATTTGGAACCAATCTCCCCTGGGGCATATGTCTAGCAGTGGGATCTTTGGGTCAAAGTATATGGATATTTTGGTCACCTTTAAAAAAAATCAGAATTTCAAATTGCTTTTGAGAATGGCTGGACCAATTCTCGGTTCTAATAATGGTGAGTCAATTATTGTTAGATGCTATAACATGCAATTTTTATATACAGCAAAATAATGATTCAGAAAACTTTAGTTCTAAATGCAGTGAACATTTGTTAAAGTAGTGTTAAGTGAAACACACTACACAAGGGATTCTGAGTGTGGCTAGATTTAAGTAATTTTTCAGATATTTTTATTGAACTTGTGATAACAAAGTATAAAGCAGAAAACAATGTTATATTTTCAACTAAAATTCCTACATAGTTTTATGACACTGACACACCCTAAATCAGTTTCATATTTGTTCATAATCCTTGTCAGGATTCCTTGTCTTTTTTAGGTTGACCACAATGTGACGGGAAGGGAAACCCCTATTAATGGAATTACAGATCTTTCACTTATTGGTTAGTGAAATGTTCATAAGGAAATGCTACTGTATATTACCGTTATTTTAAAAAAAACTCGACTAATTTATAAAGTGCTTTAGAAATTACAGAACACTTTACTAACAACATTTCTGTGAGGTAGGCAGTAGGTATTATAAGTATTATTATCCCTATTTACAGATAAGGAAGATGATATTCAAGAGATCAAATAGCTACTATCAGGGAAAGGATTTAAACTCAGGTGTCTCTGACTTCCAAATCCTGAACACATTTTGGGGAACTTTGAAAGAAAATTGAGTTCAGAGTCATTTCTACCTATAGATGCTATTTCAGTAATTATTAAATGATGCTTGAAATCAATTGGTTAATAAATACACTACTTATTATCCCAACACACATGCAGGGTTAGAATTAAGGTTATGTTCTGGCAGACATTGTCTTAGAATTGGTTAGAATATTCCCTCACTCAATTTTATAAAAAGCTGATGAAACAGTTTTATGGAACTTCATTTGGGGGTTTCTCCTAATCCAGGAAGAAATTACATGCATGTTTAAACCAATCTGTTTTGTATTTAGTATTCTGTGACCTGAGAACTGCCCTTACAAAATAAATACAATACTTTGAATTAATTTGCTTATTTTGTTTTCTATGCAAAAAGTGGTAAAATAAAGGATTGGGCTAAGGGGTGCTAGAGATTTTATAGCTCAGGTAAAGAGGAAATAAAAACTTTTTTTTCCTAACTATCTCCCTTGGTAATGGTCTTTAAATTCTGATCAGTTGTCAATAATTCAAAGAAAAATCAGTAATTTTAGAAAATTAAAATAAGAGTTATTCAAATATGTAATCACATTGTCAATTTATGTGATGTGTCTGTAGGCACATATAACAAAATAAAGGATCATATGACCACAAAATGGGCACCCTGAAAAACAACAAAACAATTCCCAAAATCACAACAACAAAAAATTTTTAGAAGAGTTCTCAACCAGGGATATAATTATTATTTCTTTAACTCTTAACTAAGGGAGACAGTCTTCAAATATTTTTACTATAGAACAGGAAAACCTGAACATGACAATTGTAGAGGCTTCAAAGCTGCTGTACAATATGGTCCATTTTTGGATTAAAGTTAACACTGTTACACTCTTTGAATGTTAGAAATCTTTCTTTCTAGGATACCACTAGAGGAAGAACTAAATCACATAAAATTAATTTTAGTTATTCTGTGAAATCTTCTTTGGAGTATGTAAAATTCCATCAATTTCATGATGCTTTAATTAAGTTCAAGAGATATTTACTGAGTGCCTAATGTGAGTTAAGTAATGGACATACAAAAACAAAAAATGAAATTGTGTTTGCATGGTGGCTAGGAGGCACATGAATAGACAACGGGCTCTGGAGTCAGGAGGACCTGAGTTCAAATCCAGCCTCAGACACTTAACATTTACTAGCCATATGACCTCGAGAAAACCACTTAACCCCAATTGCCTCTCCAAAAAGCAAAAAAAAAAAAAAAAGTCTTTGCTCTCAAAATAACAATGAAAGTTTCTGCTCTCAACAAACTATGTGGTGAAATAAAAATTAATTTTAGAAGGTAGAGCAAAGTTTCAAATAAGAGAAGCCCCTTGGGCTTGGGCTTCTACATGAAGAGGGAGTATGTTCCAGATACAAGGAACCGTCTTTGCACTGGCAGAGATAGAGACAGAATTTAGAATGTTGTGTAGAGGAACAGAAAGGAGGCCAAGACTGGCTAGAGTCCATGGGAGTGAGAAAAGGAGAAAAGTAGAGAAGCGCCAGGTCATAGATCACATTAAATGCTAGGCTGAGAAGTCTGCACCTTATCCGAGGGACAACAGGGAGCCACTGGTAATCACAGAGCTACTCAGTGAACTGCTAGAGAATTACGGTACATGGTCAACATACTGTTTGTATTAAGAAAGCTCTAACAATGTGCTATTCTTTAATAATAGTACTGTGTTGCACAGAAAACGTGCTGCTTAACCCAAATCTTACAGATGGGACATTTTGAAAGTCTATGATAATTATGATTCCTTGAATGAATAAATCCGAAAGTATCTTAAAATTCAGATGCTTACTAAAAACTAGAAAATTACCTTTTGTATTTTTCTTGTACTCCAAAGTGGGTACCACTCAATGAAATGTATAGGAAAGGTGACACAATGTGATTGAAGTAGAAAAGGTGCTTTGAATATTTCTTTTGATGATAATCCCTGTTTTCTATTTGTTCTTATTGAGCTCCTAATTAAGTGTATTGGCATGTACCCACAAGCAAGAAATCCTGCCTCTAACACTTACTAGCAAGTTATGTGACACTGGACAAGCCAGTTTACTTCTCTGGAACTTTACTTATCTTTAAAATAGGTATTGTTTATACTTATCTCAAAGGGTTGTTGGGGGAGGGGGAAAAAGGATAGTACATTTAAAATACTTTCTCTACATGTGAGATATGATAATGTTATATTAAGATTAATGCTTCCAATTTCACTAATCTGTGGAACATAACAAAGTGGCGCCTGGTTAGTGTGTGCGTGTGCATGTGCGTGTGTGGGTGTGTGTTTTTAAAAATTTAGTCATTCCCTGCCTCACTGACAGACTGTTTATTTCAGAGGTATTTCCAAAGTCCAATCCAATCCAACATATATTATTAGTGGTCAAGTTAAAGAGTATTGTCTTTGTTTAAATCCTGCCTCTGATCTTTACTACCTGTGTGACCTTAGGAGGCCCCTTAATTTCTTTCACCTCAGTTTCCTTATCTGTAAAATAAGGAGGTTAGAATAGAGATCCTCTGAGAATCAGCTTTTGATATATGATCCTATAAAATACACACACACATATATCAGAAGCTGAGACACATTCATACTAGGTGGTACAGTGGATAAGACCTCTAGGTCTGGAGTCGGGAAGATCCAAGTTCAAATCTAGCCTCAGACATTCACCAGTTGTGTGATCTTTACTACCTGTGTGACCCTCAGCAAGAAGTCCCTTCACCTCTGTAAGTATCAGTTTTCTTAGCTGTAAAATGGGGATAAAAATAGCACTTACCTCCCAGGGTTGCTGTTTTGATCAAATGAGATACTTGTGAGACATTTATTAATAAATCCTAATAAATGATTCCTTCTAAATATGACGGACAGGGCATTCCTTTTCAGGTATGGGCTGAGCTAGATGGTATCTAAAAGCTCTTTTAATTCTCAGATTCTAAGACTTTAAGTCTACCTCTAGGGATGCAGGGAAGCTGAGGAAAAGAAATTCTGTTCTCTCTTTAGCTTTCAAAACTTCCCATTAGTATTGCATTTCAACAGCAAGAGGTCAAAGACAGAACTGGGGGTGGACTGAAGGGGCAAGAATAGAAATGATGTTTAAGGAAGATTTCTTAGCAAATTAGACAAATTAGAGAGAGGAAGAAACCTTAGGTCTATAGTTCTCAAAGTGTGGTCTGAGAATGCCGAATGGTCCCCAAAGTCTTTTTAAGACATCCATGAGATAAAAACTATCTTCATTATAATACCAAGATGTTTTAATTTCTAATACAGAAAATATTGATTGCTGTGACCCACATAAAAGCTATTTGGAATCCTCAATAACATTTAAGATTGAAAGGGGTCCTAAGACTAAAAGGTTTGAGAACTCATGGTCTAGAGCAGAGGTTGGAAAATTTATATAGACCAAATCTGGTCCACTGCTTGTTTTTGTATGGTAACCACATAAACAAAAATCTCTTTAGGGTCCTCAATAACATTTAAGAGCTTAAGGATGTCTTGAATCCAAAAGGTTTGAGAACCTCTGGTCTAAAGGAAAGTCTAACATGAGGTGGTGGTTGTAATTATCTAGGAGTAGAATGGTGAAAGCCTAGATTTATGTGGCATTCATTATTATTGGAAGGGATATTGAAGATCATTTAAGTCAAACTTCCTCATTTTCCAGATGAAGCCCAGAATGGTTAAGTGATTTTTCCCAAGGTGATAGCAAAGAAAATGGAGAAATATAAGACACTGTGAAATAAAAAATAACAAACTTTTCTGATGACAAATAGTAAATGTTGAAGAGAGATAAGCCAAACCTTGTTATAAAGTTTCTGGTTTACTGAGCAGAGGATGAAGAAGAGGGAAGATAGGTAGGAGCTGAATTCAAGCATGTACAGCCACAAGACCGGATCTGGAAGTCACCTTTGTAATTATTGTTAAGTTCAACCTTCCACTGAGCAAACAAGTCCATGTTAGATTATTCCTATTAGAAAACTCTTCAAATTTTGTATATGTATATCTAGTAAAGAGGTCAAAACTTTGGAGACAGCTTATTCCATTGTTGGACATCGATATTCATTAGAAGCTTCTTCCTAATATCAGACCAAAATAAAATTCTTTGAAATTTCCATCCATTAGATCCAGTTCAAATTATTAGAGATTACAGAACATAGTGGTCTTTCCTATATGTGATAGTCTATCAAATATCTGAAGAAAATTTATTAATTCCCCTAAGTCTTCTCTAGCTTAAAAATTGTTTATTAAACCATTCCTCATAATTTAATTAAACATATTTTAAAATGCCTAGTATTTGTTTAACTCTGCTCTAGGTACTAGGGATACTGGGATTAAAAATGAACTAGAGTTCCTTAAAGAAGCCAAGGGGTGAGGGTATGGAGATATCAGGATTCTGATAAAGATATACAGGGAGATGATTCCTTGTAGCAAAAGTTCATTTGAAAAAGATCTGGGGATTTTAATTGACTAAAAGTCACTGAATGTGTCAACAATGTCACATAGGTCAGACACCTTCCTCTTTCTCATCCCAGAGCATAAACCACCTGCTGGTCCAGTTAGGAGTGATGACCCTCCTGCTTTCCAATCAACTTTTGCTGCTTTATTGCCCAATTCCTACCAGGCACAGGACACTCACTGTCTGTTGGATGCTAACTTTTGAAGGTATCCCACTCTACTCTAACCACTGGACCCATTATCTTCTTGGTAGGAGGCCATATGATCTGCCAATAGTTTCCAACATCCTGGGACCTTGCCATCTGTGTTGCTAAGTACTACACCTGGCCTTTCCATCTGCCATAAGCATGGGCCTTCTTCTATTTGTTTTCTCTCCCAATTAAAATGTGAACTCCTTCAGAGTAAGGATTATCCTAATTTTCTGTTTTTATTTCCAGCATTTAACAGAGTTCTGTACCCATGGTAAGGATTTAACAAATGCTTTTCCATTCCATTTCATATAATAGCCAAGAAAGCTAATGCAATTTAAATCCCCTGAAGTTTATCATTCAATCTCTAATTTCTCTTTTCCCACTGTCCAATCCCTTGTTCTCATTTCCCTTAACCTCTTCCCCACAAAACGTCACTCTATAACTATGACCCCTCCCTTTCCACTATGCTCTCTAGAATGCCTGCTCCATAAGAAAAAATTTACTCTCATCTTAGATCTTTTCCTTCTCCACTCCTTCCATTTTCTGGCTCTCTCACTGAGAACCTCACCTCTTCCTGATGATACGCAGCACTGGCTACACTTTCACTCACCCCCCTCAACTGACTGGTCAAAGTTGGAGAATTGGAATACTCCTTATTCCCCATTATCATTCCAGCTTCTCCTACCAAATTTACTCAGTGACCTCTCCTCTTCTGAGGTCTACTCAATTCGTATCTGCCATCCAATCGAAATTCTGGTAGCTGTTTTCTACCAATCTCCAGGACATTCTCCTTTCCTCAATATTTCAGTATAGTCTTTCTTTCCTCCCTAACTCCTGCCTTCATATTAGAAGACTTCAACATAAATAATGATACATTCCTCAAACACCCTAACTGCATAGTTCTCTCAACATACTCATTTCATAAGAGCTACTCTTCCATATTGCCTCAGCTACACACAAATGGGTCACACCTGACCACAGTCTGACCACTTCTCATTCACTGCCTTCTAATCCTAAACCCTGTTCTTCATTCCCACCATCATCAGCAAACCCATGACTCCTCAATTCTTTCCTAGGCCACCATCCCTATACTGACTACACTCTTCTTGTCTCCCAATCTTGATCACTTCGTGAATCAGTTCAACTCTATACTGTCCTCTTCTCTGGTGTCCTTTGGCCCCATATAAAATCACTCTAGTTGCCCTGCCAAGCCTCAACTTGGGATCATTCCCACTATTTGTAGCTTTCACTCTTAAGACACATGCCACTAAATGATGCTGGAAAAAAATCACAAAACTGTGCTGACTGGATCCACCACAAATTTATTTTACAAACCCTCAACTGGGCTCTCATTGTGCTAAGGTAACAGTTCTACTATTGGTTTCACTATCCCATTCACCACAGTTGTTCTTCCAAACCTTTTCATTCCTCCTCAAACTTCCACGTCTCCTCCTTCTCTCAGTCTCTATTGAGAATTTTTCCTCATACTTCACTGAAATGAGGTCATTTGCCAAGAGCTGCTACTTCTCCCCTCCTTCTCATATCTTTCATTTGCATTCTGCCACTATTTTCTTCTTCAACTTTCTCACAGAGCGTTGCCAAAGCAAAGCCTTCTACCTGTACAAGTGATCCCATTCCATTCCATCTTCTCCAGCTGAAGGACCTCTCTAGCAACCCCTATTCTTTCACTTATCTTCAATTTTTCCCTACTGGCTGTTCTCTACTGTATATACATATCTCCATGTCTCCACCATCCTCAAAAACCACTCATTTGATCCATCCATCCAAGCTAGCTACCATCTCACATCTCTCTTCCCTTCTATGGTTAAACTCCTTGAGAAGCAAAGCTATCTACAATAAGTGTCTTCACATCCTGTGCTGTCCTCTCCTCTCACTTCCTTCTTAACTCTCTACAATCTGGCTTCCAATCTCATCGTTCAACTGAAATTATTCTTTCCAAAATTACTAAGATCTCTCAATTGCCAAACCAATAGCTTTTCTCCAATCTTCATCCTTACTGACTTTTCTACCACCTTTGATGCTGTTGATTACCTTTATCTCCTTGACATTCCTTTCTCTCTAGGTTTTCATGACACCATTCTCTCCTGGTTCTCTTCTTACCTATCTGACCACTTCCCACTCTCCTTTGCTGGATTTTCTTTCAATTTATGGCAGTTTCACTTCCACGTTCATAATGGACACTTATGGTATCTCAACATAATCTGTTCTAGGCCCCTTTCTCTTCTCCCTCTATCATTTCACTTGGTAATCTCATTAGCTCCCATGAATTCAATTATCAACTTCATGCTAATGATTTTCAAGGCTACTTATTTAGCGCTAACCTCTCTGCTACTAGATGTCAAATCTCCAACTGCCTCTTAGATATCATGTCTAAAACTGAACTCATCAACTATTGAGGGCACCACCATCCTCCCAGTCACCCAGGGTTGCAACCTTGATGTGATCCTCAACTCCTTACTCTCTCTCTCTCAACTCCCATATCCAATCTGTTGCTAAGGATCAATTTTACCTTTGAAACATCTCTCACCTAAGTCAGTTTTCCAGCTCTGACACTGCTACTACCCTTCATTACCTCATGCCTATTGCAACAATCTGCTGGCTGATCTTGTTGCCTTATGGCAGCGGTTCTCAACCTGTGGGTCGCGACCCCTTTGGGGGTCAAAAGACCCTTTCACAGGGGTTGCCTAAGACCATAGGAAAACAAAATTACAGTTATGAAGTAGCAACATAAATAATGTTATGGTTGGGGGTCACCATAACATGAGGAACTGTATTAAAGGGTTGCGGCATCAGGAAGGTTGAGAACCACTGCCTTAAGGCTCTCCCCCTCCAGTCCATCCTCCATTCAGCTGTTAAAGTGACAGACTACAGGTCTGACCTTGGCTCCTGTACCACCTACTGAATAAACTCTACCAGTTCACTATCACCTCCAGGATCAATTATACAACCCTCTGTTTGACATTCAAAATCCCCACCTTTCCAGGCTCTTTACACTTTACTCACCCTCATATACTCTATGATCCAGTCACACTGGCCTCCTTGTTATTCCTCAAACAAGACATCCCATCCCCTAACTTCATGCATTTTCACTGGCTGTCTCTCCATGTCTGGAATGCGCTCTCTCTCTCCCTCTTTCTCTCTCTCTCTGCTTCCTGGCTTCCTTCAAGTTCCAGCTAAAATCCTACCTTTTACAGGAAAACTTGCCCAGTCTCCCTTAATTCTAGTGTCTTCCATCTCTCCATCTGTTTATTACTTTCAATTATCCTGAATATATATATATATATATATATATATATATATATATATATATATATATATATATATAACAGTTATTTCCATGTTGCCTTCTCTATCAGACTACGAGGCCCTTGAGAACAAGGACTGTCTTTTGACTTTCTTTATAACCCCTACACTTAGCACAATGTCTGGCACATAATACACACTTAATTGTTTACTGAGTGAATTCTTATTGTTTTGTCCAGTTGTTTTTTAGTTGTATCCAACTTTTTTGACTCCATTTGTGGTTTTCTTGGCAGAGATACTGAAGCGTTTTGACATTTCCTTCAACTCATTTTATAGATGAGAAAACTGAATTCTCAGGCTACATTAAGAGAGCATATAGTATTTATGACTAAGATTGTGATAATCTTGTTTTACTCTGTCCTAGTCAGAACATATGTGGCATATTGTGTCCAATTCTGAGCACAATTAAAGAAAGACACTGTTAAGGAGAATGTTCAGAGAAGGGCAACCATGACGGTTAATGGACTTGAAAGATCTAGGAAGATCAATGTCATATATAAAAAAAAAAACGGGACATGCTATTATGCTTAATCCCAAGTTATAGCGGCAATGAGATGATGCAAAGATGTACATTTAAGCTTAATGTAAGGAAAAACTTTCTAACAACTGGAACTGTGCATACGTGGAATGCACAGTCTTGAAGGATAATAAATTTTACCCTCAGTTTAAGTCTTCAAACAGAAGGCTAGATGAACACTTGTTGGGTATTGTGTAGAAGGAATTCTTGTTTAGGTAGAAACTGGACCACAAAGACCATGATTTTGTAAATTCTCTTTAGCAAGCTTTCAGGATTCTTTTTCCATCTGGCAAATTTGACTTTTTAAGGCATTCTTCTCCTCACTGGCTTTTTGGTCCATTTGAGTTAGTCTATTTTTTAAGGTGTTATTTTCTTCAGTCAGGTTGTTGACTCTCTTTTCTTGATTTTCTTGCATCATTCTCATTTCTCTCCCCAGTTTTTCCTCCACTTCTCTTACTTGGTTTTCAAAATCCTTCTTAAGCTCCTCTATGAATTGTAATCAGTCTACATTTTTCTTGGAAGCTTTTGGTGCAGGAGTTCTGACTGTGTTGTCTTCCTCCTGTTCCATGCTTTGATCCTTTTTGTCCCCAAAAAAGGAATCTAAAGTTGGATTGCTGAGCTTTCTTTGCTTCCTTTGCCTGCTCATGTTGTCAGTCAGTTACTTCACTTTTGGGCTCAGTAGAACTCTGCTTTCATAGGGGGGCGATCTGTCCCAAATCACTGGGGTTTTTGCAGCTGCCAGAGCTATTAGGAAGCCGCAGTCTCTGCAGCCCCCACCAACTTTGGCTCACTGAAAACACTCCTCAGGACCACCACCCAAGACCATGATCCCAATCCAGGCAGCTCAAGGCAAGAGCACTTAGCCTCTGAATGATTGCTTGGCACCCCTACAATCTGCAGGCCAGGAGCTTCTGAAGCAGCCCCATGGAGGCGGCTACAGGGCCGCCACTTCAGACTGCTTTTAGCTCTGGAGGCAGGGGCCGGACCCTCTCCCCCAAATTTAGCCAAGTTCCACTGACCTTTTCCCTTTGTCCTTGGCTCTTATGGGTTGGTAATTCTGGAAACCACCACAGCTGCCGGTGATCTGCTCTCATGAAAGCTCCAGCTGGGGCTTCTCCTGGATGGCCTGGAGCTAAAACCCGCATGGGGCTGGGCTCTGCTCCCAGTGTGCTGCTATGAGCTCTTTCTGTCCGTCTGCCAGGCTGCCGTCAGTGGGAGCCTTGTTTCTCTGTCATTTTATGAGTTCTGGAGCTCTAAATTTTGTTTAGAGTCATATTTTATAGGTATTTGAGGTGGTTATGGTGGGAGCCACAGAGTTCTCCTGTTTCTATGCCACCATCTTGACTCCATCTGATTTTGTAAATTCAATTCAAACATTTACACTTCCTTCCTGAATGAGAGAAATCTTTGGCTGTGAGGGTTAGACTTGTAATTTGTAACAGACATTTAATTTTTTTAAAATGTCTCTTTTTAGCTCATAAAACTCTTTATAACTTGGTCCAAACCCTTTCCAGGTTATTGATTATTATTCCCCATTAAATTCCCCATTTTATAATCCAGGAGGCACTCCATCTTCCATTTCCATGTACCATGCCTTTACACTGGCCATCCTCCATGGCTGGAATTTACCCCCTCTTTTTTCTCCTCCCTTTCACACACTATCTCTTTTCCTTCAAAATTCAACTTAAATACCCTCCCACACGAGGTCTTTTCTGATCTACCCAAATGTTAGTGTCTCCTCTCCCAAACTAGTTTATTGTTATCTACTTTGCATTTATTCTATATATCCTTATAGATGTACTTGTCTCTTCTATTAGAATGTAATCTCCTTGTGAATAGAGACTATTTCATTCTTTATCTCTCTAGCCTCAGTGCCTAAAGGAGTCCAAGGCTCATAGTAAGTACTTAAGAAATGTTTTCTTACTTGATTGAATGGAATCATTTTGCTTTTAGAAACAGAACTGGTGATTTCAATGTATGTTTAAAAGTAGCTGAATTGTAAAAATTGTAATCACATAATACTGAGAAGCCACTCCCCTGGTGATTTTCAGCAATAAGGCTCATTGAGTCATATCTAATGAACTTAAGTGGAACTTTTAAAGCGAACTGTCCAGGTAGGAAAAATGATTGTCACTTAATCTGTTTCCAGGCAGGGGCACACTTTGATTGTCACCTATTAAGCTGTAGACTTGTCAGCTCTCTTACACGAATGAGCTGGGAGACATACAGGAGTCTAGGAAAACAGTCATTTTGGACTCAGGAGACATGAAGGGAAAAGTAGGATCAGCTGAGAGTGTTGTCATACAAACCTAAAAAAATACTACCAAGTTACCAATTCCTATACTCTCAAAAGAATCTTTAAAAGGGTAAAGAATACAACTACTTACTTACATTTACTAGTCTGAAAGAATCCTTATTCATACCCCCTCCAATCCAAAGGTGCTTTTCACAAGTGCTTTTATTAGTTCTGTTGTTAAGCTTCTCTTCATCAATAAGTTCAATTTAATCAGAACTGTCACTTACTGTCTTGTGACTCTGGGCAAGTCACTTACCCTTTCAGGGTTTCAGTATCCTCATCTTCAAAATGAAGGGGTGAACTACTTGAACTCTAAGGTCCCTTCTACCGCTAAATCTCTGATTCTATGATTAAGCACCTACTATGTTCAAGGTGCTATGCTGAGTGCTGGAGATACAAAGACAAAAACAGTCACTTCCCTCATGGAAGAAACAATTCTATGTATACGTAAATGTAAAATATATCCGAAGTAAATATAATGTAATTAGAGGGATCAGAAAGCTCTCATGCGTGAGTCAGAATTAAAAGGTAGAGAATTCTAGGCATAGAGAGAGACACTATACAAAGGCCCTAGGTGGAAGACAGAACCTCATGTTTGGTTAACAGCAAATGGGCAGGTTTCTGGGTTGAAAAGAGAGGAATATGAAATAAATCTGTATAAACAGGTTAGAATCAAATTGGGAAGGTGCTTAAATGTCAAGTATAAGAGTTTCCATTCTGCCTAAGAAGTAATTAAGAGTCATAAAAATCCTTGAACCAGAAATGGAAGAGCCTGGAAGCAGGGAATCCAGTTAGAGAACTACTGCAACAGAGGGGAACCCAGACAAATGAGAGCATGGTGCCCGTGAGTTGAGAGGTGACCTGTTGTAGGAGCAGACTCAACAAGATCTGGCGAGTGACTGGATATAGGAGGATGAGGAAGAATGAAGAGCTGAGGATGACTCTAAGACTGCAAAAACTGGGACCGTGATGTCTTAAAGAAAAACAGGGAAGTAAGTTCTGTCTTCATCATAAGTCTGAGATACCTACAAGACATCCAAGTGTGACTATTAAATGGGTAGTTGATAACAAGGGAAAAGAGATCAGCAGAGCGAGGAGGGCTGAAGCTGATTTGAAAGTCATTTACAGAGAGAAAGGAGTGACAGATACTTGGATAAGAAAGTAAAGATCTTAAGGATAACAGACCAGAGTCCAATACAGTATAAAATAAAAAATTCACTCAACATTTACATAGCTATCTCCTTACAGAGGATCAGATACAAACTTGATTCTCTGAATACAGAACTTTTATTTAAGCTACACTATCATCCATTTCATATTTGCTTACCAAAAGGTAAATTTTTTTTTTGCTTTTTGGAGGACAATTGGGGTTAAGTGACTTGCCCAAAGTCACACAGCTAGTGTGTTAAGTGTCTGAGGCCAGATTTGAAGTCAGGTCCTCCTGACTCCAGGGCTGGTGCTCTATTCACTGTGTCACCTAACTGCTCTGGTAAATTTTAGACCACATTTAAACAGAACTAAATTTTTATAGAGAAACAGTTAACTAGTTAAGTTTCTTTTGGAAAAGATCTGTGTTCTCTATTATTTATTTCTACCACAGCACATTAGAAAATACTCCCTACCTAAGAGACTCTTAGATGCTTGTAACTCTCTCTGTGACCACGTGAGACAAATCAGTTTCAGAGTCAGAGCTTGAAGAAGTACCTCACAATTTTGTGATCTAAAGCATTTTCCAATTCTAAATCTATGATCTTATGATAATCACATCCTCCAGGATCAAAAGTCATCCATATTTATTTGCTAGTTCCTGAGAAAACCAATCTCTACACTAGAATGCCCAAGTGCCCTGGAGCCCTCCCACAGCTTTCCACAATCCTATAGACATAACCTCCATGGCACTACACTATAACTAAAAAATGGTGAGTGCTTCTATTGCCTTCTTGGCTGTGTCCCACAGCCCCTTCCATGGTCTGATTCCTGACAAAGGATCACAAACGAGAATTTGACTTTAGCCTTAAACACCCCCCCCCAACTCCACCTCCAGCTGTGACATTTTCATAGTCTTGTGGCACAGTAAAAGAGCTAAGCTTCCACAGATCACTATGTTTGATTTGTTGGAGACTCTTGCCCTGGACATAGCTCCACTACTTATCATTTTTAACACCCAAACAATTTAGAATTTTCTACCACCAACCAACATACCACAGACTTGAATAAATTTCCTAAAAATAGTGGTATCTGGGGATAGAGCCAAGTTCTAACTGATGAGAAAAGTAACAAATACAGACTGAGAGGCAGTGCAGTGCAACATATAGAGTACTGAACTTAGAATGAGAAGATCAGATTTTCACATCTGACCTCAGATACCTACTAGCTGTGTGACCCTGGGCAAGTCATTTAACCTCACTGGGCCTCAGTTTCCTTAGCTGTAAAATGAGAAAGTAGAACTTGATAATCTATAAGGTCCCTTCTATCTCTAAATCTATAATCGTATGATCAAAGCTTGTGGTATTTGTTTTACTACGTTCAAATAAACAAACACAGTAAAAAAGTGTTAGAGGTCATTTTACTGACTGGCTATTTGAACATATAATGGTCTAATTATGATTAGCGTTCATAATCAAAAGTCAGATAGATCCACTCTAAGATTCTAAAATTCCCTATAAAACAAAACTTAAAGCTGTTTGGTACAGTTTCTTAAATGTACTTTATTGTATTCTTTGAAACTAGTAATGTGCAGACAGTATACTTTCATGATAATGCTTAATGCTCAGCTAGAATGCTTCGTTTTCTAACCACGCTGAGTAAGTTTATATCCAACTCAACTTAATGTACAAAAATGGCAAGTGTTTTATGAAACAGAAGTACTTATGATCAATCAGAAGTACTCCCTTTGAAAAACTTCCATAGTGCCCCAAAACTTAACCAAGCATAATAAAACATTTATGAGATCTATAAGAAACCTCCAACTTAACACACTTGACTTAAAATAATTCAAATGTACTTAAGAATGACAGATTTGCTTACTTTATAGGTATTTAAAACTAGCAATTACTGTATGCTAAACACACATACAGACACACACACAATGCTACTTAAACTTAAAAACATGTAGCAGAAATTAGCTTAACAACAAACCTGTGTGTCTTTCAAAAATAAAAATTGTCTCTTGCCATTAGGCCAATTTTACATTCTGACAAAAGCAAAGTCAACCTTGGGAACTGACACATACCACAGGGAAAACACTTCTGGGATGTTATTTTAATGTAAATTCTTATTCTTGGGTCATTATTTTCAAAACAACAAGGGACCAAGGTTCCTCTGAATAACAATTAACATTTATAGCAAAGTTCTCCCAGAGGAAAAAAACCATATATATTTTCAAGCAAGCAAACCAGTTTGTATGGTAAATTTTATTTTATCAAACTTGTTTAAAAACCCTTGTTCTCTTTATATTTAATGTTAGTTATCTAAATAGCGATTTCTGCCATTTTGATCAATGTATTAATTTGGTCAATATAACCTAATACCATGAGATCCATTCCAACTATTAAGATCCTGTGATTTTTTAAGAACAAGGGAATTAAATTTGAATTATACTCACTACAGATTCTACACGTGAAATCTGTAGACAATATTATTATAACATGAAAACATTCTTAATCTACTTACAAGTTCTCTGACAAATTTGGTGATTTTAAGCAATCTTATATGTTAAACTATATTTTAAATGACTTACAAACTTTATCAATAAATGCAATCTTCACCTATGAGCATTATAAGAAAAGCACAAAACTACAGAAGTTATTGAAAGCATTATACTAACATGAAGGAAGAATTCCCATTTCATTCTTCTTTACAACATTTTCTTTAAATCTACTAATAAAGAGAACTTAAAGGAGAACTCAACACATTTATTAAATACTTACATCATGCCATGCCATTGCAAATAAAAAGACAATAAAAAATCCCCGCTTTTAAGGAGATTGTATTCTACTGACATTCATCTCTTAAGATCCTAGATTTAGAGTTGGAAGGGATCTCAGAGACCATCTTGAAATACAGAAGCCAAGCCCCTCATTTTACAAATGAGGAAATGAAAGCCCAGAGAGGTTAAGTGATTTGACCAGAGTTCCACAGTAATAAATGGTAGAGACAGGATCTGAACTAGGTCATCTGAATCCAGACCCGGTGCTCTTTCTACATTACTACACTGCTACCTCCAATACTTGTGCCACTCTTCTATCACAGGAAAAAAAATGTAACTCAGGGCAGCTAGATGGCGCAGTGGATAGAGCAACGGCCCTGGAGTCAGAAGGACTTGAGTTCAAATGCGACCTCAAACACCTAACAAAAAACTAGCCATGTGATCCTGGGCAAGTTACTTAACCCCAATTGCCCTACCTTCCCCCTTCCAAAAAGAAAAAAAATGTAACTCTACCCCCATTTTCCAATTGCAAAAAACAAAACAAAACAAAAAAAAAACCCAAGCTAAAAATCACAGATTTGATCCTCTCCCCTGGACACTTGGGCTGCAATGGAGATTCAATACACTAAACAAAATTCCTCAGTTCAGATTAGTTCAATTTTCAAAATGTATACACTGGGACTTTATTCCAAAAAAGCAACTGCTTCCTGCAATTGCCTCCTTCTCCTTTTATCTGATCATTCTCTAATTATCAACTTAAAATTGTTCCCTATTCTAAAAACTGGCAGTTATCAAACATGGGTGGGTGAATAAAATGCTTTCTTTCCTATGAAAGAGTATGCGTGACAACAAGAGATTCTGTTAGTTAATATAAAGAACACCATAAAATTTCCATGCTAGACTATTTCTCCCATAATGTCTTCCACACACCTCAAGTTTAAGATTCTGAATCCAAATGTAAGATATGTAAGATTTTCAAAGATTAAATTTTCATTGACTGGAACGAGGTTGTAGGACTATATATTAATTTACTTACGAATTATAATACTGATACTATTCATTAATATTTTTCAAATAGAAAAAAGCCACTAGACAATGTTTTGCTTTAAAAAAAAGTTCTTATACAACCCTGTCTGTGGCAGCAATCTGGGGACCTGCAAGACAAAAAGAATCAGACAAATAACTGCCCCAAAAGAGAGCGAGGAATAAAATGAGTAAACACCAACTGGGGAATGGCTGAATAAATTGTAGCATGGAATGGAATACACACACACAAACACAATCCATGACTACAGTAATGTGACCCAAACAAACATTAAAAAGCAGTCATAATCTGATAAATTATAACAAACATCTCAGCCCTAAAAAACTGATAAGGAAATTCACCTTCATCCCATTAGTGGATAGGTGGGACCTAAGATGTGTAATGCATAATAGACTGTCAACCAGAGTTGTTGTTTTGGTTGGCTTTGCTTACGTGTTTTTATTTGATGTAAGGAATGGTTCAATGACAAGGAATGGTAGTTAGTGGTGGTTAAAGCAAAATGACCGATATAAAATAAAACTTATTTTAAAATAAGCAAATGAACATATGATCACATCAGCCAGACAAGGCTTAAAAGAAGATCAAAAAGGCTCAAGGCTTAATGAGATTTCCTGAGGATAGGAACATAGGGACAAAACTTAGCATATACATTGCATGGAACATAAAAGGCATTTAACAAATATTTAAACACTGACAAGACAGTAAGGAAGAGTATAACCAGGATGGGTAAAAGGTAATGATGATGATGATGATGATGATAGTAGCTAGTTCTTATACAGTGTTTTAAGGTTTGCAAAGAGCTTCATACATATTATCTCATTTGATCCTCACAATAAACCCTGGGAGATAGGTGCTACTATTATTCATGTTTTACAGATGAGGAAAACTGGCAGACAGAGGTTAAGTGACCAGCCTCCTCCTCCACTGTCCTTCACACAAGCAGTGTTTGAAGCTAGAAATAAACTCAGGTCTTCCTGACTCCAGGGTCAATGCTCTAATCCACTGCACATCCTGCATATACTTTGCAAACCAGGGTAACCAACAAACCTCCACTCAAGACCACAGAAAAGATCCAACGAAGTACAGATGAGATGATAGAGACACATTTTGGAAGAAAAGTGAGTTCTCAAGGATATCTGACTGGCTTTTCATCTCTAACGTCAAAGGCATGGGAGAATTACAGGTGAAATCTATCTGTATTGGGAGAAGAAGCTTCCAGCATAGAAACCATCACACTTAAAATTCAGGTAACAAATTTTTCTCACATCACACAATCAAAAATAATAATTTACATTTGTTTATTGCTACATAGCTAGCTCTTTTACATGTATTATGTCAGTAAATCATCATAGCAATTATGTGAAACAGAGAATTATTATCTCCATTTTATAGTTGAGAAAGCTCTAAAGTTCACAGAGTTTAAAAAATTTATTCAAGGTTACACTTCCAGTAACTGTGGAAACACGATTAGAGCCAGATCTATAGATTCCTGGTCCTGTATTCTTTAGGTCTCAATGATCAATTATGATACATCAAAATACCTGAATAAATATACATGGGCTTAAAGCAGACTTTAAACAAATACAAAAAAACTTGGAAATAAAAAAAAATTTCAAATTAGTTGTTATTTAAATTACATAATTAAAATCAAATACCTAGAACACATAATCAAATAGGATAGCTAGGGTCAAAGTGTGGTGGTTCTAATTCTGAGAGAGAAATAATTTCAGTTTTTGTACCAATATCAGTTACTGAGGATGATGTGATAGAGACATTTAACAAAGAAGCTGATAAGATCCTTCAAATCAAATCAACATATATTCTGATACTTGTTCACTTCAGTGCAAAAGTGGGAAAAAGGTGAAGATGGGGAGAAACATATAAAAAAGTGTGGTCTAGGAAGGAGAGGGACTAAATGAGGTCAAAGACTTCCAAATTACACAAAAGACACAATTTCTTTAAGAGAACACTTTTTCTGAAAACAAAACAAAACAAAACAAAATGAAATAAGACATGGTAGGCACCAAACTTGGCAAAAACCAATAACAGCCTAAAGAACTAAACATTTTATTTTAACAAGCTTCTTGCTGACATGGAACTTTTCCCTGAGATAGCTATCTTTATACAACTTAATCATTGATTTGTCAGATTTAGATTAAAATAGGTTAGTAAAATGTTTTTAATAAAACAAGAAAAAATACATTTGACATACAATAAATAGGACTTAAAACCGAATTATTTTTAAAAGTAATTATAGATCTAGAACGAGGAATGGACAAATGAAAAGTAACATATAATAGGAAAATTTTTTTTAAAGGAATTACTTTCAGAGGCATCTTATTTACATTTCTAAATGAACACACTCATTTTCTTCCTTATTGAAAAAAAAACTAGGTCTAGATATACACTGATTGATATTTCACACACAACTGTATCTCAAAGCTGTTTAATTCTACACAAATTCCATGAAATAATCACAATCACATCTAAGTCCTATTTGAAAACACAATCAAATTATGGAGAAAAAAAAGTCTATCAAATATGTCCTAACTTTATTACTCATAATAGAAAATTCCGTTTTAATTCATGTTTGGAATTTCAGGAAGACACTGATGTGCTCTATCTTTTTACCTATTATTTAAATACTGCCAATTACTGCATAAAGCTGCTATAAATGTCAGATTAAAATTCTCCTGGAGAATAATTATTAAATAATTATTAGAGGCAAGTAGGTGATTTGAGACAGCTAGGTGGCACAACAGATAAAGTGCTAGGTCTGGAATCAGGAAGACTCATCTGGTGTCAGACAATTACCAGCTGTGTGACCCTGGAGCAAGTCACTTAACCCTGTTTGCCCCAGTTTCCTCATCTATAAAATGAGCTGGAAAAGGAAATGGCAAACCACTTCAGTATCTTTGCCAAGAAAACCCCCAAAGGGGAACACAAAAAGTCAAATGCAACTGAAAAAAACCACTGAATAACAATTAATGACAGATTCTGTCATACAACAAGTTTCCTTGTTGGTAAAATGGATAACACAATCTCTAATATTCCTTCTAGATTTAGAGTCTCCTTTCTCAACTGTGCATGTAGAATGTTTATAAAAATTAGTTATCTTTTGTTTTTATATCATTTTCACTTTCAAATATATCCCTCTCTCTCAACTACCCAAAAAAGTATACCGCGTTAATAAAGAATAAAAAGGAGGAAAAAGTTCAGCAAAGCTAATCCACATATCAACTGAAGCTGACAATATATTTAATAGTCCATACCCATAATCCCCAACTGTATCAAAAAGGAGAACACAGTCATAATTACAGAGCATTCAAACCTTTTTAACCTTCTGTTTAAATTTTAATATTGAATTACTGTTTTCCTGGTTCTGCTTAATTCATTTTGCACCAGTTGATATGTCTTCCCGTACTTCATTATTTCCTACAGTACCATTCATGTGGAACAAAGTTGTTTCACCTGAATACAAAATTCACCAAAAGAACTTTTTATAATCAAAACATTAAGAGTTTAATTCACTATGTAATCTCAAAAGTTAGTATTATAATACTTCAATGAATATGCTAGTTCCTTGAAAGGGTCCTTATCCTCCACTAGAATAGGTATATCTCTCCATGCCTTCTCATTCTGTGAAATTCTTATTCATGCTCTGAAGACCTTTCTCTAGGTCAGTGGTTCCAATTTATTAGGTCATGAACCCCTTGGATTTTATGATGATGGTCCAAGGGGGCCTGTGCTAATAAAAATCCTTTAATGGTATTTTAAGAACTAAATAATTGCCCAATTATGTTATAAAAATATTTTTCCTCTGTGAAAACAAGCATGTACATGTCTGAATCATTAAAGGTTTCTGCTGCAATTCAAAACTATCATGACTATGCGCACAATGATTTTGGTGTTTGTGCAGTAATTACACCAAACTCTACTTCCAAGCATGTGTTCTTGCATTTTCTCAACCTGTCATCAAATTATTTCCAACCTATCAAAATAGTCTGACATTCTAGCACAAACGAATTCTCAATGGATACTCAGATGTATGCCCATATCCACATTTTTGTTCTATATACTTCAACAGAGTAGTTCCCTCTTTTGTACCTTATCAACTGTATAATCACATAATCAATATGAATATTTGTGTTCTTGCATTAAAATGTCAGGCTGTTTGAAAACTACAATAGGCCATGCACATACTAAGTCATCTTGAAATTATGGACCATGACAACAGCTCTGTAGAAGTGAATCTCATTGTAGTATTAAGGCTATTTACTAGCTTAAATCTGTCCTACACTTATGTTACTACTCTTTTGACAAGAGAATTTTCAAATGAACTGGCTGCCAACACTGGCTAGTTTTTCAGCAGATTTTTCTGTGAGAGTGTAGACAGCGTGCCAATGGAAGAAAAGAAAATCATTTTTCTCAAAACATTCCTTCCTTACAAAGATTAGTTTATACATAAATACTATTTAAAATCAAACAATATATATGATTGTGCATTAAGTATATTTATCATTTAATAAAACATTTGTCATTAGCTGGTAGAAAAAATAAGTATCTTACATCAAAATTGGCTATTCATTTTCATTGATTGCTTAGGTAGCTAAAAATAAAAAATGAATTTCCATTTCTCAGCAAGACAGCTTGTAAAAATTCTCCTATCATATTCTACCACATGTTTGCATGAGCAAACATTGTCACTTTATTCTTGTTTCAAATCAAAATACAGAAATAAATTTGATGCAGAACCAGATTTAAGACTGTGTTTGTCTAGTGTTAAGCTAAATACTGCAAACCTTTGTTCATATGAAAAAGTCCAACATCGACATTAAGTATGCATATGATTATTATGTTATGAATGTTCCAAGTTGTAACTTATTTCATTCAAGTTTTATTTACATTCAAGTCCTGCATCACCAACTGTCTTTTGAATTGGATACTCTAAAGACATCTCAAACTCAACATGCTCAAAATGGATTTTATTTTATCTTCCCTCAAACCCATCTATATTCTGAACTTTCTAATCCTTTTTAAGGATACCACTATGTTTCTAGTCACCTAGGTTTACAATTGAGGTATCATTTTAAACTCTTCTTTCTCATTACTATAACAACTACTACTAGCTAGCACTTACATAGCACCTTAAGGTTTGCCAAGCACTTTACACGTTATCTCATTTGATCCTCACAACCACCATGTAAGACAGGTGTTACTGTCACTCCTATTTTACAGGATGAAGAAAGTGAGGCTGAGAGAGACTTAAGTGACTTTCCCAGGATTACAAGGCTATTAAAGTGCCTGAGGGAGGATTTTTTTTTTTGCTTTTTTTTTTTGGAGGGAGGAAGACAGGACTATTAGGGTTAAGTGACTTGCCCAAGATCACGGGGGCTACTAAGTGTTAAGTGTTTGAGGGTGCATTTGAACTCAGGTCCTCCTGACTCCAGGGCCAGTGCTCTATTCACTGGGCCAGTGCTCTATTCATTGCGCCACCTAGCCACCCCTTGAGGGGAGGATTTAAATTCAGATTTTCCTGACTCCACATTCAGTACTATATTCCCTGTATCACATCGATATCCCACTCTCCCTCCCTACATGTCCAATCTGTTGCCCAATCTTGTCATTTCTAAATCCACAAAATCTCCCACATTTGTCCTGTTTTCATTCACAGAGCCACTACTCCAATTCAAGATCTCATCTTGCCTGGACTACTGCAACACTTTTTATTTGCTCTCTTAATTCAAAGTCTCTCCTCATTCCAATCCATCTTCCACAAAGTCAACAAAATGATTTTCCTAACACACAGATCTGTCCATGTCATCCCTTACTCAATAAATGTCACTCACTGTCTCCCTTTTACCTCTAGGATCAAATATAAAGTCCTGTGTCTGACATTTAAAGCTCTTTACAAGCTGACCCCCAAACCCCTTTTCAGTATTTCACATTATGCTCCTCCCCCATTAACATTCCAGTACAGCTATACAGACCATTCCTATCTTTATCTCTAGTCTCTTTGCTTTTGCACCAGTCATACCTGTTGGACTGTCGTCTCCCTCCTCTTGAAATCCCTGCTTTCCTTCAATATTCGGTTCAAGGTCCAATTTGCAGGAAGACTTTTTTGCTCCTCCAGTTACTAGTGCCTTCTTCTCTAAGGTTACACCTTATATCTCCTGTGTAGCCTCCTTGAGGGCAGGGGCTGATTCAGTTGTCATTTTACTTCAGAGCTTAGCAAACTACTTTGCACACAGTAAGCACTTTATAAATGCTTGTTGACTGATTAAATTTTAGTCTGAGAGCTAATTTTGACGTTGATTTATGTGGTAGCAAGGAAGTAGATAAATGGCTAAGTGGATAGAGGGCTGGGCCTGGAATCAGAAGACTTAGTTTCAAATCTGACCTCAGACACTCACCAGCTGTGTGTGATCCTGGGCAAGTCACAACCTCTGCTTTCCTTAATCCACTGGAGAAGGAAATGGAAAACCACTTCAGTATGATTGCCAAGAAAACCCTATATAAGGTCACAAAGAGTCAGACACAACAATGACCGAATAATAACAATGTGGCAGCATAGTGAAATGTTTAAATGAATTTGTTTTAAACTTCCCAGAACATAGGTACTTTAAAAACGTCTGTCAAATTGAACTCTAAGTTCTATACTCAATGTATCAGTGACACTATTTAACCTTTATTAAGGCTACAATGAAACCTCTACAAACTAGGCAATTATGATTTACTAAATAAAGGTTTCCTTTAGCAGCATCAAGTAAAAGTGAGCAATTTTTCAGCTATGCCCAAACTGTGACCTTCCTATCATAACACACTGGAGGTTGTCTCATACCATGCTAGATTTGGCACACTTTCCTAACACCTGAAAACCAGGGGATTCTACCTTGGGAAAGCAAAACTAAAGTCAAAGAAGAGTCTGAATTGAATGGTCCCTCCCTCCTCATTTCATCTTCTTCCACCCTTACCAGTACTGAAGTTAATCTTTTGAATTAAACATAGGTGACAAAACTATGAAGATTCGAATAACTCTTCAATTTTCTTTTACATATTATATACTTTATCAAAATTTATGACTAGAATTAGATTTATTATTTCCTCATTCACTTTAATATTTTGCTGATGAAAGGAATTTGCATTATAGTTTCATTCTTTCAGGTCCAATAAAGCTTTTAGTAAATAGACCCCTGGCTTCCATCTGCATTTGCCAACTTTCACAAAATCGCAAATTGATAAAGATAACTGTGCTTTTTAAGATCTTTTCTTTCAAGACTGATCAAATCCCATTTACTAAAGAAGGGCTTTTCTCAGGCCCTCTTAGTCCCCTCTACTAGTGTCTTCCCTCTGCGATTACCTTCCATTCATATAGTGCACAATTCATACATACAATTATTTTCATGTTATCTTTTCCATTAGAATGTCAAACCCCTTAGGGCAAAGGTCATGTTTTTGCCTTTCACTATATCCCTACTATTAATTCAGCACAGTGTCTGACTTACAAAACTGTGCTTAATAAATGCCAGGTTTTTTTTTCTTTTTAAAGTAGTACACTTCAATCATTATTGTTTGTATATTGGTAAAGCACTCTTCAAAATAACTATGTATTTCTTACAAATTTTCCATAGTTCCAAATCTGCATTTCTCTAATAGGACAAAGACTAGTGTTTCGATTATTTACAAATTATTCCTTCAGGTCCCAGAAATAGTCTTCCAGACAGGCTAAGGACTTTGTTACCAGATATTACCTTTGTGTCTTAACCTTTCCTCCCCAATCCACAATACAGGCCTACTAGCCACAAACTACATAGTGTGGATATAGCTCTCTCTCCCTCTCTAGCCTCACTTCCCCCCACAAAAAAGAAAAACAAAAAACTTCCCTGAAGTAAGGACTATTCCTCTTTCATACTCCATCAACAAACAGAAATTCAGATTAAAGAACAGATACATGTGATCCATTTTGCATGCTGCCTACATTCAAACAGCATTGAATGCAATGCTAAAGGCAGAGCTCTTGAGAGAATGGGTACTTCGACCTTATGGTAATATCTGCACATAGTTCACCGTATATTTATGAGGAAGGATCTCCTTTACTAGACTAGATGCTCCATGAAGGCAGGGATCTTGCCCTACTTAAACTATATGTCTACCCTCAACGTCTATCACAGGGTTCTACATATGATAGGTGCTTCATAACTGTCTGTTTTAATAATCAAGAGAATGAACATTTAAATAATTCTAGTTTATTACCTCATACCCATGAAATTGGTAAAGATGGGGGGAAATGGAAAAATCCCTTGTGGAAGAGGCTGTGGAAAAACAGATAACAGTAATTCACTTTTGGTGAAATCAAAATTGTCTAACTTTTCTGGAAAATACCTTGAAAGTATGAAAAAAAATGATTAAATTGTTCCTGTCCTTTGACTCAACAATTGGTTTTATGACACAAGAAATTTAATGATCGTAAGAACAGCTACACACACACACACACACACACACACACACACACACACACACACACACACACACACACACCATATAAGATTCATAGTAATATTTGTAATAAAAAACTGAAAACAAAATAAGTATTCAATGACTGGGGAATACCCGAACAAACTATAGTATATGAATGTGACAGCATATTATTGCTTTATGTTACTAAGCAGAATGAATAAAGATAAGTTCAAGAACAATATGCTCTATAATTACAATGTAAATACAGACATTAAAAAGCAACAGAACTCTTATTAAAGACAATGGACCATGTTGATACAAAACTACTAAATCTAAAGCATACATCATTCTGTAATGGGCAGACTGCCTTCAGTGAGAGTGTTCTCATGTGGTTACAAGTATCCAAAATGCTAAGGAAAGGAGCTACTATTCATCAGGCTAAATTTCAGTATGTCAGAATCTCAGAAGATTTATGATAAGATGAGGGATTGCATGAGGAAGAACAAACTTGGGAAAGGAAGAAAGGAAAGAACCACACAGAATAAGTACGAAAGCTAAAAATAAAACAAAGTAAAATGTAGGGCTGCTGGAGGGAACCTATGGAAGCAAGCAGAGGTACAAAGAATGATTTAGGCTGTGGCCACAGCAAATGGACAACAGAGAGAGGTAGCAAAGTATGGCCTGGGATCCTCAAACCCAATAGTCTCAGAAGAATCCTGGTGATCTCAGAGCTAAAGTGAAAAGCTTCACAGCTCTCCAGACTGCCCCAAAGCTTCAACAATTCTTCAATCTGTCCTGAAATCTACAGAACTCCATGGGACAGACAGCAATGAATCTTTACCTTTTATACTCGACTTTGAGTCCCAAAGCAGTTGTGTACTCCTCTATATGTGCTAGAGGAATTCAGACCATTAGGCAGGGCTTAAACTATAATCTCTCTGAAGCCTATCAGGGATTAGACACATCTGTACATGTATGAGGAAAGAAAATGATTCTACTATTTGATTACCTCTAGATACTTACGTTGTTTTACATATATTAAATGCTCCTGATATTAGACTGGTGACTCTTCCATGGTCTAGTAATGAAGAATGTTGCATTTTTGGAGAGAAGAGCTGTTATTTGCAAAATTATTATCTAAAACTAACTGGTGAACTTTGGGCTCCAGTACCAAAGTTCTCAGGTATTTCAGGGACCCGCATATATATTTCCCTTCTGTTATGAACTGTTAAACTACAAAAGTGTAAAAGCAGTTTTGAGGGAATATACTTTCAAGAGGATGTCTGGGAAATGCATCAAAAGAAAATGTAGCAACGACATTTTTAAAAAAAGAATCAAATAGCTTAAAAGCAAAATGGCAGAGGTGATTAAAAACATCACCACCAAGTTCTTCGTTCACTGCTGGCATCACTATCTGTTAGCCACTATCTGTTAGTCCACACGCTACATACCTACATCATAGTATATATACAGTATCAATGTCAGAAAGAGGATCCCATGGTATCAAGAAAATGTTATATAGTCTTTAGCCTCTTCTGTTTAAGAAGGCAGTAAAGTACATAACATGTTTTGGACAGTTTTACATTAAATAAACAGCTGAAGTTTTGTAACTTAAAAGGTTCTTAAACCCTTAGTTATCCAGAAAAATTACACAGAATCATTCTAGTGTCTCTAATAATGCCATAAAAATCTTAACATCACAACACTTTATATAATTTCAAAATAAAATACTTATCAACAAGTATTACATATTATTTGAAATATATTATTAGTTAAAATATTTCATTGTAATTTCTTATAAGTGAGTTCCTAAATTCTAAAGGGCAAAAATATTGTACAACAGACAGACCTGGTAATGAATAAATTTCCATTACAATCAATGCAAGGTCTTATCTCACAGACTTCCAATTTCCTTGTCCCCTAAAAGACAGACAAAATAATCATTTGAGAGGAAGGGAGAAAAAGCAATATATAATTATTGCTGACTTCAACACAAATTCTACTTCAGCTCACAGCTTAGATACAATGATCTCTTACTACAATATTTTAAAATTTTTCTCCTTACTTGTTGACTTCATAGTTCTCTTTTTTTCACTAAATAATTACAAATTTAATTTTTTCCTAAGAGGCAGAAATTTGTGTCTGAGTTTGTTAGAACTGACAATCAATTGTTGATTTTTAATTCAACAATTTATTCACTTAAAAAAAAGCATTGTACTTCAAATTTTGGGGCAGTTTAGTTATAACGGTTACTGAATAAAAACTATGGCTGCCTTTAAGTACCTTTTTAAAAGTTTGTCTGGAAAATATGACACCAAAAAAATTCCTTCAAATCATACAAGAAATGGATTGAATTACACTATGGCAAACAAGATTATTTTATTCACAACACATGTCTCTAAGTCTGCACTCCTATGTATATGAAGAATAGTTTGAAGTTCTCATATACCACAAAAATATTCTCAGTATTAGGTTGGCAAATATATAACATGCTACTTCCCTGACACTCCAATGTCCCCAAACCTTGACTACTTAGATTTGCTGCAAACATAAAAACATCAGAAGAAAAAAAAGAAACAAAAGAATTAAAAATCAGGAATTCAAGACATTAAAGTTACATAAATGTAATTTTTGATCAATTTGTCAACTACAATAAAAGAGCCCTTTCATTGACTGATCAAATCTCACTACTATAAAATCCAAAAAGGAAAGAAAAAAAGAGGAAAAGCAAAGAGAATAAAAAATGAGAAAGGAAGAGAACAGTAAATAAGAGAGGCCACAGAAACCGAAAGTGATTGAAGCAAAGAGAAGCAGATAATAGGCACTCATAAAAAAAGAACAATTTGAGGGAATTCAGTGTAGAGGCACTGAGTTCTCTCCTCCTCTAAAACTTTAGAACATATCACTGTATTTTAAAAATTAATGAACAAAATCATAACCTTGAGACATTGGAAAGCTCAAAAATATCCCACACACTCTGTTTTCTTAGGAAAGTCCTACTCCTAGGTCTTATCAGTATAGAGTAACCTGGTATTCCAAGGTTATTTGAGCTCTGGAAGGTCCTTCCTAAGCAGAAAAGACTGCAAGCACAGGCCCTATGTCTGTCATCTAGCTAAATTTAGAAAGCTCATCAACAGGTCAACAGGTGACGGTTTGTTTTTTTTCCCGGTCACAGCAACTGAGATTATCTATTACGGTATTAGGATTTTCAATCTATGTTCGCAGGAAAAGGGTCCACACAATAGAAAAATGGCTCTTTTCAGCACTGAAGTATATTCTGTCTATATACTGTCTAAGTATATTCTGTCTAAGTAAATAAGAGAGATGTTTTAGAAGGAATTCTAACCCAAATAGCTACAATTTTTAAAAGATGGATTTTAAAGATAAAGTTATCTGGAAATATTATTCTTTCCAAAAACCTTACTTCTCTACCACAAACAACATTCATTTCAGGATAAATGAAGTGTTAATATAGTTACCTGGAGCAACATATTAATACAGTAACACATGAATCTATGGCCCATACCTAAAAATTCCTTAGGGCAGAGAAGTGTATTACCCATTATGCCCAGCTTCTTCTAAGACCAAAAGCATATAGTGTCTATGTACATTCTGTTTATCCTCCAGGACCCTCCAAGCTTCCCTATAAGAAAGGAATATCAGTCAGCCAAGAAGCATTTATTAATGTTTACAGGCATTGTACTAAGCACTGAAGATACAAAGAAAGGCAAAAACAGTTCCTGCTCTCAAGGAGCTTACATTCTAATAGTAAGATAACATATAAATAATTAGGCACATACAAGCTATATATGGAGCAGATAAAGTTAATGAATGGAGAATGAATGCCTCAGCAGCTGGGGGCAGGGAGAATGGTGTCTTGTAAAAGATGGGCTTTGAGCTAAGTAAACACTAAAAGAACCCAGGGAAACTAAGAGATGGAGATAAGGAGGCAAAATTTTTGAGGCACAAATAGGCATGGAGATGGGAGATGGAACATGCTGGCCTGTGAAAATAGAATATGTGCAGCTGGATAGTAAAGTATGTAGAAGGAAGAACAATGTAAAAAAACTTGAAGATTGAAAGGGACCAGGTTATGAAGAGCTGGCTTTTTTTTTGAGTGGGGAGGGGCCTCTTGGAGGTTCACAGAGAGCTGCTGGAGTTCACAGAGCAAAGGAATGACATTGTCTACACTTTAGAAAAATCACCTTAGCAGCTGACTGGAGGATAGATTAGTGTGGAGAAAGACTTGAAACCCAGGAGATTAAAAGGCAGTCCAACAGTTAAGATGTTATGAGGGTCTGAAAAAGCATCAAGGCAATAACTGTGAGGGAGAAGAAGAGGATGTATATAAGAGATGTTGTGAAGGTATAAACAATAAAACATGGGGTGAAGTTTAATGAAGGAGCCAAGGTTGATACCAAGATTATGGGCCTAGGCAACTGAATGATAGTGTCTTTGGTAGTAACAAAAGTTTAGCATGGGGAAGGATATATAGAAAAAATAAAGAAGCCTGTGAGAAATCCAGGTCAAGATGATCAAGAGACAGTTAAGGTATGACTAGCTCAGGAGAAAGACTAGAGATGGTTATATAGATCTGAGAATCATCTACAAAAAGATGACGATTGAACCCATGGGAGCAAATACCCCAATATCCAACCTTCTTCCCATCCTAACTTCTTTCTTCTGTTAAAAGACTCTCAAATGGATGTTTTAAAGTTTTTCAGCAATTTGATATTTTAAATATTTAATGGTATTTTTGTACTATAACCTTTTCTGATATATTGGAGTATGTCCCTGTGGTTTCTGTGTGCACCCCTGAAAACTGTGTGCAACAGAAATCCTTACCCAAATAATACTTAGAGGTTTCTCAAGGTAGGAAGCAGAAAAGAAAGGTTTATTACGATCTCAAGAAAGGGGCACCCTCCTGACAAATGGTCAGGGAGGAAAAGCAATTCACAAAAGGAAACGGTGAAGTTATAAAGCCCTTACGGGGAATTCTTTCCTAGCTCCCTCCTGACCCTTTTCTTCCAGTGGCTGGGAGTTAGGTGTACAATCTAAGCACGGCAATCTACCTCAAGTACTGGAACAAGGAAACAGCACACCACCCAATGTACATTTGAGAAAGCAGTTCTGTCCTTATTTGGCATATCTTATGCTGAGGTGTCACTGAGGAGAGGGGTGACTCCCTACCTTTGAGTTTTGAGTCCTTGTAAATCATGTGATTTCCGGGGAAGGAGAACTTGGGCCTGTTTCCTATGAAAAGCCTTACTAGATTTTAGAGTACAGTCTGAGAAGTTTTTACTTCTTTCACTTATACCTCTAGTTACAAAATGTTCAAGAATAAAACATATCTTTATAAAGAAAAATATTAATACAGTTGATACTATTTACATCTATATGAACAAAACAATAAAAGAAAAAAAGCATGTAATACGGTCATAAATTTACAACTGCATTAATATAAGGTAACTATGAAGTACTTCCAATAATATATTCTAGAGCACAGAATTTTATAGTTAGAAGGCCTTCAAGGGAGACTTAGTGTAATCTACAATTGAAAAAGGATCTCCTCTACCACTTAACTGACAAGTTGTCATCTTTCCTTTGTTTAAGAACACTGAAAAGAAACCACTTACACTTTGAGAGGCAGCATTTTTTCACTTTTAAATAGCTATGATTGTTAGGAAAGTATTCCTTACCCAAAGTCTCAATTTGACCCCTTTTGCAATTTAAACTCACTACCCCTAGTTTTGCATGGCAAGCATCATCTTTCTTCTAAAAATATTTGAAGACAACAATCATGTCTTCCCTATACAGTGGAAAGAATGTGGGATTTGAATTTAGAAGATCTGGGTTTTAATTCTAGCTCTACAACTCACTACATACTTGTTTGACCTTGGGTAAACTATCAACGCTCTCAGGGTTTTAGTTCCTCATCTGTAAAATAAAAAGTTTGAACTAGATGATCTAGAAGTTCCCCATAAACTAAATCTATGATTCTTCCCCTAACTGATTCTCATATGGCATGCGCTTGAGGGCATTTACTCTCCTAGTTGTCCTTCTTTGAACATTCTCCAGTTTAAAAATGTCTATACTAAAATGCAGCTCCCAGAACTGAATATAATACTCCAGATGCAGTCAAACCAGAGAAGGATGCTATTAATGGGACTACAAGTTCAATATGACTAGATGCTTCATCTCTTTTAACACAGACTAAGATCACATTAACCTTCTGGGCTGCTATATCATACTGCCAACTCATATTGATTGTAATCCACTAAAACTCCAGATATTTTCAGACAAACTACTGTCTAGTTTGTGAACAAGTTTTTTTTATTAAAATTTCATCTTATTTGATTTGTACCAATGTTCTAGCCTGTTAAGAACTTTTCAATCTTGACTCTTATCCAGTATCAGAATAGGAATATAATATTATTACCATTTTGGTGAGGAAAGACCACTTCTTTGTTTTGTTTCTGTAGTCCCAAAGCTTAGCACTCAGTGGCCACTTAATAAATGATTATTAAGTTGAATACAGCTATGAATTATACATGCTAGTACATCCCAAAGGTCTAATCATCTCATCTACAGTAGTAATGGGCGCTATAAAGGGATTTTAACTCACAGTACCCACACAGAAAAGTGCATTTCCTCATTAACACAGTTCTCAACTCAAAGCTGCTATACTGAAGTTGTGAAGAAATAAAGTTCTGAGGAGTGGAACTTTTAGGGAAGGGGAAAGGAATAAGTATTTATATAGTGCCTACTACATACCAAGCACTTAGGAGGCACCAGCCAAATATGGGAGTCAACAACATTAGACATTTATGGATCGCTGATTTACCTAGAAAGGAAACATTATGTTTCTATAACAAACTTTCACTGGGCATGGAACATACCTAAACCTGTAGAGGGTAGAGTAGCCAACATTTTTCTAATCAGTAACTTAATAGAATAGAGCAATAAAAGTAAATTTAAAAAATAAAATCTAAAGCCCCAAACTGTGTTTAATAAATACATCATATTATTGCAGGGCATTTACACATCTTCCAATTGTTTTCCAAACACTGCTTTTAGTGCAACTAGCCAACATATTATTTTTTTCACCACAAATTAAGATAAATTGGTTTTGTTCTACCATAGGATTCTATGAACACAATACCAAACAACTTCCCAGCCATTTCTAAACCATGATACCTCCATTCTGGTTCTTGTCTTTCCCCACTGGAAACTGTATTCTGTTCCTGGTATCCTGGTCTCTAATGGATGAGCTTTTACCTCATCTTGCCTAGAACCAAGCCACCAAACCACTTTCTAGATATTTTCAACCCTCTCATTGTCATAAGTCCCCATTTTTCAACCTAAGCTCCCTTTTAGGTTCTATCTTTCCCTATTAAAATGTAACTTACTTGAGGATAGAGACTGTTTTGCTTACTTGTTTTTGTATCCTCAGTACTAAGCACAGTGCCCAATACATAGCATGTACTTAGTAAAGTTTTTTTAATTTATTCATTCATTCCAGAACAGATGAGTATGAATGATGAAGTGGTGCTGGGCAAAACTTATGGATCATTAGAACTGCAATCTTGTTCTAATTGCTATTTACCTCATGGTATCAGTAATGATGGCTAAGGTAGTAAACTTATAAGTAACTGTAAAATAGTGACCCTTTGACTAATTAATCAGAATTACTATGCAATTTTGATGAAGTATCTCCAAAAAAGTCTTTAAAAAATTATCTTTTGCATCAAAATAAACTTTGCTGCCATTGCCACCAACAATAATGGGTTATTGGCAAGATATGTAAATGCTAGGTCATATCAAATAACTCAGATTAATTATTTCCCTTTGTTCACAACCAAACATGGGAAAATGAGGATCACAGAAGATAAAAAAAGATAATTTTGATTACATTAAAGTAAAAAGGTTTATTAGTTTAGGACAACTAAAACCAATGCTGCTGAGATTAGAAGGGAAACAGTTAAGTAGGAAAAAAAATCTTTATACCAAGTTTCTCTTATACCAGTCTCATTTCCAACACATATATAGAACTGATTCAATTTTTTTTTAAATAGGAGCCATTCCCCAAATGATAAATGGTCAAAAGAAAGGAATAGGCAATATTCAAGGGAAGAAATCCAATCTATCAAAAGCTATATGAAAACATGATCCAAATCATTAATAATTAGAGCAATGCAAATTAAAGTAATTCTGAGGTTCTACCTCATACTCATCAGATTGAAGTTGACAAAAAGAGGAAAATGACAATTGTTGGAGAGACTAAAGGAAAATAAGCATATTAATACACTGTTGATAGAGCTATGAATTTTCACTGTCATTCTGAAAAGCAATTTGGAGCTATGTCCAAAAAAAAAAGTCATTAAATTGTGCATATTCTTTGACCCAGCTATATCATTACTAGACACATCTCAAAGAAAACAAAGAAAGAGGGAAAGGACCCATATTTAAAGAAAAAAATATAGCAGTTCCTTTTATAGTGGCAAAGAACTAGTTAACTAAGAGAATGCTCATCAGCTGGAGAATGGCTAAACAAAACCTGTTAGGTGACTATAATGAAATATTATTGTGTTGTAAAAAATAACTAAAGGGACAGTTTCAGATAAACCTGGGAAGACTTATATGAACTGATACAGTAAAGTGAGAACAACCAGGAGAATAATTTACATAATGACAATATTGTTAAAAAAAATAACTTTCAAAGATTTAAGAACTTTGATCAATGTATTGCTCAAATACAATTCCGTAGGACCAATGAGGAAGAATGCTACCCACCACCTCACAGAGATGTAATGGACTCATTATAATGAAAGACATATATTTGGGAAGAACACAGACAACTTAGGAATCTGGGGGTTTTTTTTAGAGACACTGCTTTATTTTTTAAAGTACATTTAAGTAGAACTTTAGAGTTAACAAAATATTTTCCTTATAACAACCTTCTAAGGTAGGAGCTACATGAGAAATCTTTTTTGATTGAATATGAATGTTTGTTTAAAAAGTTTTGTTTTCTTTTTTTCTTTTTTAAATGGGAACTAAGAAGAGTAATGACAAAGAAAATTAATGTTCATAACTGGAAAAAAATTAAATTTAATTATAAAAAATTATTTCCTTATGTATACCATTCAAAGAATGAAGTAAGTCAAAATTATGGATAATCCAAACTACTTTTTAAGGAGAATTTCTAAACTGGCATGATAATACTGTGGATCTAAAATGCTGACTTAGAATGTCTGGGCTAGAAGGGAGAGGCTGTGGAGAGGCTACATGGCATAGTGGGTAGAGATACAACCTTGGAGTAACGAAAACCTGTTACTATATCTGACACATATTGGCTAATATGATCCTTAGTAAGTCACTTTACCTCTCAAGGTTCTAGGCCAGGTGTCAAACTCAAGCAGAAACAGGAGCCAAAAAGATTCCTGGTGGTGCACACTGACTTAGTTTTTAAATGTAATGTTAGCTCTATTTCATTGTATCTTGTTAGGAATCTTCAAAATTGTCCAATCTGCAAGAAAAACCACTGAGGCAGAGCCCTGGGCCAATGGTACTTTATTAAAGGGTCCATGGTCCCCTCTAATGAAGTGGATCTCAGATTTTCCTCATGATGTAAGATACCCACCTCCTCTAGGGCCTTAGTTTTATAGTACTTGATACTAGGACAATACAGGTGAAGTAGACCAAAAATACAGAATCCCATTGGTTGACAAACAGGCTAGTAAGCAGACCCTCACAGACCTATCTTGACCTTTTAGGAGGTCCTACCAAGCCAAAGAGCAGGATTATGGGGCTGATAAGCAGATATCAAAACATCTACACCTGCTGACAGGTCAGCAGAAGGGCAGGTTGCAGTCTGGCAACCAAGGTCACTCATTGGCTACATGCTCATCATAGCCTTCTTCCCATGTTGGGTAATAGATGGATGGCAAGGGATAGGGGAGAAGGGGCCAACAAAAATAGGTGGGGGACTTTCCACATAATTGAGTCACCTCTGTCACATGGAGTTTGGTCACCATAACAAGAATGGGTGGAGGTCATCTCCTAAACTTCCATGAGTAAGCAAGTAAATTTACAATCTGCAGTTCAAAGTTCTGAGGTCTACTATCAGAACTTATAATCACTATTCCTATAGAATCATATCAAACTGATTAATACTGATTGGAATAAAATAGGGGTCCAATAAATTACCTATCACAATTTTTTTTAAATTTTGCTAAATATTTCCCAGTTACCTCTTAATCTGGTTTGGGCGGTGAAATGGTAATGCAAATTAAAGATGCCCCTGTATTGGCTTGGTTTTTGGGTTGAGTGTTAAAACCCAGAGCTTGTGAATCCCACTAGTGGGATGGACTTGTTGACATAAAGAGAGAGGGCTGAACTGGGAGGAGCCATGAATTTGGAGGGAGGCCCAAGCCAAGAGAAGGCCCAAGCAGAGGAGGCCAGAGTTGCTGAGATTAAGACTGCTGAGGGCCAGTTGGAGCTGCCCAAGATCTGCCACCCGGAGCTGCTGAGAACTGAGGAGGCATGGCTGTGATGCCGGTATTTTGTCTGTCTGTTTTGATGTTGTTTTGCCATATTCACCTGCTTAAGAACAGTGCTGCTGTTGTAGAGATTCTGGAACCCTGCTGTTGGTTCAGAAGCCTTGAAGGAGGATTTTCATGTTTATGTTTACGGAAATCGTGGAAGAGGGTCTTGCTGATGTTTTCAGGGGTTCTGGGACTGTTCTGCAGGCAGAGAGTGACTTGATGAGGACACTGGAAATGTATAAGGTGGCTCTACTGAGCTTTGTCTCCCCAGGAACAGGGATTGCTGAATACTTGTCTTCTGTCAAGATGAAGACAGGACCTTGGGCATCGAATGCTGTGATGATATCTTAACCTTGTTGTAGCTTAAGGGTAGATGGCTTTTTGTGCTCTCCTGCCCCTTTTGGGAAAGTGCTTGGCATTAATGGATGGTATTGTAATTCAGTTGTGATCCAGGGGTGGTAAACCTTTGACTTTTTTGTGCTCTGTGATTGACCAAATGAATGTACTTTGCTTATGATTGGAAACTAATCTCCATCTGAGAAGAGAGACTTTGACTAACTAAATGAATGTACTGCCCAGGAGTGAGCTACTTTGACTAATGTACTGGCCAGGGGTGGGATACTTGGACCTTGGTGCTTTGCAATTGAATTCAGAATTTAACTTGCTAAATGAATGAGTTACACGTATTTTTATTTTCTCTGTTCTGTGAATATTTGCCTTAATCTGTCACTGAATAAATGGGGTTTGCTATGCTGGTAATCCCAACCTTGGAAGTTGCCTTTGCTTGGCATTACAGGAAGCACTCTTGCAGTGCTGTGGACTGGTGTTTAACACATGTTCTAGGTAATTCTATGGCTATAAGTTACAGGGAAAGTACCTGCACTGAAAGAAGTTGCTTCTTTTCCTGGAATTTTACTATACCAACAAAATTCCAAATACAGTACCTATCCTTATCCCTGGTCTAATCCCTCATTTTATAGATGAAGAAACTAAGGTCCAGAGAGCTAAACTGACTTGGCTATACTCACCCTACTGGTTAGTGGCTGAACTATCTCAAACCCAGGTCTCCAGAGTTCTTGTCCATTATTGGTTCCACTGTATTATAATTGTTAATGAGGTCAACTTCATATCAAGAGAGCATACGTTTTTACTTTTCCATTACCAATGGAAGGATCATGAAAGAACAAATTATTATAAACATTGTTAATAAGTTACCTGTTTACTTGGGCATTAACTGTATCTTGTCACACATTAAAGATATGCAAGATTTGAAATAAATACTAACATGTTACTCAAAGGAACTAAACTGCACTTTCTACCTATTTCAAAGCAGATTCTAATCATCTAGAAATGGCATTCCAATAGCCCTACTTCCTGGTTTTGCCTAAAACAGAGAAAGGGTCTTGAACACAAAACTTGGAGAGGAAAAAAAATTTATTTTTTGAATTTAAAAAAATCATGTATAGTTCTAAAAAGTGTATCCTCCCAATACAATGAGTTAAACAATCATCTTTTCTCCTCAAGCATAACATTTAAATCTTTATCCTATTAATATTCCAAGAACATAATCTTATATGGTATTTCCCACAGATTGAAGTACTTTCAGAGACACCTTGTAACATTTCTGAAAGAGCATTGGATTTGTACTCAGAGTACTTAGGTTCCAACTCTGACCCTGCCACATATTATCTGTGTAATCTTGGGTGTTATAATCACTTGACCTCTTTGGACCTCCTTAAAAATTATATTATATATTAATTCATCACCAACACTAAAACCTCAATAAACCAAGCACAATAGTCTAAATGTGTCTTACTTTTTTTATATAAGTACATAATCTGACACAAGCACAAAAAAGACATGTAAGCACAAGTGTACAAAGATAATATATAAATTAAATGAGACAAGCTGAAAACTAGACAAAAAAGAATTCTACCAATTTTTAATTCTGTATGCTTTTCTTTTTTTGCTTTTTGGAGGTGGAAGGCAGAGCAATTGGGGTTAAGTGATTTCCCCAAGGTCACATGGCTAATACGTGTTAAGTGTCTGAGGATACATTTGAAGTCAGGTCCTGACTCCAGGGCCGGTGCTCTCTATTTACTGTACCACCTAGCTGCCCCAATTCTGTATGCTTAAAGTGTTAAAGAACAGTTGTAGTAACGCTACTATGCAAAATTATGTTCAAAACATTTTGATGGGGGAAAAAATATTAGTGCTATTCTGCAAATATTCTTCCATTTTCAAAACATATGACCACCAAAGAACACAAGAAAATAATCATAAACACTTCAATCTTTTTTCTTCCCTAAACAAAATCTACTATCTCCTCTAAAAACTACACACTATATTTTTTTAAGTTCCAACAATCAAACTGCTATATATAACAGAGAACTAGACTCCTGTCAGCAAGAATAAGTTATCAATTCAAGAATATATAAGAAAGGATGAGTGATCAGATGGCTGAGAGGACCAACTGAAGTTCCAGGATGAACTGTGTCACTTTGGTTCAGTTTTGGTGATGTCAATGATGCTTAGTGATAAAAGGCCTCATTGAAATTACATGCATAGTCCAGGTACACAACACTAAATCTACCCAAAGTCTGTAACAAAACAAAAAAAGAGGAAGGGAACAAGTGTATCCTAATGACATGTAACTTCTATCATAATTTGTAGCAGACTCTTGATACATTAATCCTGTTTTTAAAGTTTTTTGGTTTTTCTTATATCAAGGTCCACATTTTTTAATCTATAAAACAAAATTTTGGCCACAAGGCAGATACAACATGAAAAATTATAAATATTTTCCTAGTAATGAATTTTAGCTTTTTATTAAAATCAGTTCAAACTTAGATATGCAATATAGTTCTCAATGATATTTAATCCTTAGTCTAATCCTCAGTCTAAGTATACAAACCATAATGACAACTATAACGTTATGATTAACTTATGTGGACATGTGCTCATAGGAAAGAGTAATCTTTAAAAATGCAGTTCACATAGCTCAAGTTTTAATGGATAGAACTTACGAAAAGTCATTACTGGAAGGCGGAGCCAAGATGGCCAAGTAAAAACAGGAACTCTGCTGGGCTCCCGCTCCAACCACCTCTAAAAGTCATTACAAAACCAGGTAGAAATGTAAGTAATAACCGGAAGGTACAAGACCTTACAACTAAAACTGTAATAGATGGTCACTATACAGGCAGGAGACATATCCAGAAATTGCAAAGGTTCCATCTTCTGTGTGGTTTGCTGGAAAAGAATGCATTTAAATTGTATGATGTCAAAAATAATGAACAGTTTACAGTTTGTTTACTTCAAATTATAGAGAATGATGTGGCAAGAAAATATTCTCAGATACATTACTTAATAGCTTGAAAACAAATAATTTGATAAAAATCAAACTTTTAGGTTCCTTTTGAAAACATGCTGATGTATTTGGCCTACACCTGATAATATTCAAGTTCATCTCGTCTACAAAATATAAATATTTATTTAAAATATGAATGTATGTAAAGCGTCTCTATGAGCCAAGCCTTTGTGTTTCTTTTGGTGAATTAGATAAGATGAATGCTATAAAAAAATATAAAATATTTTATAAGGAACTATACGTTATGGTGACATTTTTGCATTTGTAAATCATCCAATAAATGCTAGTTGGGCTCAAACAAAATTGCATAAATACTCTCAAAGAAAACCAACTCTGAATAAATTTTAAATGTTTGCAAAGCAGGCATCATAAAAACAAAGTAAAACTAAATGGAGTTGTGTCAATGACTGTCCATTTCCGATACATTCCACTTATATATACATATCCATTTTAATTTGGCTTACTGCATTTGGTTCCTTGAGCTAAAGCATAATACCATTAAAATGCCACTAAATACATGATAAGCTACATCATTTAAAAAAAGACAAGGCTTTTTCTTGAACTATCTAAACTACAAGGATAACAAAAAAGAATCAGAGAACATCTGGAAAATTTGGAATGACTGAAAAAGGTCAGTTAAATAGGGTTGATATATATTGGCTAATTGATGAAATATGGTTGCTCTTACATAAATTTCAGTTTTGTTTTCAGAAAGATTTCCTTTCAAATATGATACGGTAACATTTTGTTCAAATACATATGTTAACAAAAGATTCATACATTCCTACAATGGATACCTTAACTGCAAATTACCAATTATCTCCAGTACCAAAGATGATATACAAGTTTAATAGTATTTATCTCCTGTTCAAGATTACCACTTTATTTCTGTATTATTCTTAGCTAAGAAGGGTGTGAAATACTCAAATGACAACCTAGAAAAAGAACCTTACTTGATCAAATTTTGAAACTTTTCTTTTTTAACTTTTTTTTTTAACTTCTGAGTTCCAAATTCTATCCCTCCCTTCCTGAGATGGTAAGCAATCCAATACAGATTATAATGTGCAATCATGTAAAACATTTCGATGTTAGTCATTTTGTGTAAGAAAACTTGAACAAAACAAGGAAGGAAGTAAAAATAGTATGTTTCAGTCTGTATTCAGACACCATCAGTTGTTTCTCTGTAGGCAGATAGCATTTTTTCATGTGTTCTTTGCAACTGTCTTAGATAACTGTATTGCTGAGAACAGCTAAGCTATTCACAATTCATCATACAATATTGCTGTACAATGTTCTACCGGTTCTTCTCACTTCACTCTCTATCAGTTCATGCAAGATTTTCTGAAAGTATCCTGCTTGTCATTTCTTACAGCATAATAATAATCCAATACAATCATATTCTACCAGTTGTTCAATCATTCCTCAATTGATGGGCATCCGCTCAATTTCCAATTCTTAGCGACTACAAAAAGAGCTGCTATAAATATTTTTGTACAAATACCCCCCCCCCCTTTTTAACTATCTCTCTGTGATACAGACTTAGGGTATAAAAAGTTTTATATTGTCAAAGCCCTTCTTTAAAAGAACTAAGGATATTAAGAACAGTCTCTAAAACATAAATAAACCTATATAACTTTACATTCATAAGTCTTAATTGATTAAGCTAAAATCCTACTGAAAGTAAAATGTAAAGAGAATATTAACCTTAGATTTAGAGTGTCTTGAAATGTCATGTAATTAATTCTAACGCTTTTAGCTAGGGGTGAAAAGTCAGTTTTATGTTAAAAATCCTAAAATTATACAAGCACCAGAAACGTTTGTCACAAAGTTCTTATTTACATATAACCAAAAATCTCTTACTGTAGCTTCAGCCCACTTTTGCCTCTTCTGTCTTTATATGGTCATTTATATGGTCATTATCCATAATAAAATAATTTTTCCTAAAGTCCTCCAAACTAATCCTTTAGTCACTCTTTATGTCCCAGAGTAATAATTTTAAGAGCTTCACTTCACTCTCAAACTTTTTTCAAGTTGACTTTACAGTCTGTTCACAGTTTGTTCTGTCAAGTTTGTATTCAGTCAAAGGGCTGCACTTAAGGACCCAGAGGGTCACATATGGCCTCAAGGCTGCAGGTTCTCTACCCCTGAACTAGATGCTCTGAGATCCCTTTTAGCTCTAGAATTCTATAATCCAAAAGGCAACACCTAAAACTGAATACAGTACTCATTTTTTTAGTTTCTCTTTTTTTAATAATATTTGATTTTTTTTCCCCAATTACATGTCAAGACAATTTTTGGCATTCATTTTCATAAGATTTTGAGTTCTAAATCTTTCTCCCTTCTTTCCCTTGACCTCCTGTCTTCCAAAAATGATAGGCAGTTTGATATAGGTTATACATGTGCTATCATGTAAAACATATTTGCGTCTTAGTCACAGTTGGAAAAGAAACAGATTAAAAGAAAAAAAACACAAAAAAGACAGTATTCATTTATTAAGTGTAGGATGTTCTTCGATCTTTTGGGAATAAATATCCAAGGTTTTTAATATACTAATGAAAAAGTAATTATTTTGTTATTCAACTCATATACCCCATTTAACATGCTTGCAAATATGCCTGAGTCTCCTCCATCCTTCATAAACCTTCACCAGATCCCACCATTCCCCTTTTAATCCAAACTCCTTCAAGTTTATACTTGTTATTCCATTTCCTCTTTTCTCAACTCCTCAATCCTCCACAATCTGGATTCTGACCTAGTCATTCAATTGAAACTGCTGCTACCAATGATCTCTCAATGCCAAATCTGAAGGTCTTTATTTAGTTCTCACCCTTTTTGAGTTATCTGTTGCGTTTTACTGACCACCTTCTCCTGAATGATTTCTCTTCTCTGGGTTTTCACATTTCACTGTCCTGATTCTTCTCCTGTCTGCTCCTTCTTACTCATTTCTACTTCATCATCTACATTATAGCTCATATACCCAACAACTCTAAGCATTCCCCAAGGTTCTGTCCTATGCCCTCTTCAGTAACCTCATCAGTTCCCATGGGTTTAACCAGGAGTAAGCAAACTTTTTCTTTTAAGAATTAGTAAATATTTTAGGCTTTGTGAACCAAGAGGGGGAACCAACAAGGACATCATGTATTTAACAAGAAAGAAAATAAACTTCCACAAAATTTTAGTTGATAAAATTGAAAATATTATTACTGTAGTAGTAGTGGTGGTAGTAGTAGTAGTAGTAGTAGTATACAATTTTTTGTAATTCAGATCTACCAATGAGAAAAATGGAATTCTTTTGAAGGGAATAACATTTGCTTAATTAAGGTTCAAAGTTAGTGCTACCTAACATCAAAACTGGTTGAAAATATTTATCTGTTAATCTGATCTGCAACTGGATTTTACAAATTTCATCTTTGAAAATGTCTTTTCAAAGAGACAGATACTGCCAAATACTGATAACAATCCAAGGATATATGATTTTAATTGAATATATACATTACATAAAAGGCATTTATAGAATTCTTGTGGATTCTTTCCTTGATGTTTGTCTCTAAGCATGCCATTACTTTGTAGAGTAATCACTTCGAGGTGAAAGTTAAGTAGGAGTTCCTCAACTAAACAGTTAAAAGGATTTGAAAATATGGAAATTTATTTTCCACTTGCAATGAGTTCCCAAAAATGCTGTTGGAAGTATAGTTTGAGCTCAGAACAAATATACACTGCAGATGTGTGGGAATAGAGAACTTGTTCTTGTTTTAATTTTGACAGCATGAGAAGTGTATGAAACAGCCTGACATTACTTTTGATTCAAGTAACATTATTAATGGCTGAATTTCCTTACCACAGTTTAAGTTTCACATAAATGTGTTGGTTTGTCTTATAATTTTAGGTTGGATTCATTAAAAAGCTTTATCAAGTTTGCAACAAAAGTTTATTTCCAAAACTATTCAAGTATTTGGTAATAGTGGTTGAGGGTATTTCTTCCTGTTCAGAAAAATTCCGATATTGGCCCTGAGGTAAAAATTGTAATAAAAATGTTTTCCCTCTTCTTTTTTTTGTTTCAACATTGATGGGTACACAATGGTATTAAAAATAATAACATTATCACAGTATAGCACTAGGTGAGCACTGGAAATGCTATTGTGTTATAATTACAGCACTGTAATTTGTTATGACTGCCACTTCTCTACTTCTGTTGAAGACACCACCACCCTTCCAGAGTCGCAGTTCATCAATCTCAACATTAGCCTGTACTCCTTACTCTCCCTTCATCCCAAGGATACAATCAGCTGCCAAATCTTACCATTTTTACCTTTACAGCATCTTTCACATGCCTCCACTCACATAGGCTACCCTCTTTGTTCAAATCTTCATCACTTCTTACTCAAACTGTGACAATAATTTTGGAATTGGATCTCCCTCCTCAAGTCTCTTGCCACCCTAGCCTATTCTACACAATGCTGCCAAAATAATTTTCCTTAAGTGCAGAACTAACCACGTAACTTCCCAACTCAACCAACTCCAATGCTTCTTGTTGCCTCCAAGATACAACAGAAATGCTTCTGTTTAGTTTTTAAAGTTCTACAGAATCTAGTCCCAATCTACCTTCCCAATTTCACTGGATGTTTCACTCTCCTGCATGCTGTGTTCCAGCCAAACAGGAGATTTTACCTCTCTTTATTGTGTCTTTGGACTGATCATGTCCCATGACTAAAAAGCAATTTCTCCCTACCTCTACCTCAAGAGGCTTCTTCCTTTAAGATGCAGGCCAAACACTATCCTCTACATCAGTGGTTCTCAACCTTCCTAATGCCACGACCCTTTAATACAGTTCCTCATATTGTGGTGACCCCCAACCACAAAATTATTTTCATTGCTACTTCATAACTGTAATTTTGCTACTGTTATGAATCGTAAAGTAAATATCTGATATGCAGGATTTATTTAAATTGAACATAACCCACAGGTTGAGAACCACTGCTCTACATAAAGCCTTTCTGGATCTCCCCAACTGCTAATACCTTCCCTTCCATAGTACTTGCATTTAACTATTTTTTGTGCACATATAAACTTCATGTTTATGCTATATATGTGTGTGTTTATGTGCTTATACACACATATGTATATATAGATATAATTTGTACTTGTCTGTCACATTAGAACATAAGTTCACTGCAAGTAGGGATCATTTAATTCTTTGTGCTATGAATAGCCTGAGTGCCCTGCACAAGGCCTCATTCCAAGCAAGCAATTCATTCTTATTGTGATCAATACTTACTGATTTTTATTTGAGACATATTGGAATCCTATTTCAACCCACATACCTTTTTGTTGAATCTCTGATTCAACATACAAAACCTGTTCTTCCTCAATTTTGTACTAATTCAGATTCAAAAATCACTTACGGTATATCTTGTACTTGTCCCTCAAAGAGAAATTAAGACTGTCTTGATGAATCCAAAACTTAAGTCTCATTTTATACGAATCCCATAGTACCAATACGTAAGTGATTACATAAATTACATACATACAAATATACATAAATTACAAAGTGTGTCATCAATGTTTGATTCTCTTTTACTGACTCTGGTTTTAGTAAAATAATGTTCACATGTAAAGCCAAAAGTGAATAACTGCTAATCAAAGTTTCAAATATTTGAATAAACTATTTTATTTGTGTGATAACTACTAAATCTCTTTAGTGTTCTTGAAAGTCCTTTTCTCCAATTACGTCAAATGTTCTATATAATCTTTTTAAAAAAATTCTTTGAAATGATTCAACTAAAAAGAGGTATCAAAAAATTATTTATATAATTAAATATAAGGATTTTTGTAATCATAAATATGATGGTTTCTTACTTTCCCCCAAAAGAAGTATTTCAAAAAATTTACTGAGACTACCAACTGAAACATTTCCTATTCTGGAATTCCTCCTCCGTCTAAGGTAAGTATTTAGCTAGCAACTTTTATTTGAAATGAACTATTCTAGTAGTTTCTCTTATTAAAAGACTTTATTTTAAAAAGAGACATCATATATATGCGTATATATACACACACCTACATATATTTATATACAGTACATTGGAAAGAGTTAATGGAAAGTTACAGGATCCAAGACTTTCTTCTATCTCACTCAATTGGTGATTTCATCAGCTCCTATTGGTTTAGTGACCATCTCTATGCAGATGACTCAGATCTATCCATCCATCCCTAGTCCCTTGAAATCCAGTCCTGAATCACCAACTACCTATTAGATATTTCTATATGGTTTAATCAATCAACAAGCATTTATTAAAAACACTTTCTATGTGTCAACACTATGCTAAGCTCTGGCTGGAAATACAAAGAAAAAGCAAAATAAGTCCCCATCCTCAAGAAATTCACATTGCAATGGGGGAAATAACACATACATAAATACACACAAGCTACATAGAGTAAAATGAAGGTAATTTTAGAGAAGAAAGGACTAGCAATTGGAAGAACCAAGAAAAGACTCCTTCGAAATGTGGTATTTGAGCTAACTCTTGAAGGAAGGCAAGATTCTACAACCCAGAGGTGAGGAAGGAGAGCATTCTAGACATAAAAATTGTAAGTGTTCAGGTTGTAAACAGCTTTAAATGCTAAAAGAGAAGTTTATATTTAATCCTAATAGGTGACCACTGGAATTTATTGAGAAAAGGTGTGTGGTGTGTTCAGGGAAAATTAGTGCCTTTGGTATGAGGACTTGCTGAACTCTTTTCAGAGTTGCTCATCCACCTTTGGTGTTCACCTTCACTCAATTCCGACCTGTGGCTCCAAGAACCTATAGCTCCAAGATTAGCCACACCCTGGTAAAACTGTCTCAGCGGACAGGCAGGCTAAACCAAGTTGAGGGTAACACATGGGCCTCAAACATGAATTAATGAGATGTCTACCCCAAGCATGTAAAAATTTCCCCAGTAAAATGGGCAGATGAAAACAATTTGTTCCAATGGCTGTGAAGACAGCTGAAGCAGGCACTGTGAAGCTCTTAAACCTGGTCAAACATCCAGGATGCCAAAGTCATCCACTGCATCCCAGGGCATCACCAGTTATGCCAACTTTCATCTTGTCACTGGGCTTTGGTACTCTGGAAGAGAAAGAGAGGCTGACAACTCTGCCTCACAAATGCAATTCACCTGCAAATCAAGATATAACCCTATGATGTCACTGTTCCTCTTTGGAAACAAAGGAAGAACAACAACAACAAATGAGGAAGAGGGAAGGTGCAGACATCACATCTGTCCTTTGGTAAAATCCTTTTGACAGTTGTGTGGAGAACAGATTGGAGTAAGGTGAGGCATGTAGCAGGAATACCAAGGAGAAAGCTATTGCAACACTCCAGTTGAAAGGTGATAAGGACATGAACTTGGGTGGGGGAAAGATGATGTATGATAGACATCATAGAGATAGGAAAGACAAGATTTGGCAACTGACTGCATTTATGATGTAAGCAAGAATGAAAAGCCTAGACTTGTAATGAGGTTGTGAACCTAGACGATGAGGAGCACAGTGGTACCCCTGACAGTATTAAGGAAGTTCAGAAACAGCTGTGAGTTTAGGGAATTACATTTAAATGAGGCAGAGTTGTCAGTCTCGCTTTCTCTTCCAGACAATAAATATGTTTTGGAAATGTTGAGCTTGAGATACCTCTGGGACACCTAGTTTGAAATGTTCTAACTCAGCAAGTCTAGCATTAGCATGGAGATGATCACTGAAGTAATGAAAGCTGATCGACCCACCAAGTGAGAGCATAGAGAAAAAAGATAAAGTACCCAGGACAGACAGAGATATCCACAGTTAAGTGGCTGACATGGGAGATTCAACAGAAGAAACTGAGAAGGAATTTTCAGACAGATAAATCCAGAAAGAGTTCAATCACAAAAATTAATGGGATAGTATTCAGGAGGAGAAGATGGTCAATAGTATCAAATGCTGCAGGAGTTCAAGAAGGATGAGGATCAAGAAAAGGCCATCAGATCTGGCAATCCAGAGATCACCAGTAGCTGTGGACAGAGCAGTTTTAGTTGAATGATGAGATCAAAACCTACATTCCAGAATGTTTAGGAGAAAGTAAGAGGAGAGGAAGTGCAGGCACCCAATACAGACAGCTTTTTCAAAGAGTTTGGCTCATAAGGGGAAGAGAAAGACAGATTGACAGCTAAGAGGAATGGCAGAATTTGGTGAGGGTTAAGGATGGAAGTAAAGACAGAAGCATTTGTAAGAATCAGAGAAGGAGCCAATATTCAATTCATTAAGATTGACGATCAGAGAGCAGGGATGATGGTGAAAGCAATCTGCTGGAGCTGAAAAGAGATGAGATCAAGGATTCAGATGGAAGGGTTGCTTTGGGTAGGAGAAAGTTCATTGTTTCATCAGAGACAGGATATGATGTTAGAGTTATATGAGAGGAAAAGGGGAGAAGAGGGAAATTTCAGCAAATGGCCTCAATTTTTTCAAAGAAGAATGAGGCTAGGTGCTGTAATGGTAATATAATTTGAATCTGAAGATGCCTTTGTATTGGCAAAGATAACAGGTACTTAGCACTTACTAATTAATCGAGCCTCTGTTAAAAAAAAAACAGAAGGTAAGAACCCCTGTTGCTGATGTAACAGGAAGTTGTTGATGTAACAGGAAGGGGCAGAACAGGGAGGAGCTAATAGGTATATAAGGAGAAGCCCTAGCTGTCATTTCAGATCTTCTTGGAGCCAGGTTCAGAAGACTGAGGAAGAGAGGCCCAGGCTAGAGAGAATTATTTTTATTTTGAGAACCTGGATGAAGTGATTTTGAATCTGGGAACCAGATGAAACTTCTGCTGAGTCTGAGGGCCAGATGAAGCTGTTGAGGAGCTGCTGAATCCGAGGGCCAGACGGAATTGCTGAGGAGCTACTGAGTCTGAGGGCCAACCAAGCTGCTGAGGATTTGTAATGGTAATGAAATTTAAAGATCCCCTTGTATTGGCTTGGTTTTGGGGTTGTGTTAAAACCCAGAGCTTGTGGATCCCACTTGTGAGATGGACTTGATGTGAAGAGTGAGGGCTGAACTGGGAGGAGATGGTACAGTGGATTTAGAGACAGGCCCAAGCAGAGGAGCCCAGAAGAACTTTTGGGGAGCAGTATCATGGAAGCAGAGAGGGAACTGCCAGGGGCTGAAGTTGCTGAGAGAGAGACTGCTGAGGGCCAGTTGGAGCTGCCCAGGACTTTTTAGAACTGCTACCCGGAGCTGCCAAGAACTGAGGAGGCATGGCTTTGATGCCGGTATTTTGTCTGTCTATTTTGATGTTGTTTTGCCAGATTCACCTGCTGGTGAAAGACAGTGCTGCTGTTGTAGAGGTCCTAGAACCTTGCAGTTGGTTCAGAATCCCTGAAGAAGGATTTTCTTGTTGTATGTGTACAGAAATCGTGGAAGAGGGTCTTGCTGATGTTTTCAGGGGTTCTGGGACTGTTCTGCAAGCAGAAAGTGAATTGATAAGGACTCTGGCAATGCATCTTGTGGCTTTGTTAAGCTTTGTCTCCCCAGGAACAGAGATTGCTGAGAACTTGCCTCAGATCAAGATGAAGAAAAGACCTCTCCTTGGGTATTAAATGTTGTGATGATATCTTTGTAGCTTAGGGGTAGATGGCCTTTTGTGCTCTCCACAGCTCCTTTTGAGAAGGTGCTTGGCATTAACTGATGGTAATTGTAATTCAGTTGTGATCCAGGGGTGGGAAACTTTTGACTTTTTTGTGCTCTGTGACAGACCAAATGAACGTACTTTGTTTATGATTGAAAACTAATCTCCATTTGAGAAGAGAGACTTTGTGATTGACTAAATGAATGTACTGCCCAGGGGTGGAGTAGTATTTGGATTGAATTAAGGACTTACTAAATTATTGAATCACACATGGAGAATCCTGTTTTTTGATTTTCTCTTTCTGAGAATGTTTTGCCTTAATTTGTCACTGAATAAAATGGAGAGTTACTATGCTGGTAATCTGAACCTTGGAAGTTGCCTTTGCTTGGCATTACAGGATTTCCAAGGACCAGCTGGGGCTGCAGAAGACTGAGGAAGCATGACTGTGATGTCAGTATTTTGTCTGTTTGTGGCTCTGTTAAGCCTTGACTCCTCGGGAACAGAGACTGTGAAGGATTTAAGGTAGACTGGACACTGTGAGCTTCAGTGTGGTACAGGAACTGCATGGAGAGCTGGACAAGGAGCTGGGAGCTGTCTGCATTTGAACCCAGGTGACAGTTTGGTGATTACAGGTAGGAGCTGGCATCATGGAAGGAGATCCAGGGAATCTGAGAGATTATCCCAAGTCAAGCTAAAAGAAGACTTTACTTGGATACTGTATACTGACTGAGAAGACTGTGATTTACTTATAGCTGAGGCATGGATGGCCTATGTATTTTCTGATGACTGAATAGTGACTGATTTGTAACTTAGTGTGCCCCATGAGTAGAGAACTTTGACTTTTGTATTTTATGACCCTTAAGGAGGCAAGCCTCTTTAGGGTTGATTGAAATGATTGAGTTGATTGAATGATTTGAGTTACTAAGTGATTGATTGACTAAATGATTGTACTTTGTTCAAAATTATGTGACCACTGTGGTGAAAACTATGTGGCCATTTTGGTGATAAGTCATTGTAAATGTTGCATTTTGATTTTCTGCGATAAGCTGTAATATTGTGAATGCTGTATTTTGATTTTTTTTTTTTGATTTTCTGTGAATGTTTTGGCCTGATTTGTTACTGAATAGAGTATTCACTATACTATGTAATCAGAACCTTGAAAGCTGTTCACAGCAGCATTCTTCTGGAGAGCTGCTCACGCTTGGCTTTACAGGTCCTCAGCTGAGAGGGCAAGGAAAGTTTTGAGAAGAAAGGAGGTATGGAACAGCCACCATAGTGACAACTGATTAAGGAAGAACTGAAGTATTGCCTTTGTGTCAAGAAGGTCTAGTTCCGATTAGATAGCATGAATTTGTAATGGGCACATTCAGCAAGGTTTTGTGACTTTCTTCAGCAGCATACAAGCAGAAATAGGGGAATAATTCAGGGTTGTGGTTTGGCAAGGTGTGACCAGAGACCGGGGCGGGGGGGGGGGGGGGGGGG
>CM053584.1:271768474-271807258 GCA_028627135.1 Pseudochirops cupreus
CATCTTGAAAATATATGTATTTTTTAAAGTATCTTTTGTTTCTTCATTACCTTTATTTCCAAAAAGATCTTTGCTTCTTCTTTCCCAGTGATACATATATCCTTTGTAACAAAGATTTAAAAAGGAAAAGGGAGAAAACTTTAGGAAAATTAATCTGAATCTAAGAGAATACATAGCATTATTCACCCATAGTCCTTCACCTCAGCAAGGATATGAATCATAGAATTTGAATTTAGAGCATCTAGTCCAATTCATATTTGAAAAAAAATAACATATGAAGTATAAAATACCAGACAAGTGCCTGTTCCACTTATGGACATTACTTGTCAAGAAATTTTTCCTGATAACAGGCCTAAATATGTCTCTTCATTTTCTACCTATTGTTCCTAATTATGCCCTCTGGAGCCAGACAGAATTAGTCCAATTCCTTTAAGTAACAGTCCTTCAAATACTTGAACACAGCTGTCGTGTAGTTCCTGAATCTTCTCTTCCACAGGCTGTTTCTAGTTCCCTTAATAGATCCTCATAGAGTGTGCACTCAAGACCATTTGCTATTCTGGTTACCCTCTTCTGGGAGCTCTCCAGTTTATCAAAGTCTTTCTTAAGCTTTACCACCAAGAACTGAACCCAGTATAATCAAACGAGGTGAGACAAGGGTAGAGTATAGAGGAAACATCACTTCATTATTCTTGACAACTATGCTTTTCTTAATGTGGTAGATTTGCATTCCAGTAAAACCCCAAAATCTTTTTCATAAAAACTGTTGTCTAACCGTGCCTCCCCCCTTCTATATTTGTGAACTCACATTTACATTTAGCTTTTATTTTTATATTCATTCTCATTGAATTTTATCTATTAAAAGAGGGGGAGGTGCATTTTCTCATCTCCAGTTCCAGACTTAGTAGTGATAATTACATAGTATTCAGATTCATTTTTGTGGTTTTCTTTGCATTTTTATTGTTGCTACAATTTCTATTTTTTTATAAATTATAATAAAAGGATAATATATTAAGTCTTAAATAGAATTCAGCTAAAACATGTGAAAATAAATAAATGTGCTTGGGTAGCAAAAAAAGAGTACTTGGATTAGGTTAAATCTGCCAAATAGATCCCATCTAATCTTTCCTTTCTTTCTATTATGAATTTTATGATGTTATGTCTTAGGTGTTTTAAGATAGAAATGGTTTTCTAGCCCTTAGGTGATAACTAAGATGAATTTTCACTTTTTCTTAACATTATTTTTCTGTAATATATGTATTCCTATGTAACTATTACAGTGTTTGAATATATAATATTGGTTTTGCTGTATGAAATCAGCAGCATTTCTGAAATAAAATATTTTAAAGATATGCTTATAGTCATATCACTTATTGACTTTCTTTGGTGTAAGGTATAAATACTTATTGAGCATCTGAGAAATTCAAAGTACTAATTAGGCACAGGGGAAAAAGGGTGTAGCAAGTGTTGTTGGAGCTCACAGTCAAAGCCAAGGTTTCCTTCTCCAAGTACAGTGCTCGCACCATAACACTGAACTTGAAGATATGTGATGAATTCCACAAGTATAATACCAAATGGTAATTTGTTCAAAAGAGGGAGAAATCCCTTCAGGCTTTTGGATGGAGTGTGGAAGATTGAAGGGAGGGGAAGGGAAGAGATATGATAAGGTTTTGTAAAAGAGGTGGAATTTGAGCTAGGCCTTTTAGAAGAAATAGAATTTCAGTAGGCATAGACTACAGAGCATGCACAAAGGCACTGTGTATATTTAGGAATGATGAGTAGTCTGGTTTAGTTGGACCACACAGGGAAATAGCAGTAAGTCAGAAAAGGTTATGGAGGATTACATCAAGCTAATGAACTTGAATTTTTATTTGAAAGACAGTGTGGAGTGAGGAGATCAGAACCAGGAGAACTTTGTACACAATTACAGATACATCCTATCTGTGACAACTAACTTTGATAGACTGGGCTCTTCTCAGGAATGCAAGGTTAGAAGACAACTCCAAAAGACTCATGATGGAAAGGGATATCCACATCCAGAGAAAGAACTACAAAGTCTGAATGCAGTTTGAAGCAAACTACTTGCTCTCTCACTTGTGTTTTGTTCTGTTTCATTCCTTTCTCATAGTTCACTCCATTGGTTATAATTCTTCTTTACAACTTGACTAATGTTTAATGTGAAGGTATTTCTAGAACCTATATCTGATTGCATGTTTTCATGGGGGGCAGGGGGCAGAAGAAAGAGGGGGAGAAAAATTTGGAACTCAAGGGATTGTGGAACGAAGTGTAACTTAAAAGTAAATTAATTAATTAAAATTAAAAAAGAAAGGCAATGAGGAACTGTTGAAAGTTTTTGAGGTGATTAATCTGATATAGAATAGATGAGAAGGGGATAAGCAACTATAAAACTTGAAATCTCAGTATCAAACTTCAACAAAGGAAGAAAAGAGAAAACATCTTGCTTGAAAATGCAAGTACATAGAAGTGAAGGAGTCTGGAAGAAGAAAAGCAAAGAGCAATTTATGTGAGAAGAAAGCATGATCTCCACAAAACATTGATATCAGAATTATAGGCCTCCCTGAAGAACATAAGTAAAAAAAAAACCCTGAATACTATATTATAAAAACAAAATGCCAGTCAAAAGAATCCACATATCACCTCCAAAAACAAAAACCCTATTCTATAAATTTCAAGGCATTGGTTAATTTTTTTTTTTTTGCTTTTTGGAGGGCAATTGGGGTTAAGTGACCTGCCCAAAGTCACATGGCTAGCAAGTGTGTCAAGTGTCTGAGGCCAGATTTGAACTCAGATCCTCCTGACTCCAGGGCTGGTACTCTATTCACTGTACCACCTAGCCACCCCGGCATTGGTTAATTTGAACAGTTCCACTGAAAAACAAAAAATTCTTTAAGTGACCAGGAGAAAGACCTTCAAATATAAGGAAAAAGAAATGAAATTCAAATAACGAGACTATTCTGTGCCTATCAGAAGCCACAAGAAGGAATGGAATGATGTGTTCTGAAGAGGAAAGGATTTCAAGATGCAACCCAAAATAACATACCCTGTAAATCAGAGCTTTTCATAAGTGAAAAAGATGGGCAATTAAAAGAGCATTTGAAACATTCCTCAAAAAAAAAATCACATCTGTAGAAATTATTCTCAAATACTTAAGACAGAAGTGCAAAAAAGGTAAACACAACAACAACAAAGGATGATAACAATAACAGAGATCAAGAGATTTCCGAAAGTGCACAAGGGTGAAAGCAGAAGTCAGAGGAGATGCTAAAACGTAATAAACTCAGATTTCACAACATCACGTATACAGGTGAATCATTGCCTTTTGTTGGGCTAAATTACAGAAAGGCAATGTACATAAAAGGAAGGAGAGGAGGAAGAAAATAGAGGGGAAATTCTGATGTACACTGATCAACTCAAAGGCTAACAACGAAGGGAAAATAACTCTTGTAGTCTCTCAGGGAGAGGAGAGCCTATAGTACAGTGGTCAAGGAGGCAAAGGAAAGGATTGATATGGGGGAGGAATGGGGGAAATCTTGTTTTAGTTTCACAGAAGAATGATCCCGTGAGGGAATAATGATAAGCTAATAAGGAAGATTAGGACTTTATAATTTGCAGTGTTTTGGTACTTTGACCACTCGGGAAGAGACTTATCAGAGGTCCTAGGGTCAACTGACGCTCTGAGGAGAGAGAGGGCATGGACCCAGGGAAGAGCTTTCATTGCAAATGGCGGTATATGATCATGAGAAGAGCAGAGGGTAGTAATGAATTGGACAGTCAGAATCTAGGAAAATTCCTACCATGGAGCAGTATTTTTTCTGTATCACCTTCAGGTTTTGGTATTTCTAAGACTGAGGCACAAGAGAAAAAATGGGATTGGGGCAAGATATAAAGGACCATAATGCAGAAATAGTTTAAAAGAGAGAACCCAAAATAGGTACCTCAGAAATTTTAATTCCATGAAGAATACAAGTACTAAAAATAAGTATAATGGCCACAAATCAAAGAATAAAAGTCTAGCATAGAAAAAATAAGTAATGAAGAATGAGGGAAAGAAATTCTTTTGCAGAAAATCTGCAGAAAATGAAATTGAAAAACCAACAAAGTTGAAGAGGGCTTCTACTTGATGACTTCATTGAATGGGGTATAAAGAGGTGAAGATAAAAAGAAAAAGATAAAAGCAAGAAAAAGAAAATAATAAGCAAAACTCCAAAATTAGGGAAAGGGAGATAACTAACAGGAAAGGGGAGGAGGAGCTTGAGGGCAAGAATTGGTGGGAATAGTATTGCCATAAAATAAATTGAGCTAAAATAGCTAAAGAAAAATAGTACTGAATATAAAGAAGGCAAAAAATCCTGATTTTTTTGAAAATGAAGGAAAATATAAAAGTAATAATAACTTTTAAATGGATTAAATAATCCAAACAAAAAAAGTGAAATTCTTTAAGAAAATAAAACCCCTCTATCTGTTGCTTAAATACATTTTAAAAACAAAGATGCAGATTAAAAATGATTGGCTTAGAAAAAAAGTACTATGGATCAAGCAAATCCAAGAAAGCAAGAGTTACAGTCATTGTATCAGACAATACAAAAATATTCAAAACCTAAAAAGGGTTAAATAAAGGTAAAATAGGCTGGAAGGAACTATAGACAATGAATCAATATCAATATTAAATTTATGTTCTTAAAATACCTTATCATCTCAATTTGTGCAACTTTAACTGAGCTGCAAGATAACATATAGTAACCCAATAATGAAAGGAGGTTTCAGTGTCCATCTCAATTTTGGACAAGTCTAATAAATAAAGGGATGATATAGAACTGAAAAAAATTACTAGAGAAATTGGAGCTAAAAGACTTATGAGATTACTAAAAAAAAATATACTTGTTTCAGAACGCCATAGAACTTTTAAAAGTATATATATATTAGGGCACAGAGATACTGCAAGCAGACTTAGAAAGGCAAAAATCCTAAATATGTTCTTTATAGACTCTAAAACAATAAAAATAATAATCATTTCTAGAACCACAGCCAGACAATAAGTATTCAAACAGAGACTTAACAATGAAATCCTAAATGATGACTGAGTGAAAGAACAAGTAATAGAAACAGTAATTATGTGAAATAATATTATATTGATGAAACAGCATAACAAAATTTCTAGGTGAAGCAATTCTCAAATAGAAAATCATATTCCTACAAATACATACTATCAAAATAATAAAATTAATGAACTGGACATACATTTTAAAATTATGAAATCAACAAATAAACTTAAAATATGCACTGAGAAAGAGATATTAAAAGAGGAAAAAGAAACTGGAAACAAATATCTATAAAAATGATAAAAGCTGGTTTGTAAAATTGATAAACCATTTGTCAGTCTGATCACAAATTAGAAGATGGCAGAAAAATCAACAAAATAACAAATCAGCAAGGTGAAATCACAACAAAACCAGAAAAAATTTAAAAAAGAATATTCAAAATATATTATATACAGTTACATACTAATAAAACTAAACATGAAATAGAGGAATGCCTTTAGAAATGTAAAATACTGAAACTGGAAGTTTGGAATTTCAAATAGAGTTCTTAGCCCAATCTCTAAATGAAGTAGAAGTAGATGTAAAGGAACTACTGAAGAGAAGAACTCTATCATATGTCTAAAAAACAATTAGTACCCATACTACACAATTCTCAAAAATTGAGAAAACAACCTACCAGAATCCTTTTATGAGACAAATATATTCCTAATACCTAAATTAGCAGGGAAAGATATAACACAGGAGGGAAACTATAGACCTATACCATTAATGAATATTGATTCAGAAGTTTTAAATAAAATCCTGTCAAAACAGACTACAATAATTTACTCAAGAAATCATGATAACCCAGTTGAATTTGTTCCAGGGATGAAAGGATGGTTCAACATTAGGAAAATACTCAACATGATATTTACAACAAAAATATCCAGAAACAATATAATTATCTCAATATGTTCATTTATCAATCAATCAGCAAATATGTACCTACTACGTGCCAGTTACTGTACAAAACTTGAGTTACAAAAAGAGGAAAAATATAATCCTTGCCCTCAGAGAGTCCATAATCTAATGGGGGAGAAAACAAATATATGTACAGACAAGTAATATATAAGATAAATAGGAAATAATTAACAGTAGGAAGGCATTAGAATCAATCCCAATGTAGATGGAATTTTTAGTTGGAATTTAAAAGAAGCCCTCATAATTGTTCTTGAACAGCAAGAGAATGTGTCACTGGATGGAAGAGTACTTGGCAGAGTTAGTAAGAAACTGGAAGACAGGAAAAGTAGGAGAGGAGGTTATGCAAGGATTTGAATACCAAGCAAGAGTTTGTATTTGATCCTGCAAGTGATAAGTCACTTGAATTTATTCAATAGGGTAGTGACATGGTCAAACTTTCACTTTAGTGGCTGAGTAGAGGATAGATTAAAGTGCAGATAGACTTGAGGCAGATAGACCCACCAGCATGCTATTGTAATAGTCCAGGTGTGAGGTGATGAAAACCGTACAAAATATAGATATAGAGCAGCGGTTCTCAACCTTGGGTTATGTTCAATTTGTAACAATGAAAATACATCCCGCATATCAGATGTTTACATTACGATTCATAACAGTAGCAAAATTACAGTTATGAAGTAGCAACGAAAATAATTTTATGGTTGGGGATCACCACAACGTGAGGAACTGTGTTAAAGGGTCACAGCATTAAAAAGGTTGAGAACTACTGGCATAGAGGAATTTTTTTTTTTAATGAGAAGTGTTTATCTAAAACCAAAAGCAAGCATCATAAGCAATGGGAGTATTCTAAAGCCTTTCCCAATAAATATAGAGAGAATCAGAAAATATTTATTAAGTGCCTATTATGTGCCAGGCACTGTGCTAAGCTTTAGGGATACAAGGAAAGTCAAAAGACAATCCCTGCCCTCCAGAAGCTCACAATCAAATGGGGGAAGATAATACATTAAAAAACTAAAAAGTGGGAGCTAGAATGGGAGAAATATACCTGGCAGGTATATGATAAAGTCCAGGAGTACAATTGGGTGGGGTATGTCCTGGGCCCGTTACTTAAATGGATACTGGTAGCTCTCCACTGTCCAGCCTCCACCCTCTTCAACTAGAGGGTAGGAAAGGTCTGAAGGGCAGAGGGGGTACTGAGGAGATACGAGATTAAGGGTTAATGTGGTCTTGCAGGATGATAAAGTCTGAGAATGTATCTGTTAGGAAATGAGAGAGAAAGGAATGGTGCTCCTTCTCCCCACTATTATTTTATACAATTCTATAATTCTCAGTTGCAATAAGAAAAGAGGTATAAATATTGATAAAGAGATTTTTTAAAAGTCCCAATTGGCTGATGATATAAATGGTAAACTTGGAAAATCCCAGGGAATCAGTAAAGATATTAATTGATATAATAGGTTCAGCGAAGTTGCCAGCTACAAAAGAAACCCTCAAAAATCAATTGCATTTCTGTGTAATAATAACAAAATTCAAGAGGCAATGATAAAAAGGGAAATTGAATTCCAAATAATCACAAAATGCATAAGAGTATCTGAGAATCAATATACCAAAGTATACAAAAGACTTGTATAGATTCAATTACGAAAGTGCCCCTTAAAGAAATACAGAACTGAAATGGCAGGAGAAATTTCAGTGCTCATGGCTGGACTTTGCCAATGTAATAAAAATGCCAATATCACCAAAGTCAGTTTAGAGTTTCAATTCTATACCAGTCAAATTATCCAAGGAATACTTTATAGTATTACACACATGATAAAATAACAAAAAATCCAATTTGAAAAAGATTTAGAATATCTAGGGACATAAGGCAAAGAGCTGTTGACAAAGGGGTAATAGCATTCCCAGACTTCAATCCATATTCCCTAGAACCATTGCTTTCATTATTTCTTACAGCACCATAGTATTCCATTATATTCATATAACATAATTTATCCAGCCATTTCTTATTGGTAAGCACCCCCTAAGCTTCCAGTTCTTTGTCACTATGAAAAATAGTGATACAAATATGTTTGTACATATGGGACCTTTTCCCCTTTCTTTGATTTCTGTGGAGCCTAGGCCTCGTAGTCATAGCTTAGTGACATATGAGGCATAGTTTCAAACTCTTTCTTTGAATGACTGGGCCAATTCACAGCTCAAGCAACAGTGCAATAATGTGCCTCTTTTGCAATAGCCCCACCGACATTTCTAATTACTGTGTTCCATTGGCTTCAAATATAGCTGTAAAAAATTATTTTAGAAACCACACAGTGGCCTTTGCTCTATATAAGTTTTCATGAAAAAAAAAGATCATTTGCATGCTTTTAGTCCAAAGCCATGTTGGTATCTTGCTCATGTTTGTCATGTTTGTTTGGTTCCTCTGTTCTGTTTCTACCTATTAGCAAGTAGAGATAGGGTCTCATGTCACTCTGACTCATATCAAAGTCCTTGTACCAGCTCTCATCATGCCATTTGCTAGTGGCTTTTGGAACACAAGGGTTAACTTTGATGACCTACTTCCTTTGGCAACACCCATAGATCAACAGGTACTATAATAGGTCCCTGCTTTTCAAAGGACATAATCCAACAAATGTGTTAAGTGATTGCTGTGTGTTGGGCACTGTGCTAGGAGTTTAGAAACATAAATATGAAGACAAAGTAGTCCCTGCTTTTAAGAAGCTTCCACTTTATTTTGGGGTGGGACAACATAAAATGGGGGAGAATATAAATGAATGAGGCCATTGAAGGAGCAAGAGAGCTTCAACAACAGCAGATCAAAAAAGTCTCTGCTAAGAGATGGCATTTGGGATAGATAACCCAATTAGAGAGTCACTAACTGCATAGGACAGGAGAAATTCATACACATTGAAGAATCAACCATAGCTGCAGAGGTGGTATCCTTCAGAACATATAGGCTTGCCAATCACACTGGATAACTTCAGCCAAACTGAGGCCATCAAATATAAGGAAACTGAACCAGGAAAAGATGGTACCCATCTTCTGGTTCAAAAAAGGGCTTGGCAGCAAATGAACGTAAGCATCACAATACTAGTCTTTGCAGTTAGGTGAACCTGCCCTACCTGCAGCTCTGCTACCATGGCTCTTAGGTGTGGCTATTTGGGTGATCTTGTGTTCTTATATCTGTCAGTTAAGGAGGTACCATCAAATCAGATCCAAACTCATCAAACTAGGTGCACTTCTAAAGATGTGTACTGCCAATGGCCGAGGCATCAGTGCTTTCCAGAATATAATGATACAGTAAACTTTAAATTTTTTGCAGATACCAAAATTTAATAATAATCACAAATATATGGTAATACACTGAGAAATATTTCAGGTTGCTCCCTTTCATAGCATATTGAGGTATTTTGTGTGCATTTGATGAGAGAAGTGTTTTTATTTTAATTTATTTATTTTTAGTTTTCACCATTTACTTCCGTAAGATTTTGAGTTCCAAAGTTTCTCCCCTTCCTTCTCCTTCTCCCACTCCAAGATGGTTTGCCATCTGATACAGGCTCTACATATACATTCATATTAAACATATTTTCTCATTAGTCATGTTGTAAAGAAGAATTAGAATCAATGGGAGAAACCACAAGAAAGGGGGGAAGAAGAGAGAGAGAGAGCAAATAGTATACTTTGATCTGCATTTAGACTTCATTATTCTTTTTCTGGATGTGGATATCATTTTTCATCATGAGTCTCATGAGCCATTTGGACTTGTCTTAGATTTTTGGATTGCTATGCAAAGATAAGTCTATCAAAATTAGTCATCACACTATGTTGCTGTTACTGTGTAAAATGTTCTTCTGGTTCTGCTTACGCTGCTCAGCATCAGTTCATGTAAGTCTTTCTAGGTTTTTCTGAAGTCCACTTGCTCATCATTTCTCATGGAACAATAGTATTCCATTAACATTCATAACTTGTTCCACCATTCCCCAGTTGATGGTCATCCCCTCAATTTCCAATTCTTAGCCACCATAAAAGAACTGTCATAAATATTTTTGTACATGTGGGTCCTTTTCCTGTTTTTATAATCTCTTTGAGATGCAGACCTAAATGTTGTATTGCAGGGTCAAAGGGTATGCACAGTTTTATAGCTCTTTGTGCATAGTTCCAAATTGCTCTCCAGAGTGGTTGAATCAGTTCACAACTCTACCAACAGTGCATTGGTTTACCAAATTTCCCACATCTCTAACACTTATCATTTTCCTGTTTTGTCATGTTAGCCAATCTGATAGGTGTGATGCGGTATTTCAGAGTTGTTTTGATTTGCATTTCTCTAATCGATAGTGATTTAGAGCATATTTTCATATGACTATAGATAGCTTTAATTTCTTCATCTGAAAATTACCTGTTCATATCCTTTGACTGAGAGAAGCTTTAAGTAAGCATTGTGACTGGAGTATTGTGAACACTTATGGGATAAGGAAAAAAGAAAAATTTCTGAATATATAAGAGATCCTTTTTAAAATTCAGAGATTAGGGGAGGCTAGGTGGTGCAGTGAATAGAGCACTGGCCCAGGAGTCAGGAGGACCTAAGTTCAAATCCAGCCTGAGACACTTAACACTTGGGGCAAGTCACTTGGGCAAGTCACTTAACCCCAACTGCCCTGCCTTCCTCTCTCCAAAAAAAAGAAAAAGAAAAAAAAAGTAAAGGGAAGAATCTCTTTCTTAAAAAAAAATAAATAAAATTCAGTGATTAGAGGTCAATTTTATCTCTGGCAAACTGTAATACGTCTCATTTAAATATTATCAGTTAAGTGTTTGTACAGTTTAAGGAAACAAAATGATGAATACAGATTGTGTGTTTTTCTATTTTCTATTCTGATAAGTGATATGTCTGATAGATCCATGTCCTGTTATTCTCCAGTTAAGATGAGAGTACATGCTACCTTTAAATTTAAGTTGTTGGTTTGGGTTTGGGGTTTTGTTTCTTTGCTGTTTATTAAGAGAAAAATTATAATGCCTAAGACATTACTATCTTTTCATCCCCTTAGGAAAATATGTATAGGGATTATTTCTAACTAGAATAATTCCTGTGGGCTCTGCTATACAGCAGGTCAGAGAGGACAAAAACTCATCTAGGGAATTTGTGGTTCCTGGAATGTATGCATCTTGCTTTCATGAGATTTGAACCCTTTTCTGACATAAACTAATAGTAGGGCCCCCCAAATATTTTCATTCTCTTACAGTAAAACATTAGCTTTTCTTAGGGGGAATTTTTGCTATAGACACTTTAGTGTGCTTTTGTGAACTTTGTGATGACAAAGTAATTCATTTTGGTGCCTGGACAGAGAATGGAGACTTAGGTAAACAGTCTATACTCTTAATGTGTGAAAATAGTGTCTGTTCTATGTTTGAATGAACCTTCTATTGAGTGACCACAGTCTCTCATAATGTTGACTTAAATGCATTCTTTATCTTTAAAAGGAAGCAGAATTGGATCATTGAGCAAATCACATATGTTCACAGTCTTGTCTGCTGTAATCATATACTATACAAACACATTATTCTATAGTTTGGAGTTTAAGAGGACATTTGAAGCAGGAATTGCCCTTGCAAAGACCTGTTTCTGTTTAAAGAATAGTACAGTGAAAGACCACACAGATAATAACAGAAAATATCTTCCGTCCCTTCCCCCACCTTTATACTTTTTCACTTTCCTTTGTTACCAAAAGACTTATATTGTAGTGATTATCATGAGTAAATCATAGGTACGTAGCAGGAGACATATCATATTTCATTTATTATTTTGAGTTTTATAATTATTACTCTTTTATCACTATGGATTTTTAAATGTTGCATTTGTGTATAATAGATTATCTGAATATATTGAATAAAACTTAGTTATTTGCTCTTGGTAGGAATCATACTAAAGCAAAATATATTTCCACTCTGAGTTTGTTCATAAAAATGCAGTTTTTTAAGGTCTGAATTGGGCTTTGTTGCCAAGATACACTGTAAGGAGATAATAGAATGCTTTTAGGAAAAATGGATAGTTATTTTGTTAGGTAGCTTTAATTCTTCTCTTTCTGTTATTTGTAGTGGCTTTTCAGGGAGAATAATTTTTTTTGATTATCGAATTAAAAGTGGAAGTTTTAAAAGTCTTGCTTACCAGTGGTGAAACCTTGTATTTTTAAATTGATTAGGATGTATAGTCTACCTATTTTCTATTTTAAGTTCTAATCACTATTTTAAGCAAATCATTAAGTTGAATTAAACTAAAACATAATTTAAAGTCATATTACCAATCTCAGTGACTCCCAAAAAGCTGTATTGTGACTTTTGAGTCAAATTCATTAGTAAGAGCTTCTTGCATTCAGTTTAGGTTCACAGCATAGTTTTTTAAATGTCAAACTATAGTGTTTGAAAGACATAGTCTTTATTGTAAATAACAATGACTAAATGTAAGAATTTGGAAGAATATGATAATAGTGTCATTATTTTGACCACACCAGACATCAATAACTGTTTTGTTGTGAATTCTAGGGAAATTTATTCCAAATAATTTTACCTTTTTAATATTAATTTATTGGGGGTAAGATGCCTGTAGATTTAATTTCTTCTGTCTATAATAAATTATATCATTTTACATTATATTCTTATTTATACTTCATATTTTTCTCCTAGATTGACATTTCTCATCACTGGGAATTTTTGAGGCCTTTTTGAATTGTGGGTGATGATCTCGATGATTGTTGGCACAATTCTGCTTAGATGCCAATCAAATACTTGTTGAGTAATGTTAATTAGAAAAATTGTGCATAAATCACATTGTATATTAATTTTTAATATACAGATAACTTCCAACTTGTAAATAGATTTTAGTCCAAAATTCCATCTGTAGTTAGTTGTTTGCAACTTGGAATGCATTTTCCCAAGTAAATAATGTTATAAAATAGTGGGTTGGATTTGAGGATAACCCACAAAAACATATTTAACCCATAACTTACAATCTGTAGCTCACAGCTCTGAAACCTAATATACCGTACTTATAATCACTATGCCTATAGAATCATAATAATTTGGTTAATACTGATTGGAATAGAGTAGGGACCCAAATGAATTATTTCTCACATTACATTGTAAATGTAAAACCCTTGTATAGGGATTAGCAAGTGGACGTTATACTGAAGGAAAGGATTCATAACAATCTTGGCATTCTTGCTATGAATGAAACCAGAAGAAATAGAGATACTATGGCTAAATAGAATGATGTCTTGTGGGCTCACCTTGGAAAGGAAAAATAAAGGAACTGGTGGACATGGTTCTATTGTTGATTATTCAAAAGCACCCTAAAACATCCTTACTTGGGATATGATCATCTCGTATTTCATTACTCATGATAAGTAATTACAAAAACATTTTGTGGAAAAAAATTGAAGTTTTATACACTAATATCCATTGGAGAGGATGAAGAGGTAGAGAAATTCTATAAATTCAGTAAGATCTTCCATCAACATGTTTTGAAATATGACTTCAAAGTAAAGGTGAAAATAGGTGAGGATGGCAAGAAATGTCTTAGAAAATGAATCAGGAATGAGGAATGAGAGAGACCAGAAGTTTCATGACTTATCATGAGTAATGAAGTATGAGATGATCATATCCCAAGTAGGGAAGTAAGTATCTGATAGCCAGATTTGAACTCAGAAACATGAGTCTTCCTGATTCCAGGCCTGGCACTCTCTCCACTGCTACAATGATTTATTGTTCACAAATAACCTCTAAAATGATCAGAGGGGTAGAGGATCTGTTGTGTGAGTAGAAGACAAAAAAAGAATAGAGATTTCATTAGTCTGGAAAGATGAAGGTTGAGAAGGAAATATGATCAAAATTATGAAAATTATGGCTAGAAGATCACAAAGAGCATGGAAACACAGACTTGTTTACCAAATATTACTTTACCAAAATTATTTTTAAAAAGATTTGAAAAAGGTTTTTTAAAAAAAGCAAATTTAGGACAAATGAGAGGAAAATACTGCTTTGTATCCTTTAGAGTAGCTTTAAGGAACTTGTTGGCACAGGACATAACTTAAAGATAAAAATAGCTTTAAAAAGATTTAAATAAAATGAAATCTGTAGTAGTACTTCAAAGATCCATAATTTTGTCATCATAAATCCCTCAACAATTCAGGGTCACAACCCCACCTACTTAATAGATGGGTCAAGAATTTCTACAACTGAAATATTCACCCTGTGACAAATCCTGTTTAATGAACCTTATGGAACTTAAGTAGTTGGTCTTTAGACAACGAATATGTAGTTCATCTACTGTATATAGAATCTTTCCTATTGGGTAAGATCTGCAGGAGTATGCCGTGTACCACACTGCTAAAAGGTATAAGAATCCAGGGTCACTTGCATGGCACAATGAAGTATTACAAGACAGTCTTCATGGAAGTCTGTCCTCCTTCCTAGCAAGTTGGTTTCTGAAGGGCTTAATTCCTTCATGCCTAGAACTCCCAGTCTGGGCCTCTGCTGTTTGTATTGTTTGCTCCACCCTCCTACTACATCTAGAGGTCCCAAGCTCTTGCCATAGTTCATTCATTCCCCAGAACTCTCCTTGCTATTGGCTATGCCTCCCAGGCCAAAAAACCAAGGCCTGCCATGTGCTGCCCCACCTCCACATTCCAGTTCTGGAATATAATCTATGTTCCTGGAAAGAGTGTGTCAAAATCTCTTCTCCTGTGGTTCCACTCACCATCCCTGTAACTTTCTGAACTAAATATCCTTTCCAAGCCAACATTCCCCTATATATGGTCTCTCCCCATCAGAATATAAGCTTCTTTAAGACAAGGGTTATCTATGCTTTTCTATTTGTATCTGTATTTGTCTTTGTATCCCCAAAACTTAACCCATAATTATTTAATTATATATGTTTATTGCATTCTTTCATTCATTGTTTAGGGTTGAATCCATGATTCATCAGAAAGCACACTGATTTAGGAGGCAGAAGGCATACATTCCAAACCTACCCTTGATGCTTACTACTAAGTGGCCTCAGCCAAGATCTCTTATATCTCCTGGGCCTCAGTTGCCTTATCAGTAAAGTAAAGAGATTGGACTGGATGGCCTCTAAAGTCCCTTCCAACTCTTGAGCTATGATCCTACTTTTATCTAAATTTTCTCTCTCCTCCTGTACCTAGCGTGGCATTCTGAACGTAACAGGTACTTAATAAAAATTTGTTGAATGAATGAATAAATAAATGAAACATTCATAGAATACTGGGACAGATAGATAATGGATCTTACTCAGTTTATAAATTGTTATTTTTTCAATCCATGTGTGGAAACCTGCAGAAAGTTGCATTTATATGAATAGTCAGGTGGACCCTGACTAAATTTAAGAGGATATTTGAGGCTATTCAAAACCATTAAGGTTGTAAGCAGTGACTAAAACTAAGCTGAACAATATTCCCTAAGTGTTAATAGCTGCTTGCTTTTACTTTTTGAAGTTACAGAATCATAGACTATTACAACTAGAAGAATCCTTAGGAGTTATGTAATACAAACTAGTCATTTACTAATTAGGACAATTGGGGTCCAGCTAGTTTCAGCAGCTTGCTGCCCAAGATTACACAGTAAAGTGTTGCCAAAATTTGGATTAGAATTGAGGCCACCTGACTTCTAGTCTAGTGTTCTTTACACTACGCTTGGCTATTCTCAAACCCTACATCTTTCAAAGGAATTAGTGCTTTTGTTCCGTTCACATGAAATACAATGTGATATTGCTATTACTACAAACTTTCTTTTAAAATAAGTTGATGCTAAGTGAGAAGATCAAAACCAGGAAAAATTTGTACACAATCACAGACACATCATATGTGTGACGACCAACTTTGATAAACAGGACTCTTCTCAGCAACGAACAGTTATAAGACAACTCTACAAGTCTCAGAATGGAAGGAGATATCTACAGTCAGAGAAAGTTCTAGTAAGAACAGAGTTTAAATGGAGACTGAAGCAATCTACATGCCATCATTCTTTTCCATGTTTGGTTTTGTTTCTTCTTTCCCATTGTTCACTCCATTGGTTACAACCCCTTCTACACAATCAGACTAATGTCCAATGTAAAAGTATTTGCAGATCCTATACTAGATTGCTTGTTGCCATAGGTGGTGGGGAGGGGGAGAGGAAGGGAGAAAATTTGAAACTCAAGGGATTGTGAAACTGTAAAGTAAATAAACAAATCAATTTTAAAAAATAAGTTGATACTTTAATTAGTTTTGAACAACCCAAATAATTTGCTTACTTGGAAAGGGCACATTTTGTCAATCCCAGAGAAATATATTTATCATTTAATAGTAGATTTCTGCATGATATCAGTATGTGAATATGTATTTCTTGTCAGTAATTTTTTTCTCTAGGGTTACAATATTTCAAACCCCTTCAGCCTATCCTATTTTGGCCCCACCCCACAACAACAAAAAGTAAACTAAGCTTTATACATTCCTGTTTCCAGGCATGTCCAAAACCAAACTCAAATTTTCTCCCATACCCTTTCCCCTTCTAAAATTCCATATTACTTTTGAGGACAGCACCATCCTCCCAGTTACCCAGGCTCACAACACAGGTATCATTTAAAACTCCAGATTCTATCTCAACCCTCATATCTAATCTGTTGCCAAAATCTGTCAATTCACTTTTATAACATTTCTCATATACATTCTTTCTGCCGTCTAACGGTGCCACCACCCTGGTGGAGGCCCTTTATCACCTAATTCTTGGACTGTTGTAATAACCTGTTTATTATTCTTCTGCCTCAAGTCTCTCCCCACTCCTCAAGTCTCATTCAACTCAGCTGTCAAATTGATTTTCTTACAGATGTGACTATGTCATGCTACTATTCAGTAAGCTCAAATGACTCTGTATTACCTCCAAAGTCCAATATAAAATCCTCTGTTTGGCATTCAAAGCCCTTTCCAACCTGGCCCCTTCCCACCTTTCCAGTCTTATTACACTTTACTGTTCTCACATAGTCTTCAATTGAGCGACATTATCTTCCTTGCTTTACTCACACTAGAACCTCCATCCTCCAAAACCAGGCATTTTCACTGGTTTTCTGGAATTCTTTCCCTCTTTATCTCTGCCTCCTGGCTTCCTTAAAGTTCCACTAGAAATCCCATTTTCTATTAAAAAGCCTTTTCTAAGCCTCCTTAATGCTAGTGCCTTCCCTCAGCTGATTGTCTCCAATATATCATGAATATATCTTGTTTGTACATAGTTATTTTCATTAGAGTATGAGCTCCTTAAGGGGAGGTACTTTCTTTGGCCTTTCTTTTTATCCCTTGCACTTAGCACAGTGCTCGGTACATGTAGGTGCTTAATACTGACTAATGAAATGTTTAGGAAAGTGTAAATGACTAGCACTTTATTTTTAAGGAATGCAGAGGACTTTACAAATATCTGATTTTATCATTATGACAACTCTAGGAAGTAGGTACTGTAATTATCCCTGTTTTACAAATGAGGAAACTGAGGCAGAGGGAGTTTAAGTGACTTGCCTAGTGTCACAGTTAATAAGTATCTTGAGCAGGATTTAAACTTGGGTCTTTCTCCAGATCTAGAATATTCACTGTGCCACCTACTTACCTCACAATTGAAGATATATTTCATGGAGATACATTTCATTTTCTAAGAAAAAGTACAAATTCCTTTATCTTTATGTGAAACTTTCTGAGGCATATGAGTTTTAAAAGAAGGAGAGAAAAGGAAGAAAAACTATAGGAAATTCATCTCAATACCACTTTACATGTCTCATAAAATGCCAAGATTACTTCTCTGGTTTTTCATTAGTAGTCCTAATAGAAAAATCATAAAAAGCACAATTAGTGTGCTTGTAATATCATCAGAAATTCTTTAGATTTATAATTTTGGTCTTCAGCACATTTATGACACAATTTAGCAACTTTACCTAGATGATTTTATTGTATATTACCTGCAGGCAGTGAATAAAGTGCAACCTATCTATCTTTTTCACAACTCTTCCCATGTCAGATAAGCTTCAGTGATTTATCAAAAACATTTCTAATATTTCAGTGCCTTGAAATAGTCATTTTTACTCTATTTGGCATTAATTTGATCTTTGAAGTTTTCTACTTTAGCTGCAGTCTTGTTATGGACAGGCAATACACTAATGACAAATAAGTATACTTCAGTTTAAAATGTACTGAATCTAATTCATAATTTCATAATGCAGAAAAAGAAGGAATGGGAAGTGCTTTCTGGCATGACAACTGAGAAAGATGTTATATATAAGCCCAGCTTCCCCTAAAACACTAAGAAAGGAGAAGGGAAAGGTATCCTTACAAAGAAGCTCCTGAAGGGAAATTTTTAAAAACAACCAACAAAAAAACTGAAAAAATGCACAGAAAAGATCATCACCATTATCATCATCATAATCCTAGCATTTATATAATCCTTTAGGATTTACTAAGCTCTTTACATATATTATCTAAGGACCCTGGGAGATAGATGCTGTTATTATCCCCATTTTACAGATGAGAAAATTGAGGTAAAAAAGAAGTTTTTTTTACCTTGCCCAAAGACTTGCCCAGAGCCAAACAGGTAGTATTTAAGGCAGGATTCAAGCCTAGGTCTTTCTGACTCCAAGTCTGGCATTCTATGCACAGCACTATGTAGCTGCCTGAAATAAAATAAAGAAATGGTGTGGAATAAGAGAGCCCAAATATAAAACTGTAAAAAAAAGATAATTTTCTAATAACTAAATCAGACTCCTAGAAAAGAGAATGAAATGACCACAAGAATCTTGAAAGTGTTTGGGAGGCTTTATGAAAGAAATGAAGGGGAAAAATGAGTGAACTTGGAGCTCTTAAAGAAAAACTTGAAAGGAGGATTCTTAGAGCAGAAGATGGAAAACCTTAGCAAAGTAGTGGATACCCTGGGGGTGTGGAGAGAAATGGAGTAAATTAAAGTAATAAATTTAATGACACAGGAACAAATATTTGTGAGAAGGTAAAAGATAGGAAAGTAAAAGAACACAAGAAATATTTATAATTTAAAGTAATTGGTGTATTAATTAGTTAATCTAAGATCTATTGGACTCCCACAGAGAGATGATGAAGAGAAACAACCTGAATTCTATATTTCAGGAAATCATAAAAGTAAATTGCTTAGAAATATTAGACCCACTTGGAAAATTGCAGATTAAATGGATTGACAAAATACCAACAGATGGGAAAATTTTAATTCATCAAAAATGTGATTTCCAAGTTTCAGAATTCTCAGGTCGCAATATTGCAGGTGGATAGGAAAAGATACATCATATAATAAAGAATCATGTTGTAACTCTCACAATAAAAAAGAATTAAGAGGGGGAAATGAAGTATATTATACCAAAGAATAAAATAAAAATAAAATGGTTTACACTTAAGAATAACATCCTGAAAAATTTAATGTAATTCTATAGAGAAAAAAAATGATTTTTAAAAACAAAAAATTGGTGAATTTCAAGTATTCCTTTTGAGAAAACCAAAGTTGCTCAGAGTCTCTGCAATGTAAAATCTGTGGACAAAAGAAAGTCACCAAGAGTAAACAAGTTTGAATAATTCAATAGAGTTTAGTGATTTAGTGATTACTTTCTGATTGGGAAAGAAAAAGTATTTGCCCCTTTGGAGTACAACTTTGCATAAAGGTCACCGAGGACATAAAAAGAGAAGTTCTGGGTTTGATACTCTAAAGAATCAGAGGGAAGGACAATGCTGGACCATAATTATTTCATGTAATTTAGGTGCAATAAGCACAGATCATTCAAACAGACTTGAGGGATGGGGGAATAGGGAATGGATATTAGGAACTTTACCTTTACCTGACAAGGTAAGGGAAATATAAAAGGTAGTAAAAATACATTGAAGTAAGTAGAGAATTTGGTTCTGATAGGGAGGAGGAGAAGGGTTGTACAAGCCGAAAGTAGGGTAAAGGAGGGGATTGCCTCAAACAAAACAAGTTAGAGTTATAAAGGGCAAAAGAAAAGTGAACTGAGTTTGAGCAGAAAATATGACAAAAATAGATTGTGATACAAATATAGTTTTTGAAAAGGAAATATAAGATTCAGATACTTAGTGCTTTTTTTTTTTCCTTTTTAGAAAAAAAAGAATATGACAGGATTTTATGGTGCAAAAACAAACTTAATCATAACTAAATCTAAAGATGATGAACTCAGTCCTTACAATTAAATAGAGTTACAGAATCGATTAGAAAGCAAAACATGTTAATTTGCTCTATATGCAAGAAACATACTTAAAAACTTAAAAACATACTTTAAAAACATAAAAATCCCTACATTGTTAAAATTAGAGACTGGAATAGATTGTATTATGCCTCAGCTAAATCCAAAAAACCAAGAATGTTAATCAAGATCTCAGACAAGGCAAAGGGACAGGTGATACTGATGATATAAGAGAGTGAGTAGAGTGAGTTGTACTCCCTCTAGTTAACTCCCCCCTCCAAATCACACTAGGTGATTAGGTACTCAGGGGTTTTATTCATTGAAGTCCAAGTGTACTTTCTGTGTCTATATTCCTAAAATTATATCTCATGAGTTCCCACTGATGTTTTTAATAATCAGTCAGTAAACACAACTAGTTCATAGCAAAGGCATTTGCTAAGATGAGAACAGACTGTAAACTTCGGGCATACTTTCCCAATAAAACAGCAATAAGAGTGAGTACCTGCATAAAGTACACTGGTAGCAAGGACACATGTCAGGAATATGTGTGGCCAGGGTAATTCATGCCTCTGGCACTGCAAGCCCCAAAGTTCTTTCTCTCTTTGTAGTGTCCTCATGCTGCTTCCCCTTGGGTAGAGCTTCTCTGCTGGACAGATTACTCAGCTGGATCCCTGGTCCTGCTCCTCTCCTGACAACTAGAACTCATTTTCTCTTACATTAATAGTTATCTCTCTTTTCTGCTGCCAGGAGTCACAATCCTAGGAGTTGCCTAGGACTCATTTTGCATCCCATCTTGCAATGTCTCTATCATAAGATAGCATAGCTGATGGAAGAGGAAAGAGAGAGGAATCCTTCCTTGCCCTTGTTCCTGCTGCCCACTGGTAGAGACTCAAGGGAAAAAGGAGATAGAAATTTGTCTCCCCTCTCTGGACATACATTTTTAGACATGACCAGTATAGGATTTTTTTTTTCCTGCTTGACTATGCATATTTTTCCATAGGGTTTTCTTTTGTTGTTGTTTTTTATCCCCCTCATTTGGAAGAATAGGAGGGAAAAGGGAATAAAAATAGTGTAGTTTTAAAAAGCACACAGAAGAGAATAGAAGACAAGAAAGAAGCAGAGATAAGAACTTTGAAAGTTACATGTTGTATTTAATATATATTTAAAAAGAAAAAGAAGCTATGTATAAAAGATACTCTTTCTCTTTACTAATAGTACTTATATGGAAATGCCTATTTCATTTGATATTTAAATACAGAATAAAAATAAATACATTTAAAAAAAGAAACTAAATGCTGTGAAGTTAATATGACCAACTCTGACCCCAAAGAATATATGTGAGAATACACCTCTTTCAGGTTCATTGCAGAGGTGGAGGACCATGGGGTTAAACAGTCCATATAACCTACTTTTTTCAATATGTTGTTTAGTTTTAATGAGCTTTCCCCCATCTTTATTCTTTATTATAATGGATGGCTCTCTGGGAGGGACAGGGGAGAGATACATTGGTAAATGTAGATAATGTAAAAATAAAAGATTCAGTAAAAATTATTTTAAAACCAGAAAAGATATTACTCGAGGGAAATTTGTATGTGTGTGTGTGTGTGTGTGTGTGTGTGTGTGTATGTGTGCATGCATGTGTGTGTGCATGCCCGCTAGGCTTCCTCCGCTTCTGTTTTTAATTGACATGCTAAAAATGTGTGTGGCCATTCTCACCAAGAGATTCTAAACCACATTTTCCTTTTTTCCCTCTCTTCCTGAACAAAAACAATCTATGGAAATTATTTTTATTTGCTGCTAATCCAAGGGAACAAAAGGTTTTCTGGGGAGAGAAACTAATAAAGACCTCATGATTTAAGGAGTGCTTATCAAGTAGTTTTTGTTGGAAAAAAAGAAAAACAACCTACTAGGAATTCAGAAGGAGGCTATGGAACTTAATGTGTTCCTCATAACTTGAAATGACACACAGGTAACTACTACTCTTTCCTGACTTTTGATATGAAACAGTTACACAGAGATTTGTCATTTAAGCCATTTAAAAGCTTTCTGGTTATTTAACTGGGACTAAATCCTGCAGGAGAAAATTCTGTACTAAAATTAGAAGTTGCAACTGGTCCAACAGCTACCCAAGGAGTCAGAAATGGGTAGGAACTATAGAGGCTCTTAGTTCAAATTAGGACACTGGAGTATGAGAATATAAATCCCGCAATTCTGCCAAAGGCTGACATAGAGTAATAATCACTCAGTTTCCATTTATTCTTTTCTAAAGTTTATTTGATTTGCTTTTTTTTTTCATATATGAAAGGATTCTTTATAAAGGTTGTACTTAATTGATTAGAAGCTAAAAGATTTTCTTACCCCCAAGGAGGTTGTGACTTGCCCAGAATTACACAGGTAGTAAGTGGCAGAGGTGGGGTTTGAAGACAGGTCATTGAATCCTAGAATGTTAGAGCTGGAAGTGACAAATTTGGAGGACAAGGAGGTCAAGGAGAGAGAATGGCAGAATTATGGAAGACTCAAAAATACTGAAGAAAATGATCTGATGATTATCTTTTTTTTCCTTTTAAAATAGTACTTTTTTCAGTTACATGTAAAGACAATTTTTAAAATGGATTTTTTTAATAAAATTTTTAAATAAAATTTTGAGTTCCAAATCTTCTCCCTCTCTCTACTCCCCAAGACAGTAAGCAATTTAATATAGGCTACATATGTGCATGATCATTATCTTTAAAGATATAGCACAAGCAAATTTCCCAGAATTAACTAAAATAAGTAATACTGTATATAGAGTTCACAGAACCCCATGAGTAGAAATTTAAACATTCAAGTCATCCAGGCATGTTATGGTCAGACTTCAAAACTATGACCTGACAAAACAGGAAAATGATAAATGTTGGAAAAGATGTGGGAAGGTGGAACACTAACTGATTCATTGTTGGTGGAGCTGCGAGCTGATCCAACCATTCTGGAGTGCAATTTGAAACTATGCCCAAAGGGCTATAAAAATGTGCATACCCTTTGACCCAGCAATGCCACTTCTAAGCTGTGTCCCAGAGATCATAAAAATGGGAAAAGGACCCACATGTACAAAAATATTTACAGCAGCTCTTTTTGTGGTAGCCAAGAACTGGAAATTGAGGAGATGCCTATCAATGGCTGAACATGTTATGGTATATGAACTAATGAAGTACTATTGTGCTATAAGAAATTCTGACAGGCAGACTTCAGAAAAACCTGGAAAGACATATATGAACTGATGCTGAGTGAAGTAAGCAGAACCAGGAGAACATTGTACATAGTAACAGCCACAGTGTGCGATGACTGATTTTGGTAGACTTAGCCCTTCTCAGCAATGCAAGGACTTAGAACAATTCCAAAGGACTCACAATGGAAAATGCCATCTATATCAAGAGAAAAAACTATGGAGTCAGAATGCAGAGCACAGCATACTATTTTCTTTTTTGTTTTGTTTTGTTTTCTTTCTCATGGTTTCTCCCATTTGTTATAATTCTTCTATGCAACTAATGTGAAAATGTGTTTAATAGGAATGTATGCATAGAGCTTATATCAGATTGCATGCCATCTTGTGGAGGGAGGGAGAGAGAGATAATTTAAAACTTATGGAAGTGAATGTTGAAAACTAAAAATAAATAAATTAATAAATTGGAAAAAAATTGACCAAAAAAAGTTTTAAAAGCCTTATTGACCCTAGGATCTCAAGGTGTTTTTTCCCCCTAAAATAGCCCTCCAGATTAAATCAGTACATATTATAATATACAGTTGACTTCAGGGCAAAGACAGGAAAAGGTACAGATGGCAAGAGAAAGAAAGGAGAGACCAAAGACTTGTAGACTATATAGAAACTTCAGTTATTTCTCTCATGAGAACTCTTTAATATTGATAAAGGTAGCCAGATTGTGCAGTGGAGAGAACCCTGGCTCTGGAGTCAGAAGGACCTGAGTTCAAATCCCACCTGGAACACTTACCTGCTGTGTGGCCCCGAGCAAGTCATTTAAGTTCCCAGTTGCCCCAAAAGAGAAAAAAAAATTTTTGGATATAGCAAGTACCAAATAACAATACACAGAAATGAAATAAATTATATTTTAACATATAGGGAAATACTAGGTAGTGATGTGAGAGTTAGTTATCCTTGAATCAGCTGTTTATGGCAGCTGGGTAGTGCAATGGATAGAGAATACTGGGCCTGGTGTCAGGAAGACCTGAGTTCAAATCCAACACTAATACTTACTAGCTGTATAATCCTGGGCAAGTCACTTAACCTCTGCCTTCCTCAGTTTCCTCAGCTGTAAAATAGGGATAATAACAACACCTATCTCACAAAGCAAGCCATATGACTGACTGGTCAGGATAATAATCAGGATTAATGAAAAGGAAGAGAGGAGAAGGAATAATGACGTACAACTAAAAGGAAGTAATCCTAACATATTTAAACAAGTAATCAACAATGAAAAATGGGAACTCAACATGAGAAATAATATTGATACTGATGAATTTTATACAGATATTTAATTTCTGTAAGTTGGCTGTGATAATGAAAAAACAAAACAAAAAACCAAAAGTGCCTTAGTTAGCAAACATTTGACTTAGTTACTAAGTGGAAAAATATGAGTGGATTTCTTGAGGGTAGAGACTATCTTTTTGTATTCCTAGCCCTTAACATAGTACCTGGCACATAGTGTTGTTGTTTGTCCTTCATTCTCAAAGGGAACCAATGATATTACAAGGGTGATGTCTTGACTTTAGAGTGAATTGGATTTAAGTGAGGCAGAACTGTGCAAATCCTTACTCTCTCCTCCAGAATCATTGCAATCCAATGTCAAGAAAGAAGTCAAGATAACTGGCAGTGACCTCAGATGAAGTTAGTGGGTGAGGTTGGCCTTTTATAATTAAGGTCTTTCCCAGGTCTCAGTTTATCTGAAGCAGAGCTTCCCAAACTTATTTGGCCTATCACTCCCTTTTTAAAAAAAATTACTCAGTGCTCCCCTAGAAATCTACTTCCTTTAACCCTTTAATGGTTTTAAAAAAAAATTGTAACTTCAGAAAATATAAAATATATTTTTAAATGATGCATCTTAAATTTAATAATTTATTGTAAATTTGTGAGTTTTTTCCTGCATTGAAGTTTTGATGATGATGCAATATTGCACCATGTGACCATATAGTGTCACAAGTCATTACACACACATATATTTCTGCCATGCATGCTGGACTTCCCCACAGTACAAAACACACTCACTTGCCAACACTTGCTTGTTAAGACCTCTTGGTGGACTTGACTACTGATTGGTTATAACTTGCATTTTGTATATTTATTTGGAAAATAATGTAATCACTATGACTTTAACTCTGTTAAACAACAGATGAAACATGTACAAATGGATTTTCACAATTTTCTTATCTTCTCTTCATTCCTTAAGCTTCCACTGCCTCCTTATTTTTATTCAACACCCCTCTCCATTCTACCCAAGGCTGGTACTGGGCCCCTGGGTATGGTCCAGCACTCTGCAGGAGGCAGTATCACCCACTTTGGGATCCTATGAGAGGCAATGACTACTCAATGACTAAGGGCTAAGTAAGAATTGAGACAAAAGATGGCCTAATTTACCATCACAAAAATATCAGTCTGGGAGGGGAAGACCCTCAAAGTTCATGGTCAGCACAGAAAACAATTGCTAGTTACACTCATTCTAAACCATCAAAATCTAAACAGTGAGCCACAAAGGATTGGCCTGGGATCCATTACTGGTCATTCAATGAAAGTCAGAGTGATTTGCCACATAGTAGGTACTTATTAAATATTGATTAATATAACTTTTTACAATGTAAACTCATCTGTAAAATCTTTCAAAGAAAGACAGTTATCAGTATCATTTCATAAATCAGAATGATGGGAGGGCCAAACCAATTTAAAGAAAGATTAGCAAGAGATCCAACTAGGTCATCCTAGGGACAATTAAGGATGAAAATGCAAAAAAGATTATAAGTAGAAGAAAATGGAAAAGATTTGTAAAGATTACTATAATTCACTGTTTTTAACATAAGAACATTGTGATCACTACACTTGGACCCTAATATCACAGTGCTGTAAATGCTTATAAAGGAAGTTGACATATCGCTAAAGAGAACACAGTTGTGAAAAGTTGGTGGATTGAATCATTATGTAGAGAGATCCATACTAGAAAAGACACAGTTGTGAGAGTTGTGAAGGATCTTTATGTAAGATATCTGAAGGAAAAGGACTTAACCAGAGGTACAGGAAAAAATCTCAGATCTTGCTAATATTTTTTAAAAAGCCAACCAAAATAGAAAATCAACATCTACCTGCTTATATTTTTACTTTATTGTCTATATAAAAGCTTTATATGAGGCATATAGATACAGTTTGAAGGCATCCTTGATAAGGTTATTAATAGGGAACAAACAAGCTTTGTTCAACAGTGGATTACAACTTTACCATTTTACATTTGACTGAAAGAGATGGAGAAGATAAAATCCCGTTGTGTATTTTTTTTTAATTATGAAAAAGCATTTGATTTTGTATGGTAACACTGCCTCTAGAGCTCTCTTTTAAAAACGTTTCTATCCATAAATAAAAATCACTCAAGATTTCTTGAAAGATAAAACAGCAGAAATAGTCTTGTTCAATGATCCTCTGATCATTATCGTCAGGTGAAGCACAAAACCTTTATGTGTGTGCTTGCCAAAGTTATTAGCCACTGTGATAAAGGAGATCCAGTACAGGGTCCAAGTTGCAAATACTTTCTCTGTATAAGTTTGTAACCTCACTGTCCCACAAACATGCTGCTGTAGGTGATAGGAGAAAAAGAACTACAGTATTGTATCAATTACATTATAGAATGATACAATTGGTCTTGTAATTCAAAAAGTTCATTAAAAGGCAAAAATAAATTACATCTGAAGCCAATTTCTAAACCACAGGTTAAAAATAAAAGGTAGACAAATGAGGCATTGGGTAGAATGAGGCTATAACGGTGAAACTTCTACCACTGACATAGTGGGAAGGTTTAGAGTTTTAAAAAATAGTTAATTGCATAAAATATAAGAACTCTTGTTTAGTGTTCTTTTAGTAAGTTTGGAATAAGAATTGCAAAATAAAAGAAAATTAGAATTGTTTTATAACAAAATGTACAAAAAGTGAAGCAAATGGTTAGCTCAAGAAAATCTGCAGTTGTGATGGCTAACTAAAATTCAATCCAGAAAGTATTGAGAGAAAGGAAAAAAATGATAACCTGCTGAAAGGTGCTATCAAATCCAAAAGAGTACGGATTTTGAATATATGTGAATCAAATAATAAAGCAGCTAAATTAATAAAGGAAAACTTCATCTTTCAGGAAGAGAAATAGAAAATTAATTGTAGTAGGATATTTCAACATTTTAAAATGTGGTAAATAAAAAAAGATTAATGACTAGGAGATTACATGATTGAACAGAGCATTGAATAAATTGGATTTAATATCCACAGAGAATATAATATGTGGGGGAAATAAGGAATATACATTTTTTTCACTTACACATTGAAGTTTCAGAAAAATTCATCATATTTTAGTCACAAGAAGTTCTAGGTAAATTTAATAAGTCAGGAATTTTAAATACTTCAATTTTTGAGCATACTATGTTAAACTTGATAATATTAGTAAATCTTGATAATGTGGTCAAAATCTGTTGGTCTATATGGGCTTTTTTTTTTGGAGGGGGAAGGCACAGCAATTAGGGTTAAGTGACTTGCCCAAGGTCACACATCTAGTAAGTGTTAAGTGTCTGAAACCAGATTTGAGCTGAGGTCCTCCCGACTGTAGGGCCGGTGCTCTATTCACTATGCCACCTAGCTGCCCCTATATGGGCTTTTTAAAAATGGCTAATTGAATACTGTAGGATTTAAAAAGAAATGATATTTAAAGAAAAAGCAGATTGCCTTAGAGATAATACCACAAATACTACATATCGAAATTTATGGGGATGCTGCCAAAACCACATACCAATTTGTGTATTCTCAATTATCCTTGAATCCTTTGTCCTCTTGACAATCAAACCCTACCAAACTTTAGCCCTAGGTTATTCCTATCAACTTTCTTCACTATTTCTACTTATATGCTACTGAATAGTGCTGGAGCATGTCATGAAGTCATGCTGATTGAATTCACTAAAAATCTGTCATCCAGTCTCAACTAGGCCTTCACTGCTACAGAACAATCCATTTGTTTTTCTCTCATTGGCTCCACAGCAGCTATTGCAAATTTCTTTCTTCCTCAGATCTTCTCTATTAGATTTTTTGCCCTACCCCCCAGCAAAGAACCTGACCTTTTCCTTCCCCCCCGCCAAAAAAAATTGAGGCTATCCATCATGAATTTCTTCCTCTCTTCTACTTCATACCTCAGCACCTTTCTTAATCGTCACCTATTCTCTCCTCCTCTGCTCCAGTCTCTAATGGACTGGTGACCCTTCTAACCTCTACTTCTGCTCTTTTAGATACCATACTTTCCTGTTTCTCCCAGGAATCTATTTCCTCCTTCATTCCTTCTCTTTCTCTCATCTTAAAATTCACCTTATCTATTGACTTCTTAAAAAACTTGTCCAGGCCTCCTTTATCTTTAAAGAAAAGTCACTCAAGGGATGGCTAGGTGGCGCAGTGATAGAGCACCAGCCCTAGAGTCAGGAGGAGCTAAGTTCAAATCCAGACTCAGACACTTAACACCTATTGGCTGTGTGGCCTTGGGCAAGTGACTTGTCCCCAATTGCTCTGCCTTCCCCTCTCCAAAAAAAGCAAAAAAAAAAAAGTCACTGAACACTCCTGTTTTCTAAAGCTTTCATCCTTTGTTACTTCTTCTCCATTGCAAGTAAAAATTCCAAGAAAGGGTTGTGTATATTTATTGACTATACTTCCTCCCCTCTAACTCAGTGTGGCTGATGGAGTAGATGGATCAGTAATAAGGATATGATCCTGGAGAGATGGGCTGAACATTTTCAATAGTGTTTTCAACAGACTATTGTCAGTCAATACTGAAGAAGTTGACCATATGCGTCAGTTTATAGTCAATCCCTCTCTAGCCAAACTTCCAGCTGAAGAAGAGGTACTGAGTGGCAAAGTGCCTGGCACTGATTCCATCCCAGCAGAGATCTACAAAGCAGGGGGTTCGCTGCTCATATAGAGGCTGACTGAAATCTTCCAGATTATATGGCAACAGGAAGTTATCCCCCAGGCAATCAAGGATTTCTCCATTATCCATCTCTGTAAAGGAAAAGTAAATAAGTTGTCTTGTGACAATCACAGAGGGATCTCTCTCTTAGTTGTTGCTGGTGAGATTCTTGCCAGAGTCCTCCTTAATCAGCTGATTCTTTATCTAGAAGATGGTTATCTGCCCAAGAGCCACTGTGGCTTCAGAGAGAGCTGAGAAATGGTTGATATGGTATTTGCTGCCAGATAGTTCCAGGAGAAATGCCAGAAACAGAACAGAGGTTTGTATACAATGTTTGTTGACCTGACCAAGGCCTTTGTTACTGTCAATCATGAAGACTAGTGGAAGATCATGGCAAAATTTAGTTGCCTGGAGAAGTTCATCAGTATCATACACCAGTTCCATGATAAATACTCTCATGGGCTTTGAATGAAGGACAATACTCTAATGCTTTCCTAGTCACCATTGCAGGTGTGTGTGTGCTTGCTCCCCTGCTTTTTGGCATGATGTTTTTTGTGAAGTTGTCATACACCTTCAGCAAGGACAAAAACAGCTTCAAGGTCAGCTACCTTACTGATGGTGAACTATTTAACTTGAAAAGGCTAAAAAACTAAGACCAAAGTGAAGGGAGAGTTGATGCATGACTTTTTGTTCAGAGATGATTGTGGCACCTAAGTAGGTACATAATAAATGCTTCTTCCCTTCCATTTTGTTCCCTTCCCTTCCCTTCCCTTCCCTTCCCTCATATCTCCTCTCCCTCTTTTTCCTAGAAAGCCATCCTTTGTTTAAAAGCATTTTAAAAGAAAAATAATAGAAAACATTCAGCAAAACCAATCAATATATCCCCCAAAATGTGACATTATATGCAATGTTTCACCCTTATAGAATCACCCCTCACTGCACCCCACACATACCCCTCCACTTCTGCAGAGGAGTATATGGAAGTATCTTTTCATGTCTTTTCTTTGGTTCCAGTTTTCTTTAGAATTTTGCAACATTCATTTACATTTGGTTTGTTGTTATTTTATATTGTAGTCATGAAGTATGTTCTTTTCTTGGCTCTACTTACTTCACTTTACATCAGTTCATCTAAGTCTTTCCATGATTCTCTGTATTTATCATATTTGTCATTTCTTGACAGTAATATTGCAATTACATTCATGTACCCCAGTTTGTTTAGCCATTCTCCAATCAATTGGCATCTACTTTGTTTCAGGTTCTTTGCTACCACAAAAAATATAGCTACAAATATTTTGGTTCATATGGACCCTTTCTTTGTGTCTCTAACCTCCTTGGAGAATATGTTTGGCAGGAGAATCTCTGGGTCAAATGGTATGGACATTTTATCCACTTTATTTATGTAATTCCAAATTGCTTTTTAGAATATTTGTACTAATTCATAGTTCTGTCAAACATACATTAGTATGTCTGTTTTTCTATAACGCCTCCAACATTGATTATTCTCATCTTTTGTTACTTCAGAGTTGTTTTGACTTGCATTTCTCTTATTATTAGTGATTTGGAACATTCTTTCATACAATAATAATTTGAAATTCTTTTGAGAATTTTGTTCAGATCTTTTGACTGTCTTTGAGAAGGTCTTTTGATTTTATGTATTTCTGTTAGTTGTCTATATCTCTTAAATACCCACTTCATATCTGAAAGATTTGATGCAGTTTTTTTTCCAGTCTATTGCTTCCTTTAGTATCCTATGTACATTAATTTTGTTTATGTAAAAGCTTTTTATCTCATATAATTAAAATTATCTGTTTTATCTTTTGAAAATGCACTTATCTCTTGTTTGGTTAAAAATTCTTCTACCCATAGCTGCAAATGATATATGATCTGCTTCTCTTATTTTTTATGTTATAATCTCTAACAGTCAAGTCATGTATACATTTGGTATTTATTGTGGAATATAGTATAAGATACTGGTCTAAGCCTAATTTCTGCTACAGGGCTTTTCACCAACAATCTCTTAATTGCTAAATCCAATGCTGTTTTCTCAGTCTTCCTTCTACTTATCCTCTTTGCAATTTTTGGCACTGTTCACTACCCCCTTCCTTCTGTTTATTCTATCCTTTTTTGGCTTCCATGAGACAACAGTATTTGACCCTTCCTTGTCAGTCGTTTTTTTGTTGATTCATCACCTTGCCCACTAAGCCTCTGTGTCACTCAGGGCTCTGTTCAGAGCTTCCTTCTCTTCTGTTTATGCTCTTTCCTTTAGTCATCTCATTGGCTCCAGTCTATTCAGTTATCAGATTCATGCAAATGACTTCTAGATCCATATATTCAACCAAATTTCTCTCCTGAGCTCTAGTCCCATATCGCCTGATGAGCATCTCTACTTGTATGTCTTCTAGGTATCCCAAACTTATAATGTCTAAAGCAGAATTCATGATATATTCTTCTAAATCCACCCCTCCCTCAAACTTCTTTATTTATATTTAGTACACAACTATCCTTCTAATCACCATGAATTAGAACCTTTCTGCCAAACTTAATTCCTCCCTCTCCCCCCATGCAATTTCCAAATTTCATCAGTTCCACCTCTCCAACATCTTTTGCATTCAGCCTCTTCTCTCCATTGCCACTACCTTACTTCAGATCTTAATCACTTGTTACTTTGACTACTTCAGTAGCTTTTTGTCCCTGCTCTTGATCTCTCCTTTCTCTAATCCATCTTTTACATAACTATCAAATTAGTGTTTCTCAAACATAGATCTAATCATGTCACTCCCCTACTCAAAATTTTTCTGTATCTCCCTGTTGTCTTTAGGATAAAATACATAATCTTTAGCCTGACATTTAAAGCCTTCTACAATACGGTTCCTGATTTCATTTGCATTTTTTTCATATTATTCCTCTTACCTTACTCTCTGTTGGCCTCCTAGTAGTTCTCTATATATGAAATTCTATTTCCTACCTATGTGTTTTTGCCTAAGTGGAGTCCCAAGTCTAGAATACATTCCCTTCCCACCTTAAAATCACTAGCTTCCTGCAGAGCACTTCTCAGTTGTCACCCACTTAAAAGGCCTTTCCTGATTCTTTCTCCTCATTATTACTATTCTCTCTCTGCCTCTTGGAATTAATTTGTAGTATTTTGTATATATGTTATGCTGATTGTAGATATTGGGGAAGGCTTCCTGTTGTAGGTTGACTTGAAATGGGCCCTGAAGAATTAATATGATGTTGCTAGACAAGGATTCAGTGAGAGCATTAAGAATAAGAATCATATTTCTGGGGAACCATGAGGAGACTGTTCTATGTATAATAGAAGAGAAATGATGAGTAATTGTGGGAGATAATATTAAACAGGTAAATTGGAGCCAGATTATGGAGGGGCGTTAGTGTGATGCAGTATGAAAGAACACTGGATTTGGAGTCAAGAGGACTGTTGTTTGAATTCTAGGTCCTTTCTTGTTACTTGTGTATCCTTGAATAAGTACTTAACCTCCCTGGGCCTCAGTTTACTCATCTCTAAAAAGGAGGGTGTTGAACTCAGTGATCTTTGAGCTTCCTCCAGCACTATACCTGTGAAATTATGACTTGACAATTAGAAGCTATGGCAGGTTAACAGAAATGGAGACTAACGTTACAGAAGCAATCTTTTATAGGAAAACAAGACTCAATCTGCATGGGATAGGTTGGAAAGTGGACTAGTATATATTATCCTGTATTGTTGTTTAACTATATCACTAAAATATATTTTTATCCTGAGATAAACTGTATGCTCCTTGAGGTTAAAATCTTCTATTTCTGTATTTGCTGCAGTGTTTAGCAAAATGCTAAGTACAAAGCATGTGCTCAAAAAACTTATTTATTTGATCTATATCATTTGTTTAGATACCACTATTCCTAAGGTATAGCATTGAATAGTTGCTACAAACTCTGCTCACGCCATGATTAATGACTTTGCAAGTGAGTCATAGGAACAGATCAGGGAAGGAGAAGACTGTGTCAGAAGGTGATAAAAATGACCCCTTCACATAAGCCATCACAAATGCAAAGTGGGTGAGACTGCATTTCCTTCCTCCTTCTGTATTCCTCAGGGTCCAAGTGTCCATTTGGTGATTTTGATCTGATTTTATTTGCATAAAAATGTTGGGGCAGGGTCACAATGGGCCTATCACTTTTCTAATGATGATTGACCTCTAGATGACAGAAATGAGTATGTGCTTTCAGAACTTATTATAGAAAATGCTAAAAGCCTATTTTGAAGTTACAGAATTAACATACCTAATTGAAAATTAGCTTCTTTCCCAATTCAGTTCCTCATTTTATTGATAAGTTGAGACTTCTTTTTCAAAGTTAGGTACTTTTTGATCAAGTCAGAATTAAAACTGAGAATATTACTTCTAACAAGAAAATTAAAAGCTAAGACAGTTCTCCAGAATTTCACAAATCTTGTTACTTCATGCTAATTTGTCCAAGGTTTCGTTGTATAGTCCTACAACAGTCTATTGCAATAGGCCGCACTTCTAACTTTAACCATTCATTTTGTTAACATGTGACTGACCACGAAAGTGGGATAGTAACTGACTATAAATGGGGATAGATTGGAAGGTGGACTTTGTATACCACTCTGTATTGTTGTTTAAATATTTTATGTGTATAAGTTTTTATCCTGAGGTAGACTGTATGCTCCTATATGTATACAAGATGGAGTGGTGGTCAAGTCAGGGTAAATCCATCATAAATATTAGAAAAACAGTTAAAAATCACATGCTCTGATGATGATGAGAGTCAATGGCATCAGCTTTGTGTTATCATTCTGTAATGAAATGAAATTAGTAATGTTTTCAGTAGAGTTGCAAGATGTGAGAAGAGTGCTTTAGAGATCATTTAGTTCAGGGGTGGGGAACCTGTGGCCTTCTAAATCCTTAAGTGCAGCCTTTTGACTGAATCCAGTCAAAAATCTGAATCTAAATTAAATTCTGATTCGGTCAGAAGGTCACACTTAAGGATCTAGAAAGCCATATGTGGCATTGAGGCCACAAGTTCCCCACCCCTGAATTCTAGTTCAACCCACTCATTTTATGAATGATGAAACTGATGCCCAGAGGGAAAAATGAGTTGTCCAAGATCACACAGCTAGGTGATGACAAAGGTGGGACAATAACCAACTCCTGACTCCCTGTCTATCCAGTGATCCTTTTATAGCTCAGTGACTTTATTTTAACTTCAACTCTCATCTCCATCTAGATGACTTATTGTTATAGACCAGATCTGATTCAGGCCAATTTGATGCTCCAGAAGGAAGGAAGAAAGGAAGGAAGGAAGAAAGAAGGAAAGAAAGAAAGAAAGAAAGAAAGAAAGAAAGAAAGAAAGAAAGGAGGAAGGAAGGAAAGAAAAGAAATCTAGATAGTAAATCCCAAGTTAAGTGGGCAGTTTCTGGCCATCAAAATTTACCTTCCTTTGGAGAGGAGAAGGAAAGGGAAAGGGAGAGGAAGATGGTGAGCTGAGTCACCCAACTAGCTGGGTCCCCATTCAGGCAGCTCAATCTACTCACAAGTTGTGTTTGTCCTTCGTTTTTGAAGAGGACCATGGCATCAGGGAAATTATGACATGATTTGCAGTTGACTTGGATTTGAGTGAGGGATGGCTATGCAAGGGCACCAGCTTCACTTTCTCCTCCAGAGCCATCTGGATCCAGTGACCAGATATTCATCAGGATGATTGGAGATGACCCTGGATGCAATGGGAGACCCTGGCCCTTTTAGGTTCAGGCCTTTTCTGTACTCACTTAGAGTGAGATAATGCCCAGTCAGTGAATAGGCCTCTTTGAGAAGTGAGTCAAGAGATGGGTCATCTCCAGTCAAGTTTAAAAAAAAAAAGAGATCAATGGATTGAAAACATTTTTATTTTATGAAAAAAATCTGGAGAAAAGATGAAAAAGAAAACAAACAGTCCAAAATATATCAAGGTCAGCATGCCATTTTTGTAGGATTGTTTTGAATATACTATAATGTCCACACACTATAAAACCATACAACTTTGCTTCTATATAGTGTGACCAGATTGTGATTAATCTTTAGAGGGAATCTTTCCACAGGGTTACATAGATGGAGCAGGTTTGTATCCATTCTTACAGGATTAAAGAGACTTTCCTTGAGGCAGTTCTACCCGCCTCCCATGGGGTGTTTAGGAACTATGTGAGCCCCTTCAACTGTTCTCCTTAGTGCATAATAAAGTGTCATAACTGGAAGTTGTGGAAAGAACAGTTCATCCAAACTGAAAGCATAAGCTCTTCTCCAGGGAAGAACCTAGGAGAGAGTGAGAGTCAGTTCTTTTGCCCAAGATGCTTTAGGAGCTTGTTTTCCTTTGCCCAATGGGTTCAAGGCCACCCCTTCTTCACCCCCACCCTCCCACTAAAATGTTGTTACCTTCCCAGAATTTGGAAGCAAGAAATACTGAATTTTAGATTAGGAGAGTAGGAGGGGGAATTACTCTCTTTCTCCTGTACTTAACTGTTTAAAATAGCCTACCAAGAGAGGAATTTCCCAATTCCTTCCTCCATGCTTGGGTCTTTATTAATTTTCTGCAGAAAATTTCCTGTTTATTTATGGTTCAAAGGCTGTCCTTACATGTATGTATACATGAGCAATAGAATGTTATATTTCGTGTGCTGAGAATGAGATTTAACCTAAACACTAAAGTGATACACTAAAACCCTTGAGAAACAAATAAAATAAAAGGAAAGGCTGCATTGAGCTGACCTTTATGAAATTTATAGAAAAATACAGATAAGAGGATATGTGAGAAAATGCAGACAGATAATGAAAAATCACTGAAGGGCTGTGATCTACAGTGATGGAGGGTATACCTGTACTGATGACATCAAAAATCACTCAAAATGTCAGAGTAAAATATAGTAAATTATTTTGGATGTATTGTGATAATCTTTTTTAAACTAGGATTTTATTTATAATTTTAAAATAAATATTCATTATTGATATTGATCTATAGTTCTCTTTCTTTGTCTTTGCCTGGCTTATATATTAGCACTATATTTATCTCATAAAAAGGAATTTGGTAGTGGGTTTTTTTTTCAACTTTTGAGAATAGTTTGTGTAGAATAGGTATTAATAGTTCTGTTAAAGTTTGATAGAATGTACCTGTAAATCCATCTGGACCAGGAGGGCCCTCCTCCTTTGGTAATTTCTTTACAATTTTTACAACTTTACAACTAGTTTGATTTCTTGTTCTGAAATCAGATTGTGTAAGGCCTCTATTTCATTTTATGTTAATATGTATATTTTACATTTTTATAGCTGTTATAGCTTCCTTTATTTTAGATTCTTAATTTTGCTGATATATAATTGTCTGTAGTAGCTTCTAATAATAATTTTTATTTCTTCCCTATTGAGATTTCACTTTGCTATTTAAAAATAGACTATTTGTATCTCATAGAGAAAGCAAGAAAAACATAATTATCCATAGCCTTTATTATTTAAATCAAATTTGTTTCAATAAATAAACATATTATGTTGGCACCAGTACATGCTACACTTCACAGAAACATGAATTGCTTCAAAAAGTGAGGTCTGAAAAAATTGTTGGGTTTAATTATATAGAGGTCGCAAGATTTTGCACAACAGAAAACAGTATCTTTAAAATTAAAGGAATCGAAATGAGTTGGAGAAAATATGTAGTAAATATACCCAATCAAGGTCTGACATCTACAATCTACAAGAAATTGATATATAAGGCTAATAATGTGTATTCCCCAGTGGAGCAATGGTCAGAGCATGTGAATGGTTTCTGAATGAATAAAAAAGAATTTAACAAGACCTTATTATGTACAAAGCACTGTGCTAAATGCTGGGGATACAAATGGAAAAGTAAGACAGTCCCTTCCATCAAAGAGTTCACATTTTAATAGGGGAAGACATATATAGGAAGTTTTAGCTACAAGTCAGTTGGAAAGGCCCTATGGTCCTTAGGTTTAACAAAGCAGATGGTAATGCAGCTTTTTAAAATGTCATTTAGATTTATGAAAACAACATTTGTTTCTGAAGTTGGATCATTTGACAGTACCAAGGACTTAATGGCAAGAACTTTTTCCTCCAGCCTTCAACAGGGACTATAACACCTGCAAAGACAATCGACAGATCACATCTTCCCTAGATGATGACTAGAGGTACCAGCCTAGAAGCAGGACTGTCTTTCTCAGAGGTATTCTATTCACTGGGCTCTTGGCTTGTAGGAGGAAATACATATTGATAATAATTACATGAAAGGATGCTCAAATTAACTAATAATCAGAGAAATTAAATCAATAGAAACTTAAGATATCATTATAGTACCACTTGACTGGCAACAACAGCAAAAAATGACAAAAAATCTAATGTTGGGGGGCTATCCAGGAAAAGACACTACTGCATTGTTGGGTCTGCAGACTGGTTTTAATATTTTGTAGTGCAGCTTGCAGTAAGAGTCTCAAAAATGCTAATACTTTTTGGTTTAGTGATCCCATTGCTACGAACCTATCCCCAAAAAATGTAGAAAGGAAAAAGGGACTTATTTGTAAGAAATATTCAAAACTACTCTCTTTGCAATGGCAAAAACCAGAAGCAATCTGCATGTTCAAAAATTAGAGAAAGGTTGAACAAATTACATGCTAATATAATGTAATATTATGGTGCCATAAAATAATAAATGTGAAGCATAGAAGGAAATATGGAAAGCTCTATATGAGGTAATACAGGAAAAAAAAGGAGCAAAACTAGAATTGTATAAATGCTGATTAGAACTATGTAAAGAAAAAGATAAGAAAATAGAGAATGAAGGATGGAAAATAGAACCAAAAAAGGCAGAATATGGGGCGGTCCCATAAAAGGACACAGAACAAAAATTTGCCTGATATTTGTTCATTTTGGGGGTTCTGTACTTTTTAAAAAATTGTCATTTATATTTACTATATACTGTTATACCTTTCACATCTTTGGTTGAGAGTTAGTTCAATTTTGATTTCTCTTACTACTAATGAATCTGAGCATTCTTTCATATGGCTGTTAATTGTAATTCCTGTGAAAACCATTCATATCCTTTGATCATTTGTCCGTTGGAGAATGGCTTTGGGTCATGTGTATTTCAACAAGTTGCCCATATATCTATTGAATATCAGCCCCTTATCAAACTTATTTTATTCAAAGATTTTTTTTTCCCCGGTTGTCTGCTTCTCTTATCCTAGTTATATTTATTTTTGTTAATACTTTTTAATTTCATGTAATCAAAATCATCTGTTTTATCTTTTGTGATTGCCTCTATTCCTTATTTGGTTAAGAATTTATCCCTTAACCACAGCTGTAAAAGATAGCTG
>CM053584.1:271807758-271828721 GCA_028627135.1 Pseudochirops cupreus
GATTTCTATACCCCATTGCCTGTATATCTTATTTCCTAGTTGCATGTAACAATAATTTTTTAACATTTGTTTTTGAAACTTTAAGTTCCAGATTCTTTCCCTTCTTCCCTCCTCACCCACCCCCACTGGAAAGACAAGCAATTCAATATAGGTTATACATGTGTAATTATGCAAAACATTTCCATAGTAGTCATCTTGTGAAATACTATATTTCCCCCCATCTTATCCCACCCCCATTTTTTCTATTTTCTCCTTTGACCCTATCCCTTTTCCAAAGTGCTTCTGACTACCCTACACTTGGACTATTTTAAGAGCCTCCTAGCTGGTCTCCTCACTTCAAGTTTCTCTTCACTCCAATCCATCCTCCATTCAACTGCCAAAGTGATCTTTTTTTAAAGTGCAAGTCTCACTATGTCACCCTCATATTCAGTAAACTTTAGTTGCTCCCTATTACTTCTAGGATCAAATATAAAATCCCTTGTTTGACTCCATCTAACCTAGTCTCTTCCTTTAGAGTCTTTTTACACGTTAAGCTTCTCTACACACTCCGTGATCATTGACACCAGCCTTCTTGAGACTTTGAATTTTTATTGGCTCTCCCCCGTGCCTGGAATAGTCTTCCTTTTCATCATTGCCTCCTGGCTTCCATGGCTTCTAAAATCCTCCCTTCCGTAAGAGTATTTTCTGGTCTATCTTGATGCTAGTGCCCTTCCTTTGAGATTATATCCAGTTTATCCTATATCTATCTTGCTTATATGTAGTAGTTTTCATGTTATCTTTTAATTAGATTTTGAGCTCCCTGAGAGCAGGGACTGTTTTGTCTTTCTTTTTATTCCTAGCAGTAAGAACAGTACTTGTACATGGTGGACACTTAATAAATGTTTAGTGTTGTGTGGATAAAAAATTGCTATAGTACTCAGTACAAAGAAGCACTTACAGTAATTTATATAAATTTTACTGATGTCTTTTTGTCATTGTTGTTTAGTCATTTCAGTGGTGTCCTACTCTCCATGACCCCATCTGGGGTTTTCTTGGCAAAGATAATGGAATGATTTGCCATTTCTTTCTCTAGCTCATTTTACACATGAGGAAACTAAGGCAAACAGGTTTAAATGACACAGGTCCTCCTGACTCCAGGGTTGGCACTCTTTCCACTGTACCACCTAACTGACCCCTTTTTTTTTACATCACCAAAATTTTCCCAACTATTTTTTTCTTCCCCTTCCCAGAGCTAACTCATGTTATATATTATAAATAATATTTTTAAAGACAAAGAAGAGAAAAAAGTCAACCAAAGTCATCACTATATTAAAAAATCTGAAACTTTAAAAATATCTGAAAATATGTTCAATGTACCATACCATACTCTTCAGCTTCCCACTTTTGCATAGGAGTATGGGTGTCTTCTCACGTCTGTTTTTTGGAGACATTACCTTTTGATTTTTTCTGGTTCTTTCCATTCACATTGTTGTAGTCCTTGTGCATATTGTTTTCTTGGATCTACTTACTTCACTCTTCTTCAGTTCATATAGATCTTTCCATGCTTTTCTGTATTCACCATATTGGTTATCTCCTTTTTCACCATATTGGTCATTTCCTATAACACACTAATACTCCATGCATCATGATTTGTATGGTTATCCCTCTGGACATCTATTTTGTTTCCAATTCTTTGCTATTACAAAATGTGCAGTTATAAATATTTTGGTGTATATAGGGACATTTTATTTGCAAAATTCCAAATTCCTTTCTAAAATAGCTATACTGATTCACATCTCTACTAGTAATGCACTATTCTGCCTATCCTCTATGACTACTCCAACATTGACTATTCCCATCTTGACAAAAGATGACAAATCTTTGTCAATTTGCGGCATATATGAAGTGAAAAATCTGGGTTGTTTTAATTTGCATTTCTTTTATAATTAGTGATTTAGAGCATTCTTTCATTTGCTTGTTAATAGTTTGCAATTTTTTTGGGAAAAATTATTCATAAACTTTTACCACATCTATTGGGGAATGGCCTTTGTGTGTGGGGTGTGTGTGTGTGTGTGTATATATATATATATATATATATATATATATATACACACACACATATATATATATACACATATATGTTAATTGTAAAGTTTTAATGCCAAATCTTTATTAATTTGATGCAAAATTTTTCTTTCATATTGAGCCACTTAGGTGCATTAAATTTGTACAGAAACTTTTCAGTTTTATGTAATTAAACTTATCTGGCTGGTCTTTTGTAATTGCCTTTTGGGTTTGCTATGTGGCCCAGTGTATAAAGCTCTGGAATCAGGAAGACCTGAGTTCAGATGTGGCCTCAGATACTTATTAGCTATATTACCTTGGGCAAGTCACTTAATCCTGTTTGCTTCAGTTTCTTCTTCTATAAAAAAGAACTGAGGAAGGAAATAGCAAGTCACTCCAGTACCTTTGCCAAGAAAACCCCAAAAAGGGTCACAAAGAGTCAGGCACAACTGAAAAACAATATGATAAATTGCCTTTATTCTTTGGTGAAAAATGCCTTTTCTACCTATAGCTGTGTTAAAGAAGCACTTTCAAATACATTAATTAATTCATTTGATCCTCATATAGCCTGAGTTCCCCTCAAAAGACCACCTTGAAAGCTATATCCATGTTCAAGGAATGCTTGGCCAGTATCTACTCAGAATCACAGCTCACAGCCTCCACCAGCCTTTTTCTTTTGTCAGACCAAACCAGAAGGCACATTAGTTTAAATAAAAATATATTTAATTAATGGCTTGGCAAGATAAATAACAAAAAAAATTTACCTATACACACAGGGGCATACCCTAACATGGATTCCCATACCAGTAGTAGTAGGGGAGAGGGAACATGCATTGTAAAGGCATCTAGAGAGAAAATACATGTAGTGAACATGTTTAGTTAGGGGACATGTATAGGGAAAACAAAGATGCAAAGCAGCTTAGGTTCTAGAGGCAGCTGCTGGTGCAGTGGATAGAACACTAGGCCCAGAGTCAGGAAAACCTGACTTCAAATCCAGCCTCAGACACTTACTAGCTCTGTGACCCTGGGCAGGTCACTTAACCTATGTTTGCCTCAGTTTCTGCTACTGTAAAATGGGGCTAATAATAGCACTTAGCTTGCAAGGTTGTTGTGAGAATCAAATGAGAAAATATTTGTAAAAAACATTTAGTAGAGTGCCTGACACATAGTAAGCACTATTTAAAGGCTTATTCCCTCATTGCCTCCTAGGGATATATTCCAGTTGGAACTCTTTTCTGCCTCTGAAGGCAGCTTTCCCATAGATCTGCTGATGTCATCTGCTAGACAGCTTTCTCCGTTAGGCTGTTATGCAGTCCCAAGGGGTAATTGTAGCTCATTTTATGAATCTAGCCCATAGTCTCAGGGCAATTTCAGCTCTTTTGTGAGTCAGACCCACAATTGGTACTCAGCCAGTGAGCAACACTTGATGTCATCTGTCTTTTGAACTGGTTTCTTTCTTCCCTACAGCCTATTCATACCTGACTACTCTTTGGATTATAGTGAGAATATTCTATTTAATTTCTATCATGTCCTTGGCTATTACCACCAGTAGGGTCCTTGCAAATTACTGTGGACTTTCTCTTAGCAAGACTGAAAGAGCAAGGTGGAGCTGGTAATCTTTGTCCTTCATTTCTTCCAGCAACAAAATCTAATCACTGCTTTCCTTGCATTTATGAAAGCCCAGTGAGCTAGTTAGGGTGACTGTTTCATAGTTGAAAAAACTGAAACTAAGAATGCCTAAGTGATTTACCCAGGTTCATACAGTTAATAAATAACTAATCTTGCCCCTCTTGGTTCCCCATCTATCACCAGTTTCATCTATTTCTGATAGACTTTCCAATCTATTAAAAGTTTGACTGTGGAGATGTTTTCCTTGTCTTGATCTCTCTATAGTTGTCTAGAACATGATTTGAATATAATCACTTTGCATTCACCGATATGGACAAGGCTTCCTCATTTAAACTGGTAAATATTCCTCATATTTTGTTTTATGCTTCCATGTAAAAACAATCAGATTAGCATATTACTAGACAGGTTGGCATGTCTCTTTTTAATTATCTCAGCAGCTGTTGTCTATTTGCCCCAAACTTAGAAGCTGAACAAAGAAATTCTTTATTGCTTACAATCTTACCCCAGTGCAACCTGACTCGCTGCTGGATGATTTGGCATCTATAATTCATCATTTTCCTCTGTTATTAGATGCAACGTCCTTTAAATCATTGCACAGCAAGGTGAACACAAGTCAACCGTGTGGAGATCTGGAACAAGAGTTATAAAGATTCATTAAAAAATAATGAAAGTTGATCCAGTATAACATACGACATCAGGGCTGCCCAGTTTTACAAATTTAATTTTTCCAAGCCACTTTTAGAAGCTGCCACCTAAGATTCACCTCTTCACAAATACCAGAGAAGATACTCTATAAAAAGAAACATTCAAAATTGAAGTTATTTACATCTTAGTTCTAGAACTGACCAAAGCTCTGTTTTGAACAGTATATTTTTTAAAAGATGTGAATTTCAATTTTCCCCATTCAGAAATGTGGCTTTGCATTTTCTTCCTGTAGCCTGAGTCTCTGGCTTCATGGGAGTGAATTGCCTTTTTGCATGCTAATTTTCCCTGAGAGATTCTCACAAGAGTGTTTTAGGAGATTTTGCCCTTCCTGTTTCCTACTTTTAACTGTACCTACTGTGATTCAGGTCGCCAGAGGTGGTAGAGGAAATGTTTAGCTGCATCTAAGGGTAAGAAAGCAAAAGTACAAATTGATCTAATTATATGTTTCAGACTGGATTATAGGCAGATCAGTTAACTCATTCAACCTCCTGTAAACATATGGAAGGATTGTTATCTTGAGAAAACAATACAAGGCATCTAGGTCAGCTTGATACCAGAAGAGTGTTTCTTTAGGTCTTTCAGTAAAAAATACAGGGAATAATTGTGCATGTGCACATGTGTTTACACATGTACTTATATGAGTGCATATGCATGTATATATGCATTCATGTGACATTATGAATGCAAGTGCTATTCTTTACATATAAACATGTCTGTGAATAAGTGTGTGTGTGTGCATGTGTCTTATGTATTTGTGTGCATGTTTCCAGGTATATTATATGCTTCTGCATATATGTGTGAACAGTCAGATATATTTAATACCATATGCAGAATGACTTGATGGTAGTGGAACAAAGAATATGGCTAAATGAAGGTTGCTGAGTTTTTCCTCCTACTCTATTTAATATCTTTGTTCATTCTGCTTGTAACCAGTTGCCCTAGCCTCCAAGACCCTGTAAAATTAATAATAATAACAATAGTTAGTATTTGTATCTTGCTTTAAGATTAATAAAGGGCCTTATGAAAAAACACCATTGATAAAAAGTGTTGGAGCAGATTAACTATTCTTGCCTTGTTTGACTAAATACATATAACTTGAAAATGACCTTTTTTCGAATGAAATGGTTAAACTTCTATTTCTCATGGTCCAGAAGACCCACAGGAAAAGGATTTCAATTAGAAATAAATTAGAAAGTTGGGCACTCTTGGGGTGGCTAGGTAGTACAGAATAGAGCACTGGCCCTGGAGTCAAGAGGACCTGAGTTCAAATCTAGCCTCAGACACTTAACACTTACTAGCCGTGTGACCTTGGGCAAGTCACTTAACCCCAATTGCCCTGCATTCACCCCTCCAAAAAGCAAAAAAAGAAAAGAAAGAAAGTTGGGCACTTTGTTGAAAAATTTTAAAAGTTAAACTGGGGTGGGGAACCTGCAGCCTCAAGGCCACATGTGGTCCTGTAGCCTTTCAACTGACTCCAAGTTTTACAGAACAAATCCTTTCATTAAGGGGATTTGTTCTGTGAAGTTTGGATTCAGTCAAAGGGCTGCACTTGAGGACCTAGAGGATCACCTGTGACCTTGAGGCTACAGGTTCTCTACCCCTTGAATTAGCCAGAGAAACTGACCCCTACCTCCCACCATCATTACTCCTGAGAAGAAATAAGTTCTGACACCCTAGGGCTCTCTCAGTTGTGGCCAGGCCTCATCCTCTTAACAAAGTAGAGTCATGATTCTTCATAGAGAGCTGCAGCCCAGCATCTGAATGAGAGTTGGGAATAAACAAGGCCCATGATGACCTTTTGCCCTCTAATGCCACATATCACTTATCCTTATTTGGAAAGAAAAAAATCATAAACTGAAACCAAATATTCTGCTCTTAAGTATTTAGCTTCCAAGAGAACTCCCTAAGCTACTTTTGGTAATAAAGGATTAGGTTTTCATTTTCTAGCACAAACACTGGGTGTTTTCATAAATTTATCAGAGTGCTTAACTTACTAATGACACTCACAAGTGTTCTATAAGAATAATAATATATTTGGTCTTTATCTGCAACATGGGGATACTAATGCTTGCTCTACCTATCTCACAGCATTATTGTGAGAAAGAGGTTTTATAAACATTAAAGCATAATATGAAAGTGAGATTATTATTACTGAGCAACCCTTGTTATGGAATCTAGATAATTAAGTAGCCCTATATTAAAACCTTCTGAATACTTGATAAAGTCATTTGCACAAAGTATGAATAAGAAGTTAGGTGAACTAGAGAATCTCACATAAGGAGGCCAATACAACTGCTGAAATTTGGTAGGATATGACTTGTGACTAGAATATGGCTCTGCAAGGGTAACATAATTATTCAAAAAGGGAGCTGGGTAACATGGTATATTAAAAAGATGTACTTATGGGAAGAAATATAGGAACCAACAGAGAAAAGCATGGTGGAGAATATTTGGGTAAAGATCCATAGGGAGTAGGAAGTAGAATCAGTATTATCTTCAGAATATGGCACAGACCACCTATACGGAAAGAGGAAACAAAAAATAACTTAAGAAATTCAATTCAGTTCAATTCAATTCAACGGGTATTATTCACTGAGCACCTACAGTGTGCTCAGGTGCTAAGGTGCTCAGGATACAAAGACAAAACTGAGACAGTTACTTCCATTAATGAGTTGGGGCACGGTTGTTGTTTGTTCTTTGTTCTTGAAGAGGACCATGGCAATGCCATAACTTGCAAGTGAATTGGATTTAAGTGAGGGACTACTGTGCAAGGGCATCAGCCTCACTTTCTCCTCTGGAGCCTTCTGGGTCTGGTGGCAACATATAAATCAGGATGGCTTGGAGGCAGCCCTGCTTGGGGAGGATACAAAATGTCAAAATGTATAAAAATGTAACAGGGAATGAAAAAAGCTGCCATGTCTGGTTCAAGTTAACTATGTGTGCAAAAATGGATAAAGTATTACACCTGGAGTCAGAAGACCTGAGTTCAAATCGAGACTTAGCCACTTAGCAGCTGTGTGGCTAGCAAGTCATTTAACCTCTGTCTGCCTTCATATTCTCATCTGTAAAATGAGGCTCATAATAGCACCCACTTCTACAGTTGTTGCAAGGATAAACTGAGATAACATTTGTAAAGTGTTTTGCAAACTTTAAAGCTCTATGCAAATGCTACTAATATTTTGATGATGATGACAATGATGAGTACCAACTCAGTTTTCTGTCTCTTTGGGGATGATGAATTCCCTGGCTGCTTTTGACCTGCTGTGTGTGACTCAGTGCTAAAGAGCTTTGTGCTTTGGGAATGAGGAAGAAACCACCCTTTTTTGCCCTTTGAACAAGAAGATCCAGTGATTCAGTGAGCCTTTAAAAAAGGAGAGACTCCTTTCTTGTCTCCCTTCTTCCTTCCACCCTCTTGGAGGCATCATGCTAGTCTCAGAATGTTGTGTGTTGGGGGAGACTGACTGGACCTTCTCCACCCCTGTCACCTGCTCCTACATGACAGTCAGGTTGAGCCTGGGACCCTCTTCTTTGGGCTTCTTTGCCTGAATCTGGGTCAATAAATATCAATCTTGAGATGACTGTACCCAGGCTTAAAGGTGACTTTTTTAGTTTTATAGTCCTGGAGATCCTGGTCCTAAATGGTGCTGGCTAGACATAATATAGGAATCTCTAAGCATGCTAAGAAAAGGTGAACACTGACCAGAGGATGAGCCTAAATCTGTGGCCTGGCTAGCCAGAGATATCTGTTGTGAGAAAGAACAGGACCAATGTGAAATGTAAAAATCTCTATTTAGTTGTGCCAAAATGCTTTATGTGTTGTTGATTTTAAGTTTCAGCCTCCAGTAGTTATTATTGCCACTTGTTATGTCAACTTGGGCTTGTAAGAACCTTTAGTATTTAGCATTTCTCTTGTGTATAAGAAATAAATACCAGTGTTATACCTATTTACATTGTATACTTAGTACCTTTCTACTCCTCCCTTTGAAGAGATTATAGACATGAAGCAAAACCTAATCATTAAGTAAATCTTCCCCAGGTGCTATTGTCAGAGAGCATAACAACCAAAGAATGAAAGAAGAGTAGTCTGACCTTTCTTTTAGTTGAGCCTCCCCAAGGAATGAACCTGGTCCAGGGATTGCAAAAGAAGTTCAGAACATGTTTGGAGGGACGGAGAAGATACAGCCCTCTGGCCTCTTTCACCAAGCAATGGTTACAATTGTTAAGTGAGTAAATGATTAGAAGACATATACAACCAAATATCAAGTAATTTGGGGGGGGGGGGGGTAGGGCACTAACAGCTGGGGGAATCAGGAAAAGCCTCTTCTAAGAGACCACACTTGAGCTGAACCTTGGAAGGAGATAGGCATTCCCAGAGGAGGGAGTGATGAAAGAGAATTGCAGGCAGGGCGACCAGTCTGGTAAAGGTATAGAGACAGGAGGTGGTTTACTATCTACTTGGAATAGCAAGTCTGTTAGTTTGGTTGTAATGTAGAGAATGTGAGGGGGGAGTAATACAGAATCAGTATGAAAAGATATTTTAGAGCCAGATTTTAAAGTCCTTCCTTTAAATGTCAAACAGAAGTTTGTATTTTATTGAACAGAATAGGAAGTCAATGAAACTTCTGAAGCTGAGGAGTGGCATGGTCAGGCCTTTGAGTGAATGAATGAATGGAAAAAACTAATTATAGAGCACTGATGTGCTAGGCACCATTCTGAGTCCTGGCGATATAAATAGTACTTTCCCACAAGGAACTTACATTCTAATAGGGGAAGTAAAGAGAGTGGTGGCCAAGAAAGGTATTTTGGTATTGGAAATGTCAGGGACAGTGAGTGGAACAGTAGGATAGTTAATTTATATGTCCTTTCCAGAAGATATTGTTGATTTGATTTCATTTGCAGTTGTGTATGTATGCATAGGCAGGAAAGAAAACTGGGGAGAAGGATGGTAGGGTCTGGGGTCAGTTAGCTGCAGGGTGGTAATTCTGTTTTGGAGGATGGAGCAACAGCAGCAGCAACAGTGGTTTGGCAGCAGGGTGGAAGATGATCAGGATGAAGGAGCACAGCTAGGTCTAGGGCTAATGTGCTTTGAGGTTTCTGGGAACACCAAAATGTCAAGGTACAGGGTGAGTCTGCCTGGAAAGAATTCAAGCACTCAAGCCTTCTTTCAGTCAAAGTAGCAAAGTTTATTGTGATGCCAATAGAGTGGGCTAGATTCCTAATGAATCTGGGCCTTGATGGGGGTGAGATTGATACTTATACAAAAAAAGATAGTGAGAGGATCTAGATGGGATTAAAGAGTGGCAAACAGCCTTGGGTGGTCCCAGATAGATAGAGTGGGCTTTCAGTTATCAAGGCAGCATAGCCGTAGGGCGGCGTTAGAAGTTTGAAGGTATAGTAGCATGATCATAAGGCAGAAGATGGTGAGTAGGTGAGTAAAGATGGCAACTGGTAGCACAGTGGATAGAGCACTGGGCCTGGAGACAGGAAAACTCAAGTTCAAATTGGCTTTAGATACAAGCTGTGTAACCCTGTGCAAGTCACTTAAACTGTTTGCCTCAGTTTCCTCAGTGGTAAAAATGAGGATGATAATAATAGCACCTACCTCATAGAGTTGTCATAAAGATCAAATGAATTAATATTTCTTAAAAGTGCTTCACACAATGCTTGGCATGTAGTAGGTGCTATATAAATGCTTATTTCCTTCCCCTCACACTCCTTCCTTTCTGAATCAGGTAACAAGCCTGACTCAAGAGGCATGACATAGTAGTGGAGGGCATTTCAAATATCCAGACATCCATTGGAGATCTTTGTCTTTTTGTCATAAGCAGAGGACTAATAATTTCTTGACTTGCTTTAATGAAAATTTCATATTTTCAAAGGCGGATGGGGTACTGGAAGGAACTTCTGTTCTAGATCTAATTGTCACCAATAATAGGAACTGGTTGTTGAAGTAGAAGTGGAGATAACCTTGAAGGGAAATAAATATTCTATTTTAGAATATAGCATAGAAAAGAAAAAGGGAGAGTTGTTCATAGGAACCAATACAGATGCACATGAAATTCATTAACTAACTTAAATTTTAAGAAGACATGTACAGAAACCAGAAACGGGCAGATTACTGAGGGATGAATACCAAAAAAAAAAGCATGCTGGGACCTATAGGGTCAGCCTAAAAACTCAGAACAAGCTAAGACTGGCAAAAATCTACAAAAAGGGTCTTTTGTTTTTGTAGATATATTGGAGAAGAGAGGGTGAAAGAAAGCACAGGATAGCTACTTGGAGTGGATGGTAAGAGATATTGGATATTAGACTTTTTAAATTATTATTTTGCTTCTCTTTTCTCTGTCAACAAGATGATCCTTAGACTGGAAACAACAAAGGAAAAATGGCTTGAGAGTGAGTTAGCATCCAAGGTAAATAGTGGGATAGTCAAGTAGTCACCTAACTTCCCTCGATGAGTTCAAGCTGTCAGGCCTAGCTGAATTACAACCCAGGGTACTTACCAAGAGAATTGGCAGGTGTGACTGCTGAGCCACTCTGATCTTTGAAAGTCTGAAGAACATGAGAAGTGCTACAATATTGGAGAAGAGAAAATATCTCAATTTTCAAAAGAAAGAAAGAGCACCAAGTCTTCAAGCTATAGTTTGATTTCTTTCTATTCCTGGGAAAATTCTAGAATTTATTTTCAGGGGAAGGTTTACTGATCACAAAGAACCAGAATGTCATCATCAAGAGCAGGCCACATGAGATCATTTCTTCCCCCGCCCACGACCCTTTTCCTATACTGATAGATGGAGGAAATTCTATACATACAGTTTACCTAGATCAGAGGTGGGAACCTGCAGCATCAAGGCAACATGTGGCCCTCTAGGTCCTCAAGTGCAGCCCTTTGACTAAATCCAAGCTTCACAAAACAAATCCCCTTAATTAAAAGATTTGTTCTATAAAATTTGGACTCAGTCAAAAGGCTGCACCCAAAGACCTAAAGGGCCACATGGATCCTCAAGGCTGCAGGTTCCCTACCCCTGACCTAGATTTAGCAAGACATTTGACAAAGTATTTCATGCTATTCTTATTTCTATGATGGAGAGATTTAGGTGAAACCATTGTACAGTAAGGCCAAATTAAAATCAGTTGAATGACTAGATCCAAAGTCATTAATGGCTTGAGTCAACTTGAAGGTGTCAAGTGGTATGCCACAGGTAACTGTGCTAGAACTTTTGCTGCTTAACATTTTTATTAGTGATTTGATAAAGGTTTAGCTTTTATGCTTATGAAATTTGCATGTGACACAACACTGAAATAACCATCTCAATAAATGATACTATCAGGATTCAAAAAGATCTCCATGTGCTACAATAGTGGAGCAAATCTAATAAGATGAAAAATAATAGAGATAAACATAAAGTCCCTACTTTAGTTTTAAAAAAAATCAGCTTTATTAGTATAAGTGTGGGCTAGATAGCCATTCATGTGAAAAAGATTCAAGGATTTTGGTAGATTGCCAGCTCTGTATGAGTCAGCAGTGTGATCATAGAACATCATGGCTTTAGAGTCGTAGGGACCTTAGAATCATCTAGACCAGAGGTGGGGAACCTGTGGCCTGGAGGCCGTATGTGGTGCTCTGTGTCTCCAAGTGCAATTCTTTAACCGAATCCAAGCTCCACGGAACAAATCCTTTTATTAAGGAGCGATTTATTTGTTATTTGTTTGTTCATTTTTTAAGGATTAGTCTAGATTCTAGACCAATCCCTTCATTTTACAGATAAGAAAACAAGGAGGATGAAGAGAGGTTTAGTGACCTGCCTAAGGTCACACTGGCATGTGGAAAAGAGGTGGAGCTTTTTCTGCTTGACCCTAGAAGGAACAATGGGTGGAAACTGCAAAGAAGTTAGTAGTGTTTGATATAAGGAAAAACATCTTAATAATGACAGTTATCAATAAGTAGGGGCTGCCTTGGAAAGTAGTGGGTTCACCTCACTGGAGGGTGTAAATAAATGTAAATACTGCATGACAACGCATGGTATGTATTAGAGGAGATTCTTGCTTAGGTTAGACTAAATAACCTCTGAAATACCTTCCGATACAGAAATTCTGTGATTTTTCTTCCTTTTTTTTTTTTTTTTTTTTTTTTTTAATTCTAGAGTCTGCAGACTATGGCAACAGCCCCACCACCTGTTTTCATAGGGCCTGGGAGCTAAGAATGGTTTTGACATTTTAAAATTAAGTTTTATTGTATTTAAATATGTAAAAATTCTTGGCTCACTGGTCTTTGAAAACAGGTTGTGGGGCCAGATTTGGCCCTTGGTCTGTAGTTTGCTGACCCCATAGTTAATCCCATTATAAGAGAAACTGAAGTTACTTGCCTTCTTTGTAACAAAGAAAAGGAGCTGAGCACTGCTGACCCGTGCTGTGACCTCGTCTCACAGGCTGTGCAACATCCTGAATCCTGGAGCTCCCCATCTGAGAAGAAAAGTGGTCATTTTATTTCGTCTGAGTCCAGCTGATCTTTAGTGTCATTTTCATTTGTGTTGCTGCAGTTGTCACACTTCTCACTTCTGATTTTACTTTCCTTGTTCTGCGTCACTTCATACAGACCTTTCTATTTTGTGGGCTCCTGATTGCTGTTTCTGAGATGATGTTCTCAGTTCTCTCCTGCTCTTTTTGACAGCCTACAAATTCCTTTTTTTCCCCTTTTCCTTCAAATCCAGCTCAACCATTAGCTTCTTTGTGAAGCTTTTCCTTCCAGCCACACCCCACATCAGCACTCTCTTCTCTGAACTCCTAGAGCATTTGTCTGTGGTACTCATTTTCTATTTAATTATATTGTATTTTTATTGAACTGTATGTCATTCATATATGTCTCATTTCCCTAAATGAATCATAAGCTCCTTAAGGACAGGGACCGTAACTTTTGCTTCTTTTTATACCTCCCTCATTCCACATACACACAGCACCTAGCTGCATCAAGGTCACATAGAGTAAATGCTCAGTAAATGCTCAGATAATTTTATAAATGTACAGTTGGAATGGACCTTGGCCATCATCTAGTTCTACTCTCTCATTTTACAGTTGAGGGAACTGAGGCCTAGGGAGGTAAAGTGATTTTTACAACATCCCACAGGTAATAAGTACTAGACTTCAGATTAAAACCCAGGTCTTCTGATTCTAAATATAGGATCTCCTTTCCATACTCTGCTATAGTGTTTCTAGTTTATAGAATTAAATTGAATCACTTCTTCTTACTGATTTTTACCTGTTTTTAACTTGAATTTATTTTATTTTTTACAGCAAGAAGTTATAGTGGAAAGAGCACCTGGTTTAGAGTTAAGGGATCTGGGTTCAAATACCAGTTGTGCAACTTTCTATCTTTGTAACTTTGGGTAAGTCACCAACCCTCTCCAGGCCTCAGTCTCCTCATCTATAAAATGAAGAAGTAGGACTAGATAATTCCTAAGTTTTTTTTTTCCCAGTTCTAAGTCCAATTCTACTATTCTATTCATTGTCCAATCCAATAGATAATCATTAAGGTACTTTGGAGGTTACAAAAACAAGCTTTTTTACCTAGCTGCTCATCAATGGCCTGGAGTCAACCAGAGAGAGTTAATAGAAGAGTCCCAGAATTTGACTTTGTTTTGACTGTTTGGTTAAAGCTATGGTAGTACTGAAGAAATACATTATTTCCCTTGTAATTTAATTCACTTAACAATTCCCAACAAAGGTACAGAGGTAGAAAACAAGCTATTTAAGTGAAGAGAAAAGACAGAAACAGAAATTCAGAATTAAAAAAAAAACAAAAGGAGAAGGTATAGAAAGCCAGAAGTTTTGTTTTGTGGTATCAATATATGGTATATTACTTCTCTTTTTTAGGGATAAAAACTATAAAGCAGTCCAACAAACAGACTTTCGTAAGAATTAAGTTCCTTATCATACTGATATTTGCCATTGGGAGAAACCTCTGGGGAAATAAGTCATCCGGAATTGTGAAAAAAAAAGTTTCCTTGCAGGCCAAGTCACAAAGAGGGTGCCTTCTAACACTGGAACATTGTGCTCAGCAGCCAGAAATGACAGCTCCAAATTAGGAAAACTCCTCTTTTACGCAATCAGCTTGTTCTGAGCCCACAATGATTCCAGGAGCCTCAGCATTTTATAGGGTGAGCTTCCCACTGGCAGCAGCTGAAGAAGCTCATTATGCCCCACTCCCCACGTGACCTACTTCATCAACCAAATGAAACTGGGAGAATAAGTCCCCCTCACAAGATCCTTCAGTGCGCTCTTCACAACGATTTGCAGATGTCCTCTTCCTCCATGGGCACACAATGAGTTTCCTTGTCCTGTGCCTTGATACAGGAAATGTATTATCCCCATCCCAAGACAGGCCTTGGGAGGGGAAGCCATAGCCCTGAAAGAGAGCAGTCCCCTCACAAAATGAAGAGCATTTGCAGAAGCTTTTAGGAGGAATCACTCAGGATTTATGAGCCACCCTGTTAGGGCTGGCTGCAGTTGGAGTATCACTTCATTACTAATGCTAAATGTCCATAAGGGAAAGTGGGAGAGGGAGGAAAAGGGAGCACAAATCTGTGGGAAGCCAAGTCCCAAAGGTTATTAATGCTGTTTGTTTATGGCTGCCTCTGACTCTCTGTGGTGGTGGGCTTAATCTTCAGTGGAATTCTTGCTCCAGCTCCTCTTAGGGCCTCCTTCACAAGTTTCTTACCAGTAGTTTCATAGCTTTAAGGTAGAAAGGGACTATGTCAGAAGTCATGTAGTCTAACTCTCATTCATTTCACAGAAGAGAAAATAGAGGCCCGGTGAAGATACCCAAGAACAGAGAGGTAGGAAGCTGTGGGATATGAATTCTAACACAAATTTGACTCCAGTCCAGGACTTTTGAGAAAAAGATTATTGATGATTTCCATTTTTACGTCATCTTCACATACACATTTATTCCTCCTCCTTTCCCTACCCAGAGAATCATTCCCTGTAACAGAAATTAAAAAGAAAAAAGTAGTTCAGCAAAATTAACCAACATATCAACCAAGTCTGACAATATTCCATACCTGTAACCCCTATCTCTGATGGATATTGTTTTGGTTCTGCTTATTTCACTGTACATTTGTTCATATAAATTTTCTCAGGGGTCTTTTCCATTGGAGGACAGTGCACATATATGTTAGGTTATTTGTGATTTCAAACTACATGTACCTCATTTTGGATCTGCCTAGAATCCTCCCAGTTCACATCTGGTGAAAGGAGCATCATTTGAGACCAAATCCTCTCTTCTAACCTGAGAAGCAAAGGTTAAACCCACCAATGACAAGCTCTATGTCATTAATTTTTCTGTTTTCAGTGAGCACTTATGAAATTCTTCTTCAAGCCCAATAGTACACTGATAGAATGCCTGGGTGGTTTTGCTAAGCCTGGGTTTGCCTTACAAGGGAACTCCTACTACTCAAAAACGGAACTTCATAAGTTCAAGAAAAAATAAGAGGTCTTAACCAACTTCCTTCTTCTTAGGTGCTATCCACTTCATGCCTCCTGTGATTTCCCCTAATGTACATCAACTAGATATCACTAGTAAGAAAGCATGGAGCTCATGTTAAATAGAGCTTTTTAGATTTTTTTTAGATGCTTCTGGAGAAATAGCAAAGTGGAGTGGGCTGAGTCCTGGAATTGGAGTCAAGGTGACTGGGTTTCAGATCTTGCCTCTGATACTTGGTAGCTGTGATCTTGGGCAAGTCATTCATCCTCTCTTGAACTCAGTTTCCTGTTTGTAAAATGGAGATGATAAGAACTCCTGTACTTTCTGCTTCACAGAGTTGTTGTGAGGGTCAGATGAAATAATTTATTTACAAAAAGCAGCCTATGCAACAACAACAGAAACACAAATATCGGTTATTATTAGCTACAGTGTAAACGACATATAAATAGTAAATAAAGTAATAGCGTAGCACTCCTCTGGACAGTTATGTCCCCTCTTCCTTAACTCCCTGCAACACAGCTCCTTCCTTTGACCATTTTATGGTAAAAACTAATCTGATTGATCTTTCACCAAGCAGAACTCAACCAAATGCCAACTCTGCAGCAGAGCTGTGGTCCCATGATGACTGATGTTCGTAATGAAACACTATTATGCTGCAAATTACTGACATGCCGTCAAAGATGGCATGAATGGTTTTAACATTAATGTATTTTACTTGATGATAATAGTTTGTATTTTATCCCCCCGGGTAATAATGGCTAATATTTCTATGGTCCTTTAAGTTTTGCAAAGCACTTTACACACAGGATCTCATTTTGAGCCATTACATCTCTATTTTATAGATAAGCAATCACCCTCCTCTTAAGCCTTATCTCATGTTACTCTCCTCCTCAAACTATACATTCTTAGGTTACTATTTGCTCCTCCAACAGGCTTTGACTTCTTCTGTCTTAACCTCTGTTCAAATTGTTCTCTATACGTGGTATGCCCTTACCTGTCCATCTCACTCTCACCTGAATTCTTGCCCATCCTTTAAAGCGTAACTCAAATATTAACTCCTCCAGAAAGCCTTCCTTGATATTTTCTACTGGAAATTGCCCCACCCTCAGCCCAACCTCACATAGCATTTTGTTTTGCACCTCTAATGCCTTTATTCTCCAACACTCCGCTGGTAAAAGATATGTGGATCACAATGGATCTATGATCTCTTCTTTCTGAGTATTCCTCCAGTGATACAGATCCAAACCATATGTTTTTGCATATCATCACAAGAAGTCCACACAACATAGGGGCAGCTAGATGGCACAATGAATGCAGCATGGCCCTGGAATCAGGAAGACCTGAGTTCAAATATGACCTCAGACAATTGACACTTATCTAGCTCTGTGACCGTGGGCAAGTCACTTAACCCCAATTGCCTTGCCTTCCCCCCTCCAAAAGAAAGGAAGGAAGGAAGGAAAGAAGAAGGAAAGTCTACCCAACATGCTCGAAGTCGTCCTCATTTTCTTTCAGTGTTATAAGGATACCAGTTGAGAATGCCAACTCCAATAGCCATTGGTTATCCCTTATGCTTCCTCTGTGACTGACTCATATAATAATTTTTATGTAGAATTTATTTATTCTGAGCTATTGTTATCCCAACTTCCACTCTCACTGTTGAGCCAGATACCCTGGAAGACTGCATTTTCCCCTGAGGGTTCTAAGAGTACCCCTGAAGGGGTAAGATTGTATTCTTCTCTAATGCCTTTGGCTTAAATCCCCAATCTGGTATGTCTTCTTCTAATTCTGATAATTCCTATCTTGACAACTTCAGTTGGTGAGTTCATCACTGAAACCCCCATTTGACCAAGTACCCCTTCCAGCCATGTGTCCAAACTCAGCTCAGCCCCTGACTCCTCTGTTTGCTTCTCCATCTCTGTGTCTGTGACTTTCTCATGACAACAGTGCCTTCTCTTCTACTTCAGCTTGAGGGTAGAAAACTTTTTGCTTATATTTGTGTCCTGGCACTGAAAACAATGCCTGGCATGTAGTAAGTACTTAATAAATGTTAATTATTAATAAATGCTCTATTTATCTATCTGTGTATCTATCTGTCTGTCTGTCTCAGGCCCTGGTAGGAAGAGTCAGCTCATATTTGCTACACCAAGTTTACTTCCAAATGCAGCATAGCCCAATAGACACATGAGAACATATTTATGCTATTGTTGGGCTAGGTCAAGCCAGTAGTTCTATAAAACCTTGGTTGCCAGCTTACCTGTGCTTCTTGTTGTTATTGTTGAACTGTTTTATATATACATATACACACACACACACACACACACACAGAACTCACATTCTATATTAGACTTTAAGATCTAATTATTCCTTTTTAAATGGCCAAATTTTCAAACTTGGCATGTGTTTTATATTTAATCCTTCTACCTTTTATTATAAAGGAATGTCCCCCCCCACCCCAGGAGCAAAGGAACCAGCATAAAGCGAGAGAAGGCTGGCTCTAGACACTCCTAACACTGGGATGGAACTAGAAAGCTCCCATGGCTTTTCCCAACCCTCTCACCAAAACAAACCCCACTGATTAACTTGACAGAAAACAACTAGATGAAAGTTTCTAAGTAGGAAGTCTCACACACTGGCCTCCCCTAATGCTAGCCAGATGGCCAAACAATGCTTTCAGGCCCCCTCTTCATTTCTTATTAATGTTCTGGAAACAAACAGTGTCATTAACTACAATTACAGAATGGGGTAACTTGCCTTTACCTCACATCGTATTGCTGGTATGGGGAAAAAAAGCTTTTCTAGTTGCCTTTTCAAAAAAAGAGTTGTGATGCTCCAAGTCCCTAAAATACCTCCTATAAATGAGACCCCAAACTACAAGATAGGGTATATTAAGTAAAAAAACTGCATTCAAAGTTCTCCAAAGCATAATGGGTTATTAGCAGAGTATGGGTAACCATCAAAGGCCATGATGTGGTTTGGCAGTCCCACGTTCTCACCAGGGAGCTTAGGAAACTCCACATATTCATATCCCTAGTTTAGGCCCCCAGTTCCAGCAAACCACTCTTTGCTGCTTTTTCTAGCTGGGTCATTCATATATTTAGCTGACTGGCTCAACTTCAAATGTTACTCATATCCTATGGAGCTGACTTTAGAAATGCATTTGATCTCTCCCACCTTCTCCAGCAGCATCAGCTCTCTCTCTCTCTCTCTCTCTCTCTCTCTCTCTCTCTCTCTCTCTCTCTCTCTCTCTCTCTCTCTCTCTCTCACACACACACGCACACACACACACACACACATACACACACTCTCTCTCTCTCTCTTTCTCTGTGTCCCTCTCTCTCTCTCTCTCTCTCTCTCTCTTTCTGTCTCTGTCTCTCTCTCTCTCTCTATTTTTTCCCCAAAAAGTGAATGTTTGCAATAAAACAAAGGTACATCATTGCCTTCCATTTCATGGCAGTGCCAGCACTTTTCTCACTCAAGGATTTTGATTACTCTGTAGGAAGAGGTGATCTGAGCCTGATGGGTAGGACTATAATTTATTGGTTTAACATGCTCATTTTGTGATGCCTTTTAGCAGATTTTTCCCATTTCTTATTTTCTATCTCCTAGTTCGTGCTTTCTGTCATGATTTATAGGATTTTTGAATACTATCATCTTCAAGGATGTATTAGTGGGGAGGGAAATGAGGAGACTTTCTTGAATTTGGATAAATCTCTGTTTTGCTTTGAAAATGAGATCACTAGGCCCTAATATTGAAAGTGCATATCAAATATATAATATCTCTCTGGCCCTTGGTTTCCTCATCTTATCAAAATGAACTGGATGACTTACAGCTATAGAAGAAGTATTATGTAATGGATGGAATGTTAGATTTGGAGTCAGAAATACCTGGGTTCAAATCCTCCTTCTATTACTTGATAGCTTTAGGACCATGGACAAGTCATCTAAGTCTCTGAGTCTCAGTTTCTTGGTATGTAGAATAGGGATGATAATAATCTGTCTCCATAAGGTGGTTGTGAGACTCAAATGAGATAATGTATGTAAAACAACTTTAACTCTACAAATGCCAGTTTTATTATTATCTCTATGGTCCCTTCTATATCTATGATTTCTTTAGTATTTATCATACACTTCCTTTTTAAAAATTTATCTTTCCACATGTCCTGGCAAGGTCAGGGATTGTGACTTTCCACCTTCCCCCCTCTCTTCTCCTCTAAGATCTTTTTCCCTTTGCTTCTCTCCCCCTTTTATTTCCTCTTTTTTTCCTTTGATGACAAGTTAAAAAAATTTCCCCTAGAGTCTACTCACATTCACTCTCCTTGATCCTATGCATAGGACATTGACTTGGTAGGGCACAATAAATGCTTGCTGATTTATTGATTGATTATTTGACCAAGAAATCTATAGCTGCTTCCTCCTCTAATGGTCTCCCACCCTGCCACTTTTCCTGCACTGTCTACCTTCATTCTGGTGACATGGGTAGTGGTTTCACTAGAAATGAAAAACATGGAAACTAACTCCAAGCACCAGATTTGGGGCCCTCAGTGGCCCACTCTTCTTTAGCTCTTTACAGAGAATTTCTCATTTAATGTTCTGTGAAAGCTTAGCTTAGAATCCTGTTTAGAAACTTGACTACATAATGGATCTGCCCATCCTACTTATGTCTCCCATACTGGTTGCTTTAGTATCTCTATGCAGATAATTCTTAGAACCATATATCCATTCCTAGTCCTTCTAGTTAAATGCCAGTTTCACATCATCCCACAATCATAAAGATATTGTACACTCAAACTGGATATCCTATAGACATCTCAAACTCAACATGTTTAAAACATAACTCACTATTCTTCTCTTTGCCCCCATCCCTTGCCCTCCCTCACCTAAAATCTACCCTTCTTCTGAATTTCTTCCATATTTCTGTGGTTGGAATTACACTCAACTCTTCCCTTTCCCTGACACCACATATCCAGTCATTTTCTAAGTCTTATTGATTCTACCTTTATAACACCTCATTCTTCACCTTCTTACCACTACAATCACTACCTGTAATAGTAATTAGTTTAGCAGTATACTTAGCACTTAGTAGTGCTAAGTGCTAAGTGTGGAAGGT
>CM053584.1:271829221-271938215 GCA_028627135.1 Pseudochirops cupreus
GATAAGATGTAATGTTGTGAATATTATAATGTTTTGAATGTTTGTCTTGATTTGTAATGGAATAAACAGGGTGTTCACTATATTTTGTAATCTGAACTATAAAAGCTGTTCCTTTGGGAATCTGCTGGTGCATGGCGTTACACTACCCTAGTTCAGGTCTTCCTCACTTCTTGCCTAGAGTATTTATTGTAATAGCCTCCTAATTAGTTTGCCTCTGAAGTGTCTCCTCTCTTCCTTATATCCACACAGCTGCTAAGGTGTTATTCCTAAAGCACATGTATAACCAAGTCACTACCCTGCTCAGTTAACTCCAGTGGTTCTCTGTTGCCTCTTAGATGAAATAAAAACTTCTGTTTGGCATTTAAAGACCTTTACTTCTTGACTCCAATCTACCTTTCCAGCCTTCATATACATTAGTTCCTTTCATGCACTCTGTGTTTCAATCAAACTGGTCTTTTTGCTCCTCACGTATTGACATTTCTTCTCTCATCTCTGTACTTTTATGCTGGCTTTTCCCAGTGCTTAGAATGTACTCCTTTCTCATCTCCACCTCTCAGAATCCTCAGTTTCTTTCCTATCAAAGATTAGTTCAAGCTTCACCTCCTACATGATACACTTTCTAATTATCCCAGATACTAGCGTCTTGCCTTCAGTATATTATAATACACAGCTACCCTCAGAGCCAGGAAGATCTAGGGTCTACTCTCACTTCTGACACATTTTCACTTTGTGACCCCAGATAAGGATCGCTTAACCTTTGAGCACTATAGGCAACTCTGTAAAACTATAAGTTGTAGAAAGGGTGCTGACCTGCACTCTTAGAATTTCCTCATCTGGAAATTCCCTGTATCAGTGGGATCACTGGTTCAATATTTATCCCTATACTTTATATATAACAATATGTGTACATGTTCTCTCACCTAGTAGAATACAAGTCCTCGAGAGCAGGAATGGTTCTAATTCCATCTTGGTCTCTTTAGCCCCTTGAATAGTGCCTGGCATATATTAGGTGCTTAGTAAGTACTGTTGGGTGATAGGTTCATCATTCTCATACAAAGGATAGACTCACCCATAGGTGGAATGATTTGAAGGAGTCCTGAAATATTTCCATTTCTGTTATTGCTGTAGTGCCTTCCCATTGTTTCTTGGAGTTGAGGTTTTGAAAGTTCTTGAGAACTTTCTCTCAAGTGAGAAGAGTGAGGAGTAAATGTAAATGCAGTTATTACCATAATAAAGGAGATAGTGTAGTTGATCTATGAGACAGGAGGACCTTCAGTAACTGGAAAGATGACAAGAAGATGGCCACGGTAAAGCATAATTGGGTCTGGATCTGACCAGATATAGTGGGCCATCATCAGTCAGTGTGGCATAGCCTCAGGATAAAATTTCCAGAGCTAAGTGCCTTAGCTTCTCCAGGACATGGTCTCTGGAAGTCAGATTTGAAGGCTGCAGAAAGAGCAGGGAGGATGGCAAGAATATTCCTGGGGTGAAGCATGATTGGGTCAGGTCAAGTCAAATATTTACAAATATGCCACCATTAAAATAAATGTAGCATTTTTTTTTGCCAACATTTGCTACAAAGGATTAAGAGGAGAAAAACTCTTATGAAGAGCTCAATAAAACCCTTCAGACTAAATCAGTATATACTTTGATTCTCAGTGACTTCAATACAGATGTGAAGATAATGAAAGATGAATTGGAAAATGTAGATCGGGAATAAGGAATGTGAGAGTCCAAGATTTATAGATCATACAAAGGCCTTGTGACTATACAGTACAAATACTTTTTAGAAAAATGAATTGCAAAGTGCTGGACAGGGTAAGCAGGAAATTATATCGCAAAAAAACCAGAAAATGATGACATTTTAGCAGACAGGAAATTACTCATTACTGATTTGGGAGTCATTTCTGAATCAGCTCATTTTATACAGTCAAACTACCAATGTCTTAGAGCAGAGGTCAAAATTAGTACAAAGCTGGAAGAATAAAAACAAGTAAAAGATATGATGTGCAGTTAAAAGAACTCAGTCTTGACATATTTAAATAAGTTACTGATAACAAAAATGGGACAAAGATATGAGAAAGAACATAGTGAATAACCAAAATCATTTCATATAAAAATTTAATGTAGGATCAGTTATGAGGAGTCTAATGTCAGAAGACATTTCATTTATTTGCCAGGTGAGGAGCTTTGGCAGCCAAAGCAACACCACTTTGTAATATAACCTTGTTTACAGAATCTTGTGGAATAGAAGAGTGGTAGATCATAAGCATTATCAACTCACAAAAGAAAAACAATGGAGGACAAAATCAGTTTAAAGGAAACTTTGTGTGACTAAGGAAAGTCATCTTGAAGGTATTTAAAAATGAGAATGGAAGAACAAGAGGAGGAAGATGGAAAAGACCTATCAAGGTTTTTATAGAATGCACTTTTCATCATAAAGATGATGGAGCCATCACACTTGGACTCTAACATCATAGAATATGCTTATGGAAGAAATAGAAATTGCACTAAAGAAAATTTAAAAGTAACTGAATTAGATCAAGTGTACATAGACGAAATCTATCATTCAACACCTATTATGAGGCAGGTACTGTTCGAAGCACTGGGGATACAAAGAAAGATAAAAGATAATTCCCACTCTCAAGGACAATCTAATGGTAGAGACAGCATGAAAACAACTATGTACAAATAAGCTATTTAGAGGATAAATTGGAAATAATCAACAGAGTGAAGGCCCTAATATTAAGGGAGATTGAGACAATCTTCTTGTAGAAGATGGGAATTCAGCTGGTACTCAAAGGAAGCCAGGAAAGCTAGGAGGCAGAGATGAAGAGGGAGAGCATTCCAGGCATAGGGGAGAGTCAGTGAAAATGCAAGTCAGGACATAGAGTATCTTGTTTGAGGAATAGCAAGGTGGTCAGTATCAATGATCAAAGAATACAAATCAGAGGTTGAAGGTGGGGGGAAGCTGTAAATTATAAGAAGACTGGAAAGGTTGGGAATGTAGGTTATGAAGGACTTTGAATGCCAGAGGAGTTTATATTTGATCCTGGAGGTGATAGGAAGCCACTGGAGTTTATTGAGTGAGGTGTTGGTGGGGGAAGGGAGGGGTGAAAGAAACTTATGGAAAGGAGACCAACCAACAAGCTATTACAATAGTCCAAGCATGGGGGGGAGGGAGACATACCAGAGTGGTGAAAATATCAGACCAAGAAAAGAAGAAATAAAGGAGAGATGATACAAAGATAAGAAACAACAGGACTTGATAACAGATTGAATATGAGGGGTAAGGGTAAGGAATTGAGGATGACATCTAAGTCTCAAGCCTAAGTAACTGGAAGGATGATGGGTATTCACAGCAGAAACAGGGAAAAGAAGATAATGAGTTCAGTTTTAAACATGTGGAGTATAAAAAGTCTACAGGACAACTAATTTGAGATGTCCAATAGGCAATTGGAGGTGGGAGTCTGGAGGTTGGCAGAGAGGTTAAGGCTGGAAAAGTAGATCTGAGAATCATCAGCATGGAGATAATTGAACTGAATCAATGGGAATTGATGAACTTACCAAATGAAATAGTATAGAAGGAGAAGAAAAGAGAGCTCAGAATAGAGCCCTAAGGTTACAGTCACCATTAGACCTGCATGAAGATCTCAAAGGAGCCAGAGAAGGTGTGGTCAAATAGGTAGGAGGAGAACCAGGAGAGAGTAGTGTCACAGAAACCTAGAGAGAAGACAGTATCAAGGAGAAGGTAATCAGCAGTGTCAAAGGCTGCAGAGAGATCAAGAAGGATGAGGACTAAGAAAAGACTGAATGATGAAAAAGATTCAGCAACTGAGAAATCATCTTAACTTCGGAGAGAACAGTTTCAGTTGAATGATGAGGTTGCAAGCCAGACTGTAGAAAGTTAAGAAGAGAATGAGAAGAGAGGGAGTAAAGACACCTATTGTAGATGACCTGAAAGAGTTTAACTGTGAAAGTGAGGGGAGAGATATGGTAGAATAACTGTTGGGGCTAGATGGATCAAGTGAGAGTTTTTTGGTGTGTGTTTTTTTGAGGAGAGAGATGTATGTTTGTAGGCAGTAGGGAAGCAACCAGTAGACAAAGAGAGACTGTTGATTAAGGAAAGAGGGAGGATGATAGAGGAAACAATCTGCTGAAGCAGATAGGATTGAATGGGTTTACTTGTGCATGCAGAGGTGTTTGCCTTGGCATGGAAAAGGGCTATCCCATTATGTAAGACAGGTGAAGAAGATAGTTGCACAAGGCATCTGAGTGATGTGAGATGAGTAGGGAAGAAGAGAACTCTGTGAAAATGGCCCCATTTTTAAAAAAAATTATTTTTAACATTCACTTTTTAAAAATTTTGAATTTCAAATTATTTCCCTCACATCCCTTCTTTATCTACTGAGAAAGCAAATATGATATCAATTATACCTATGAAGTCACATGCAAAACATATTTCAGTATTAGCCATTTTATAAAAAAATAAGAAGAAACATAAAGAAAGTGAAAAAATTATGCTTCAATCTGCATTCAGAATTTATCAGCTCTCTCTCTTTGGGGATAGTGTTTTTCATGTGTCCTTTGGAATTGTCCTGGATCATTGTATTGATCAGAGTAAGTAAGTCTTTCACAATTGATTATTATTATAATATTGTTGTTATTATATATAATGTTCTGGTTCTGCTCACTTCACTTTGTTTTTAAAAAAATATTTTATTTTTTCTTCAATTACATGTAAAAACATTTTTTAGCATTCATTGTTTTTTGTGTGTTTAAGATTTGGGTCCCAAATTCTATCCATCCCTTCCTCCCCTCTTCCCTCTCCAAGACAGTAAGCAGTCTGATATAGGTTATACATGTGCAATCATGTAAAACATTTCCATATTAGTCATTTTGTGGAAGAAAACTCAAAAAAGAAAGGAGAGGGAGGGGGAAGAGAGAAGAAGAAGGAGAAGGAGAAGAAGGAGAGAGACAGAGAGAGACAGAGGGAGAGAATGAGAATGCTTTGGTCTGTATTCAGATGCCATCAATTCTTTCTCTGGTAGTGGATACCATTTTTCATCGTGAATGCTTTGGGATTGTCTTAGATAATTGTGTTGTTGAGAATAGCTGTCATTCACCATTGTTCATCATGCAATATTGCTCTCACTGTGTACAGTATTCTCCTGGTTCTGCTCACTTCACTCTCTTTCAGTTCATTTAAGTCTTTCCAGGTTTTTCTGAAATCATTCTGTTTGTTATTTCTTATGGCATAATAATATTTCATTACAATCATATACCACAACTTGTTCAGTCATTCTTCCACTGATGGGCATCCCCTCAATTTCCAGTTTTTAGCCACCACAAAAATTGCTGTTATAAATATTTTTGTACAAATAGGTTCTTATTCCTTTTTCTTTTATCTCTTTGGGACATAGACCTAGAAGCAGTATTGCTGGATCAATAGGTATCCACAGTTTTTATAACCCTTTGGGCATAGTTCCAGATGCCTCTGTGGAATGGTTGGATCACTTCACAAGTCCACCAATAGTGCATTAGTGTCCCAGTTTTTCCTAATCTGCTTCAATGTTTGTCATTTTCCTTTTCTGTCATATTAACCAATCTGATACGTATGAGATATTACCACGGAGTTGTCTTAATTTACATTTCTTTAATCAATAGGGATTTGGAGCATTTTTTCTTATGACTTTAGGTAGCTTTGATTTCTTCTTCTGAAAACTTCCTCTTTATGCACTTTGATCATTTATCAATTGGAGAATGGTTCTTTTTATAGATTTGGCTTAGTTCTTTATATATTTGAGAAATGAGGCCTTTATCAGAAGAACTTGCTGTAAATTCTCCCTTCCCCCAGTTTCCTGTTTTCCTTCCAATTTTGGCTGCATTGATTTTGTTTATGCAAAAAGTCTTTTTAATTTCATGTAGTAGAAACCATACATTTTACTCCCTGTGATCTTATCTATCTCTCGTTCAGTCATAAGCTTTTCCCTTATCCATAGATCTGAGAGGTAAAATTTTCCATGCTCCCCTATTTTGCTTATAATAGCACCCTTTATGTCTAAATTATTTATCCATTTTGATCTTATCTCAGTGGTCTCATTTTTTTCCTCCAGTAAAACAGGAGACGAAGTTTGAGGTGGAATGGAAAGGTTTGAAAGAACTGACTCATTTTTTTTTTGACATCACCAAAATTTCCCCAGCTATTTTTTTCCTCCCCTTCTCAGAGCCAACTCGTATAACAATATTTTTAAAGACAAAAGAAAGAAAGAGGAAAAAAAATCAACCAAACTCATCACTACATAAAAAAACCTGAAACTTAAAAAATATCTGAAAATATGTTCAATGTATCTGCAACTTCCCACGTCTGCATAGGTGTTTTCTCACATCTGTTGTTTGGAGACATTCTCTTTTGATTTTTTTCTGGTTCTTTCCATCTACATTGTTGTAGTCATGGTATATATTGTTTTCTTGGATCTACTTACTTCATTCTGCATGGATTCTTGTAGATCTTTCCATGCTTTGTGGATCATTACTTTCTTAGTGTGTGGCTGAGGTGAGGTGAAGAAGGTCATTTGAAATGAGTAATTTGAGACCCTGAGGAGTTAACGTGTTAGAAGGAGTATCACTGTATACATTGAAGACCACCTAGTATGGAGCAGGAGTTGGGGGAGGGAGAAGGATTCTGAGCCAGACGCTGAACTCATTGAGTAAAAAGAAGGTGAGCTTCTTGGAGGTCTTTAGACCACAGCTATGAGAATTTTGATTGAGTGGTGGATATAGATTAAATGAACTTCAAAGGAGGATAGATTACTTAGTGATGAAGGTGGAGAGAAAAATTGAAAGTGGCAGTGGGGAGCAAGGAATATTGTATTCTAATTCCCCTATCGCAACCAGTGAGTCAGAGGGGGAATAAGTGAAAGTGCATCCAGTGCTAGAAAGGAAGGTCAGAGAGGCTTTGGCATGAGGAAAGTGCCAAGTCTTAGTGAGAGCCAGAAGGTGAATGTGGGAGAGGAAAAGATTTAAGATAAGAACAAGTTTATTACCTACTGATCCAGAGAGCATAGTGGAAGGTGCAAGTAGCTTTAGAGAAAGACTTTAGGGAGAAGGGAATGGGAATAAAGGATTAGGCAGTGAGCAACAGAGGAAAGGAAAGAAGGAATGAAGGAAACAAGCAATCCTTAAGTGCCTGTTATATGCCATTATTATTTATTAATGGCATTAATTAAGCACTTTACAAATTAAGCACTGTATTAAGCGCTTTACAAATATTTTTTCGTTTAATTCTCACAACCCTAAGAGGTAGGATTGTTTTTCTTTTTTACATTTTACAGTTGAGGAAACTGATCCAAACATAGGAAACAATTGGAAAAGAAATGAGTGTGCTAGGAGGAAAAAAATGGAAATGAAATGAATGCCATGGAAGAAAGAATGGGAAAGAGAATTAATAGGTTACCACAACAGGTATAATACAAAGTTAGTGACCCTATGAGGCAAGAGATATTAAAACAAGGTTAAGACCGGGAAAATGCAAGAAACTGACTATAATTCTACAGGGGAAAAATGAACTTTTAAAGAAATCCAGGATTTCTAAGCATTCCTGATAAAAAAAAAAGACCAGAGCTGAGTAGAAACTTTGAAATACATAAATACAAGAGTAGAGAATAAAATAAAAGGGTAGATATGAGTACTTACTCCAATCATAAGGGACTAAAGGTGAAATGTTTACAGTCTTACATGAGGAGATAATACATGCACGAGTCCTCTCAGAACTCCATCATTATTAGGGGTCATAGAAGGCCTATAATAAGACAGAGGGCTTGGGAATAAGTTTTTTTTTTTTAATGTTCTGATTATCTTAAAAGAAAAAAGAAAAGGGAGGGGTGAAGGAATACATTGATGAGTGCCATGGAAGGAGAGTAAGGTTTGGGGGAATTATTTTACTAGGGTATGCAAGTAGAAGACTATACAAAGAGAAAGGAGGAGAGCAAGCAACATTTAAACCTCACTGTCATCTGAACTAGTCAAAGAAAAGAAATACATACACATAGGTGCAGAAATACAGCAGAAAGGAAAGGAGTGAAGGAAGGTTTGGGAGGGGAAATATGAAAGAGGATAGATTGATGGCATATCAAACTCTAACCACAAAGGATGGGTCTCAAGAAGGGGTTTAAAAGGAAAGAAAGAAAGTGGAAGAACCTGTGTTTGGGCTCTGAATAGGGAAAAATAAGAGGGGCAGGGAGCAGAAAGGAGAATCAGATTGCACCAACCTAGACCATTAGTGCTTAGCACACTTCTCTTTCACCACCCTCTTCTTCTTTATAAAAAGGGAGTAGGAAACTGATTAATGCAATAATCAACATTCCAAAAGACTCATGATGAAATGTGCCATGGACTTCCTGACAGAGAGGTTGCAGACTCACAGTGCAGATCGAAACACATATTTTTTGGACCTGGACAATAAGGGAATATATTTTGCTTAACTATGCATATTTGTTACAAGGGTTTTGGTTTTCTCTCTTTTTCTTCTTCTTCTTTTTTTTTGGAGGGCAATTGGGGTTCAGTGACTTGCCCAAGGTCATATGGCTAGTTTTTGTGTCAAGTGTCTGAGTCTGGATTCGAACTCAGGTCCTCCTGACTCCAGGGCCAGTGCTCTATTCACTGCACCACCTAGCTGCCCCGTTTTCTTTCTTTTTCAAGAGGAGAAAGGAGGAATATGGGTAGGAAAGAAGGTGGATTTTCATTACTTGAAGAAATAAAAATATGTTTAAAAAAGAATAGTTTTAAAAAAGAGATTATAGGTTGAATGCAACTAATTTTGGAAGAAAAACAGTTAACTGGGGAAGAAATTCTTTTAGCAAATTCCCCTAATACAGGTCTCATGTCCAAGGTGTGTAAGTAACTGATTCAAATTTATAAGAATAAGCCATTCCTCAACTTTTAAATGGTCAGAGGATATGAAAAAGCAATTTTCAAAGGAAGAAATTAAAGCTGGCAATAGACATATGAAAAAAATGCTCCAAATCACTAATAATTGGAGAAATACAAATTAAAGCAAATCTGAAGTTATAACCTTGCACCCCTCAAATTGACAAAATTGACCCCCGCCCCGAAAAGGGAAATGACAAATATTGGAGGTGCTGGTGGGGAATAGGTACATTAATGTAATTTGTAGAGCTGTGAGTTGGCCTGGTCTTTCTGGTGAGTAATTTGGAATTATGCCCATTATTGGAGGATGTGGACAAGAGTCACATAAAATGGAAAAGCAGGAATAGGTTGCAATTAGAGAGAGTATCTACAACAATGACTGCATAAACATTTGAGTATTTGAGTATTCTTATAAATCCCTGGGGGATCTTTGAATATTGGCCTATGGTCTTACGCATAGCATAGCCAACACTTTGCTGGGTAGTGACTAACTGCGTTACGGTCCGCAATAGATTCATAGGATCATAGGTCTAGAACTAGAAGGGGCCTCAGAGGCCATCTAATAAAACCCTCTTATGTTATTTTTGAAGAAATTGAAATCTAGGAAAGTTGTGACTTGCCCTAAGATCGCATAGGTTGTAAATATCAGAAATGGGATTTGAACTCAGGTCTTCTAACTCCAAAGCTATTGATTGTTCCTGCTAATGTCCATGATTCATCATTGCTCATTTTCTGAGCCTTCCCCATTCTCTCAGTTACACTTGTATCACATATACCTAGCATTATCTGGAAATGAACTCCTTGTACCTGGATTCTCCAGATAACTGAAGCATAACCATTTAAATGGTGACATTTAAAAAAAAATTCCTTCTTAGACAGAATATAGTTTAAAGTTCCTTTTCCTGGTGACTTAGCATTATCATGTACATCAGTTTCTGTGCAGTGCCATAATAACTATGATGACCTCAAGGCTTTTGGGATGCATGTTTGCCCCCACACTAAATGGTCCCAGATACCTGTAGCAGTTTTGTGGGTGCTTGGTCTGAGTTTGTAACTTTTTTTGTCTCCTTCCTCACTGTCAACTATCACATATTGCTACTGTCAACATGCCTGCTTCAAATTACCCTAACTTTCTAATTTGCTGCTTTTAATCTGCTACCAACTAAGAAACCAGATAATTAAGGTTGTTAGAATAGTTTTAAAAGTAAGAATAAGTAGGTTCTGTGCGATATCCTAGGATTTTATGGAATAAAAATAGATTGTAAAAAAATATTGAGGTCTTCTAGTCTAACCCCCTTGTTTTATAATATGGAATAGATTTGTCGAGTTTGCCAATAACTAAAATATGTGAGCTTTAGTACGTAAATTGTATGACTTCTATTTGGACTACTTGGGGCCTTTTTAATTTCCTATTCTTGGCTGTGTTCCAAATATTTGAAAATGTTGGATAAATAAATTCTAGATAAGTTAAATGTGTTGCGCAGGAGTAATAACACAGTAATAACACTTATACACACATATGGACATTTGTACCTTATAAGTGATAGCTAGATATAGATATATGAGTTCAATATAAGTTCATGAAGCTATATGTTATATATATCACTAAGCTATATGTCTATTATATATATATAGAAGTATATATCTAATACAAAATCCCCCTAAGCTATATATTTTATCTGTATGTATGTAGGCATATATGTGTATATATGTATGATTATATGCATGTATATGACTGGACCTATGATTTCATAGCTGAAGAGAACTCCAAGTGTGAAAATCCCCCCCACCCCTTACTGAGCAGCAATTCTTTTGTAACTTAGTTTTAGAGAGTCGCTTGAGGTACTGAGAGGTTAAGTTGCTTTCCTATGGGCATATAATTAGCATGTGTCTTAGGTACAACTTGACCCCTGGTCTTCCCACCTCCAAGGCCAAAGCTCAGCGCAGAATTACAGGCTGAGTTTCATGCACTAAGATATTAAATTAGATCATTGTTAATTTATTAGATTCTCTAGCCATCTAGTTCCATAAGGAGATGGGACACAGGTAGTTAGTCTGATACAGTTAGAGAATCTGATTTGACTGGCTTGGCCACTATTTTGTTATAGAAACTGATTGCTTCTTAATATGTGTGCTATATGGGTCAGTTAATTTTTAGTCTTAATTTTGGTAACCATAGAAATAAGGTAGGTAAATGATAGAAGGGGATAGTTCCAGGAAAGGTTGGTAGCTTCAGGCACTGTCTGAAGAGGAAGAAAAACAGATGAAAAATTGCCAAACAAACTTCTTAACAGTTTCACCTTGGGGCAATCCCTGTCCACACCTCTCCATGGTTGTGATACAGCAAGTAGCATTTCTGGGATGGTTACCAGCTGTGTTCTAGAAGTCTGTCATTCATGAACATCCAAGAATACAGAAAAGGCTTTGCAAACTGTCCTAATTTTAAAACGAAGTGGAGGTTTTCCCAGCAATAGTGAAGCAAGAAAAATAAGTCACGTTCCACTTCCCCCTTATCCTCTTTTTGTTTATGTGAAATATCTCTGGCATTTTTAAACTTGGAGATTTAAAAATTTTGTTTTGTTTTCAATTCTTATGTTTAATGGACAATTTGAATGTGGAAAACTACCATCCTGAACCTATTTCAGATAAGTTTCCACTTAAGAGAACTATCAACTCTCTTGAAGTTTCTCAGTAACTGAACTTCATAGATAATAGCAGACTGGAAAAATTAATCCCTAAATACAAGAAACATTTGGCCCATATCCTGGATTAATATAGGATGCCACAACTTGGTCAGGCCTCAGCCTCTTGAGAATGTGCTCATACAGTTCTCTGAAAAATGCAACGAGGACCATGAGGGAACACAGTTTAATTGCTGTGCCATGGTAAATGCACCAGCAAGAAGCTTTCAGTCATGGTCAACACCTAGAAGGCCAAATAGGTAGCCATAGCCCAGCTGCTGCTCAGTGCCCCGGGAAGCTTCTAGCATAGTTGAGAGGCTGCCTTTTAATAAGCAGACCTTTTGATAAAGCTGATTATGCTTTCCTTCCTGCTGGAGCCTTTGAGCAACAGCCAACTTCTCCATGTAACAAAAGAGGGCAGGAAAAAAAAATCCAAACATGGGTTTCATTATAAAACCAGGGGGGGTGAGAGAAGTATATTTATTCTGTAAGATAACACACACCTGCTCTGGGCTTGGGAGGCTCATTTTCATCTGTTGCCATGGCAAACTCGTTACGCTTCAAGGCCATGTGGCTTTGTTTCCTTTCCCGAAACCTGGTCCTTGTCCTACCTTTTCTAACACAATGACATGGAAGCTGGCAAGAGCATTATTGATTCCTCCTTTTCTCCATTAACATTACATGTTTACTCGGCAAAGGCCCGTGCCTGGCTTTTCCTTTGAACCATTGGTAATGAGGGCCCAGTGCTGTCTTGTATAGCCACCATCATTGTTAACATTCCAGGTTTCCTTTCCTTCCTCACCAGCCATAAACAAGTTCTGCATCAATGGCCTTCTTCCATCCAGTTTTACAAATGAGTGGCTTGGTTCCATGTTTTGCTGCTAATCCAGGTGCCCGGGTGGTACATTGTCAAGCAAAACAAGCACATGAGAAAGAATAAAAATAGAACAGTAGTTTTGGAAGGGAGCCAAAGCAGCTACTTCAGTTCAACTTACCTTCCACATGAAATCTACTAGTCTCAGACATATCTTCTCTGATTCCTCTCCTCTCCTCTCTGCTCCCCTCCTGTCCTGCCCTGCCCTGCCCGCTCCCTTCCATTCCTGTTCTCTCCTCTGTCTCAGTCTGCCTTCTAGTTCCCATCCTTAAAGTAAAAAGAGCACTAGGAGGTCAGGAAAGGTGCCAGAAATATCTGCTCTAATGTTTAGGAGGTTTTTCAGCATAAGAAACTTTCCTCCAACCCTCAGCTTACAACATAACTTCAGTGTCCAGAAACAAACAGGCAACTTCCACAAAGATGCCTTCATTTGTTCATTCTTAGACTGCTGCCTAGCACAGATTCCAATGTTAATTTCTAGTACCTTTGGTGTGGGAGGAAATCTAATACCAGGCTAGATGTTTCTTGGGAGTTACAAAGATTCCCACACTAAACATGAATTTCTTTCACGTATTGTAGTCTTCACTCTGCTATTTTCAGTCTCTCATCACCTTTTGTCTGGGGTATTATGATATTCTTCTGATTGGTCTCCCTACCTTCAGTCTCTTCCATCTCTAATCAATCCACAGCTGCTATTAGAGATGGACCTAATATTAGCATTCTCTGTTCAGATTTGATGTTTGGATGAAATGAAATACTTGTCAGTCATTGAACAGTTAACAAAAAGAGTTTTATTTTACTCTAATGGTAAAGATGTACAACAAGGAACAATGGTATTTAGTTTCTCTGACATGGTACTTCTCATCTTCGTTTGTTAAAATATCCGGTTGGCAGGTCAAGGTAAGGTGACTTGCCTTTGGTCTCTTCAGAAATCCACCAAATTGGAGGCTTGCATGGGTGGGACTTTGCATACTCTTAGATGACCAGGAATCTATGTCAAGAGAGGCAGGGACCAATCAAGTCCCAGGGCTGGCTTTGTTGCCTTTTAGGGAAAATTAATTCCTATTTCAGGGAAATGGCATTAAGACTTTAGTCTCATCATTTTTGCCAAAATCGATACTCCTGAGGCAAAGGTCTGAGAGACAGCATGATGTAGTAAATAGAGGGTTAGACGTGGAGTTAGGAGGATCTGGTCCAAATTCTGCCTCTGACATTCTCTGGCATTGTAACCATGGGCAAGTCACATTGGTTCTCGGAGCCTGTTTCCCTATCATTTTGGTGACAGTACAACTACCTGCCTCATAAAGCTATTGTGAGGATCAAGTGGTTTAATGTCTATAAAAGTACTTTGTAAGTCTTCAAACTCTATATAAATGAAGCTGTTGTTCCTTTTAGGTTCAGATCATTTTGGTTGGTTATCAGTGCTCTTATCTCTTCTCTCTACTTAGCCCTGTCTTTTATAATAGTCACCCATATACATCTTGTAAACACTATTCTTGAGTTTTTACCTCTAAGGAACCATTTAGTAGAAAAGAGAACAAATGAGTAAAGTTAGAGGCAGAATTTCTTGACCAGCTTTGAGAACTGCTTAGGTGCCACAAATTCTGTTCCTTATATCCCACATCTCAACCATGTGCTTGAGGAGGGCCTTGGCAAGTCTGACTTCTCAACCTGTCTCCTATCCTCTTCTTTCCAGTGACATAGCCACCAATTGAGTCCAATCCCACTCCACTTATTCCCTATGCTATTTTAATAATAGCCTCATTGGTCTCCCTGCCTCCAGTCTTGCTTTCTCTCTAATTCATTCTCTCCAATTGCTATCCCTAAAGATCAGGTCTGAAATTTCTCCCCTATGTAGGAAGCTTCAGTATTGACACAGTATTGGCCTTTAAGATAAAATACAGACTCCTCCAATGTAAAGGCCTTTACAATCTGCCTCTAATTTATCTTTACAGAATGATTTCACATTGATTCTACATTCTAGTCCAACCCATCTACCCTGTGTACCACATTCCATCTCCTGTCATGTATGTCATTGCCCAGGCTTACCCTCATGCCCATAATGACCTTGTTCTTTATTCTTTTCTCTTGGAATATTTAACTCCTTTGAGTTCAGCTCTAGTGACACTTTCTACACAAGACCTTTCTTGATTCCCTCTGTCATTGGTGCTTCTTCCTAATTACTTTTATTAGCCCTGTTTACATTTTGTGCTGTATTTACTTGGAGGCAGCTGGATGGGTCAATGGATAGTACTCTGGGCCTAGAGTTAGGAAGATCTGAGTTCAAACCTCAGACACTTACTAGCTGTGTGACTCTGGGCAAGTTACTTAACCTCTGCCTTGATCTACTGGAGGAGGCAAACCACTCCAGTATTTTGACCAAGAAAATCCCAACAGGGTCACAAAGAGTCAGACATGAGTAACCACCATCAACTATATTAACTTATCTGTTGCTTTCTCCCAGTAGAATTTATGTTCCTTGAGGGCAGGGACTGTTTTGTCATTGTTATCTCTTGTGCCTAGCATATTCCTAGTATATGGTATGCACTAATAAACGATTGTTAAATTGAACTGAATTGGCAATAGGAGATGTAGACTAGGGAGAAACTGTCACTCTTAGAAAGTTAGTCAAGTAACTGATCCTTCTGGTTTTGAGGAATTTATCTAATCTTATTGCATATTTATGGTTTGGATTGCCTTGGCCAAAGAATAAGATTCATCCTTCTCCTGCTGCAGTAACAAATGCACCCCCAGACAGCACAGCCCTCATGTCTCTCTCTCAATCTCTCTCTGTCTCTCTGTCTCTGTCTCTGTCTCTCTATCTCTCTCTCCGTCTGTCTCTCTCTTTCTCTCCCTCCTCCCCTCCCCCTGTCTCTGTTTCTCTGTTTCTCTGTTTCTCTCTCAGATGTGACATAGATATTCTCAGCAGTGTAACATAATATCATTATCACTAATGTTGCCCTTGTAGAGTTAGAAATTCATGGGAAAATCAACATCCTTCTATACCATAAAGCCAACGTTAGAGAGTTTGATCAGGCTAATTAATGATGGATCTGAACAGGTGGCTATCATCTTGTCTGTCAATTTGGGTGATAAGAAAATTTTAAATCACTCCTCCATTTAAAATGAAACTTGGTTTTAAAGATATGAATGAATTAATTAAAATCTCTTAGTAAACATTTAATATGTATCAAGGAATGTGTTAAGCACTGGGAAATAACAATATAAAGCAAAGAGAATATCTACCCTTGAGGAATTTACATTCTAATAGGGGAAAACAACATATATAGGAAAATGGTGACCAAGAAGGGGTATTTTGATTTGGAAAGTTACAGAGATGGTGAGTGAGTGGAACCATAGGAGTATAAATTGACATACCCCATTTAGGAACAATGTCAGTTGATTTGATCATGGTTCACAGTTCCATAACTAGCAGGGTGAGTCATAAGGACTGAGGCCAAGCAACTAGGTGGCTCAATGGGGTAGAACACCAGGCCTAGAGATAGGAAAATATGAGTTCAAATGTGGCCTTAGTCACTTAATAATTGGGTGATCCCGGACAAGTCACTTAACTTCTGTTTGCCTTGGTTTCCTCATTTGTAAAATGGCATCATGATTGTAAAGCACTTAAGTATAGTGTCTGACACATAGTAAGCAATCTATAATTGTTAGCTACGATAATGATGATGATGTTAAGGAGGAGGGGGGATGGTTGGGATGGGGATGAAATGAAACAAGGCTTGGACTTTTCTGAAATAATGTTCTAGGAAGGCAATCACCAACCAAGAGAGTGAAACTCCAGGTCATGGCTCTACCAAAATTCCTTTTAAAAATTCAATTGGCTTCAGTTCAGTAAGCATTTATGAAATGTTTACTGTGTGCCTGATACTGTTCCAGGTGCTGCAAAAACAGGGATAAAAACCAAGATAGTTCCTGTCTTCAAGGGGCTTACATTCTCTTGAATATTAAGAAAAAATAGTAACACATTTCTTTTTTGAAGAACTTGTCCATCTGTAAAAAGAGAGAGTTGCACTATGCAAATTCTAAGATTCTATGATCCCATATAATTTTCCCTAAAACAAGTTGATCATATAAGCTTCAAACCAACAGAGGAGAGAGGCACCCTCCTCTGCAAGTGTCTTATGGTAATGAAGCTAATTTTGCCTCAGTCCACGGCAAATTCTCATCCTGGGTTCATGTTTCAGCTTTGCCTCTTGCTAGTTGCATGGCTTTACCCAAGTCACTCTGGGCCTCAGTTTCCTCATCTGTACAATGAGGGGATTGAACAAGGTGACCTCTGAAATCCCTTCTATCTCTAAAGTTCATGATCCTTGAATCCAAGGATTTGCTTTGTTTAAATTTACCAGTGAAAGAATTTTCCTCTTTAAAAAGTACTTTCCCACAATATGACTCATTCTGTTTTTATTTACTTCTGGAGAATGGGCCCCATTGATTGTTCTTAGCAAAGTAACACAAAGGAGCAAAAAGATCTTTTCGTTTTAGAAATGTTTCTTGGATCATTTCCCATTGGCATAGGAAGAAATGACAAACTGGGTGGTTGGTGAAGGGCATAGAAAAAAAGAGGAATATTGTTGGGCAAAGTTAGTATCAACATGAAATATGTGTCCAGTGTGACTTCGTTCAGGAATAGTCATCTTGAAACATTCTAAGATGGCTTCTGAGATGAAATAAAGTTTTTAAAGTGCTTGAAAAGACTGAAGAGACACTGACAATATCAAGGAAAAAACTTTCACCTGAGTGGAGGGTCAAGAAATAGCTAATCTAATGAATGAACTTCCTACACACAGAGAAACTAGTTTGAAAATAGAAAAAAGTTGAATTTGGTTAAACTACTTATTTCAAAACTACTTACTAATTAACTGTTTGATGGAATCCAACCTTCCCTCCACCTCCTCTCATCAGTTTCTCTACCTAGAAATACCTTTGAGTGTTTATTTTTGTCATATTATTAAAAAATTGATGACAATAACCTTTAAATAAAGTGTTAATTCCAGTAATGCAGCTTAAAAACAGTTGTTAAATATGTTGTTGTTATGTCTTCATATTTCACAAGAACTTGAGGGGCCACATTTTCATCACCCTAGCAGGTGTTTTTTTTTGCCACCAGCATCAGCTGTAACATGTTAGAGACTATTTGTAGACCATCTGGGACCTTCATCCTTCATTCATATTACATATTGAACTCTCCAGGGAGCCATTTGAAGTTGACTGAGTGAACATTCAAGGCAGGGTCCAGGAAAAAAGAGAATGGGCTAGTAACGTGACATCAAGAAATTGTCACAATATGGAAGCATTTCAAAAATAGTGGGAGGTGAGAGAGAAAGGCAGGGAGAAAGAGAAAGATGAGAGGGGAGTAAACGCGAGTTCAGCATCTTATAACATTTTCGCAAGTGTGCTTTGCTTTTCTAAAAGACATCCAAAATAATTACATCAGTATCATTTGCTGTTCATCAGTTGCTTGCTTGTACTATGGATCTTCTGAAGCATTTAGCACAATGCCCTTGCTCATAATTGTCATTTGATAAATAATTGCTAAATGAATGAAAGTTATTCTTTTCTACCCTTAGATATAAAGTTCGAATTATTTCACAGAGCATTTGGGCCTTGGCTAAACAAGGATATAGGGTATATAAACCAGGATATAGGATATATAAATATAGGATATATAGACAAGGGAAAAGCAGGAAATATCAAATGTAGAAAACCTGATCCGCTTACTGGTCTATCTATACCTGGACTTTGAGGACATTATCACACCCACATCCACACCCACACTTACACACACACTTTGTGTTTGTGTATATGTATCTTTATATGTACAAGTATATACATATATACACAGGTGAATATCTACATTGTATACACTTATATATACATATATACCCAGATATATATCTACATTGTATGTGTGATGCACACATATACATGATGTGTGTATGCATTTCTGTATCTCTAATGTATGAGTATATAAACATACATGTGTGGGTATGTGTCTTAGATATGGGCCAAGAAAGAAGACCTAGAAGAATCCATCAACATGTAGGAGGAAAACCAGGAAAGAGTAATGTCATGAAAACATAGAGAGAATAGAATATCCAGAAAGAAAGGGTGGTAATCTGCTGGAGAAGATGGGAGGGGATGGGATAAAGTATACATGGAGAGGGACTGCTTTTGACATATAGAAGGGCCACTTCTTTGTCAGAAACTAGGCAGCACAGAGGAGAATGCAAGAGATATCAATAGATTTTGAGATGAAGACATTGTAAGCTTTTTGCTTGTATCCCAGTGCCTAGCACAGTGCCTGGTATATAGTAAGTATAAAGGAAACAATTTTTTTCCCTGTGTTAACTAATAAAAGTACAGCCATGGAACACTGAACTTTAACTAGCCCACAAATTAATACTGCCCACTCATCCCCTAGCTTTGCTGTCCAGTCACTATCCACCATTCAAGGCTGAGCTCACAGGCCATTTTCTCCACAGAGCTTTCCTTCATTACCCCCAAATGGGAATACCTTTTACCTCTTAACTCCTCTAGGATTCCAGTATTCTTTTCATTGCCATTTCACATTCTAACCCATGTTATATTTGTATGTGTATCTTATCCCTATTACTCCAAAGTTTCAAAGTAAGGTCCTTGGACCCCTGGGAGTCCTTGAGATGCTTTTAGGGGATTTAAGGGGTTAAAACTATTTTAACAATACTAAGATATTATTTGTCCATTAAAATAGTCAGTCCTCCCTTTTCCAACTGTACATTTGTGTGAGGCTTGGGTTTTCATACATTTCAACTAAAACAACCTTAATAGATTGAATGCAGAAGTTAATATAAGAATCCAGCTATCCTCCATTAAGCCAGACATGAAAGAGGTTTGCAGAAATGTATAAAACAGTGTCACTCTTGTTGCTGATTTCTTTTGTCTTGGAATATAGTTACATAAAAACATGTTATCTATGTAAGCATATGTGATTTATTATTACTGTTTTAAAAATAAATTAATAAGGAACATTTAAAAATAATTTATCAGTTTTAATTTCTGATATGTTCAATATCAACAGACATAAGCCACATAACAAAAGCTCTTTGGGGTCCTTAATGGTTTTTAAGAGTATAAAGGGATCCTGAGACCAAAAAGTTTGAGAGCCACTGCACTAGACTATAATCAAGAAATCAATCAAGAATTTATTGAATGACTGCTATATTCCAGTCATTTTACCAGGTACATGGTGTACACGTACAAAAGTGATGCAAGTTTCTGCACTCAAACAATTTACATCATACTGCAAAGATACGGTATGTCCATAGATAAATATAATATGGATAGAAAATGAATGCACAATGATTTGTTAGGGGTATGGACATGAACAAATGGGAAAATCAGGAATGGGGTGGCACTTGAGCGCAGCCTTGAAAGGAGCAAATGGTTCCAAGGGAAGGAAGAGAGAAAGGAGAAAATTAGAGGCTTAAGGGACAGCCTGTGCAAAGGCATGTAGATTGAAGAGGGAATGTTCTTTAGGGGGAACAGCAAGTAAGCAAGTAAAGCTAAAATGGAGAGTACTGTATATGAGTGAGCAGAAGTAATGTGTAATCAGTCTAAAAAAGTAGTCTTGAGTCATGTTGTAAAGGGCTTTAAATGCCACAGAGAGGACTTTAGTCGATTTTGTTTTTAATAATAAAAACAGTGGAGAAATATTGGAAGTTCTGAGCAGAGTGATAACAGACAGATTTCTACCTCAGTAATGTTATTTTGTGGGGGATGGAGTGAAGAGGAAAGAGATGGGATGCAAGGACACATCCCCAAATGGGAAACTTGGATAGTCCAGACAAGTGGTGGTAAGGGCCAGAGCTGGAGTAGTTGTGAAGGTTGTGAATGGAGAGAAAGTGAGAGATATGAGAGGTGTTGAGAAGATGCTATTAACAGGACCTGTCAACTGACTGTATGTGAAAGGTGAGTGAGGGTAAAGAATCAAGGATGATTCAGACTTAAGTAATTAGAGAAAAATTAATTGTTTAGGTAGGCTGAGTCAATATGATGAAAATGCTACCAAAATTTATTCACTTATTCATATCATACCAATCAAACAACCAAATGATTAATTTATAATAGAAGAAAAAATAATAACAACTTTCATCTGGAGGAACAAGGTCAAGAATCTCGGGAAGATAATGAAACATTCTTTTTTGGACATAACCAGTGTGAGTTCAAAGCTAAGCCATGTATTTATTTGGAATTTATCTTGCAATATGGTATATGATGTTATACCCACTTTCTGGCAGGCTGCTTTCCCCAGCAAATAGTCCTTATACCAGAAACTAGTCTCTTCAGGTTTATGGGACAAACACTATGATACTAAGTTGCTTGACTTTGCACATTTGTTATAAATACAAATATGTATTTGATATACGTATTTGTTAATATTTTTTATTTTTATCCATCTTGGGTGAGACAAGTGGGAGGGAGATAAAAGATAAAGTTCCCCTTCTTTCTACATAAAAGAGAGAACAAAAGGAAAACCAGAAAGAATAAATCAGGACATCTATGAAAGTTACGTATTGAATTTATTAAATACTTTAAAAGGAAAGCAAGTTGTACACAGTTCACAGTTTTATGTATAATCCTCTCCTTCTACAATATATTTGGAAAAGTTCATTTCATTTAAGTTGAGAATTTAACATTTAAAAAGAGATGTTTTAAAAGAATCAAGAATGATTTGTAAGCTATGAACCTGGTTAACTGAATATGTGTCACAAAAGGGCAAGGACTATATCTTATCTTTTGGACCCACACACATTACCCAACTCTGCACCTTGCTTCTTCTGTTCAACAAAGAGAATCCCAGCATGACAGACTGTTTCATTTCTTTCTATCCCAAGACCTACTGCAGTTCCCAGCATATAGCAGATGTTTATTAAATGTGTATAGAATGAATGAATGCATGAATTGTAAGGGACCTTCATAACTATCTATTCCAACATGACTTGACAAGTAGTCATCTAGCATTTGCTTGCAGACATCCAATGAGAGGGAACCAACTTCTTCCCAAAGCAATAGCTTCCACTTTTGGATAGCTCTAATTTTTAGGAAATTATTTCTTAAATCAAGTCTAAATTTTTGTTTGCAATTTCTGCCCATTGTTTCTAGTTCTGCCTTCTGGGCCCAAGCAGAAGAGGTCTTCCCTCTTCCACGTGTTATTGTTTGTTCAGTCATTTCAGTCATGTCTGATTCTTCATGACCCCTTTTAAGGTTTTCTTGGCAATGATACCAGAGTGGTTTGCCATTTCCTTCTCCAGCTCATTCTACAGATGAGGAAAATGAGGCAAAGTTCAACTACAAGACAGACATTATGTCTCACCATTCCCATCCGCTGCTTAAGTTTCACATATACTCCACTCCCCCTTGCTTAAACAGATCCTCCTATGGTCATGAACTCAAGATCATTTTGTTTTCCCTTCTCTACACACTCTCCAGCTTATTGTCTTTCTTCCTAAAGTTAAACACTGTACTTCAGATATGATCTGAACAGGACATAGAAAAGTGAGATTCTTTTCTCCCTAGTCCTGTACCTCATCTCTGCTTCATAGGATGCCTCTCTTCCTTCAAAACACAGCTCAAGCACTAATTTTCACATGTCTTTCCCGATTCTCCCAAAGGCTACTGCCCTTCTCCCAAATTACCCTGTATTTAACCACTTTGTATTTATTCTCTTTACATTTATTTTTGTAATTATAGATGTTCTTGTATGTTTCTTGAGATCAGGGATTGTTTTATTCCTTGTATTTTTATTTTGCTTCCTCCACTCATCACAGTGCCTGGCATTTATTAGGCACTTAATAATTGTTTGGCGATTGATTGCCTAAAGCCATACAAATAAGTAGCAGAACTAGAATCTAAACCCAGGTCCTCTAATTTCAGATTCCATGTTCTTTCCACTGTAGTAATTAAAACCTTCTGATCTTTTTCTAGCTTAACTGTGCCTCCTTGGTCTTATGCTTGTGAAGCTTATTTTTAGAACCTAAATATTTCTTTACATTTATCCTTATTAAATTTCCAGCTATGGTCACTTCAAACCTAGCTCAGGCCATGTCTCTTGCTGACTATACTTCTTTATCTCTAATCAAAACACTGGCCTTTCTCCATTCTGGTTATACCCCTAGTTCTAACACTATCTGTCTACAGTTCACTAACTGTGGCCTCAAAATCACAAGTGCCACTTCTTTCAGTATGCTAAATGGTTTTCATCTGAGCTGGTTGACTTGAGCATCTAGGGCATCTAGGTGTTTTCTTACTAACTCCCTACTTCTTGTTTTTCAGTTGTGTTTCCTCAGCAAATATACCGGAATGGTTTGCCATTTTCTTCTCCAGCTCATTTTACAGATGAGAAAACTGAAATAAATAGGGTTAAGTGACTTGTTCAGGGACACATAGCTAGTAATTGTCTGAGGCCAGATTTGAATTGAGAAAGAGGAATCTTCCTGACGCCAGGCCCATCATGCTATCCACTGCATTACACAGCTGCCCAGACTCCCTACTTATCTTACCTTCAACTCTCCATTAGCCATTCGTGTTCTTTTCTTTCCAGTGGAAAGATAATTCCCCTTGGCAGAAAAAATTGAGCAAGACTTGAGCAGATTTGTCTGTTATCATTGTTCCATCCACCCTGAACAGGGATAGCAGTCCTACCCCTTTTTAGAAGGACCCTTCTATATGTAATGTTTATTCTCCTTCCATATGGAAGGCTTTATTCAAGGCACCACAGGGTTCACTCAGGGGTATGCTAGTAACTGTTTAATCGCCTGCTGTCTGGGAAGAAAAAAATGTATGTAGGACACACTTTTAAATTTAATCTGCATCATATTTACTCCAATATTTCCTTAATCAACAAAACAATCAGTGAGCCCTGGTGAGTAGTTTGCTGATTTCTGAGGTATAAATGCTGACATCGAAAATTTAACCAGAGCCAGTTGAAGCCAGCCCAGTGTACCCCTGGGTATACACTATGTAGTAATACTTAGTTTTTACTCTCAAGGAGCCTACTAGATATAGAAGTTGATCAATGCATAATTGTTGGCTGAATTGGATAAGGTATTCTGCAAACCATTTAGACAAATGTATTTGCACACTTCCTACACATTTTGTTGTGGTGCAGTCATTTCAGTCTGACTATTTGTGAGCCCATTTGGGGTTTTCTTGGCAAAAGTACTGGAATGATTTGTCATTTCCTTTTCCAGCTCATTTTACCGTTGAGCAAACTGAGGTAAACAAAGTCAAATGACTTACTCAGGGTCACATACCTAGTGTCAGTGGCAGGATTTGAACTCATACAGATGAATCTTACTGATTCCAAGCCCAGTACTCTATCCAATGTGGCACCTAGCTGCTCACTTCTACCCATACAGACCCTAAAACATAGAGTAATTCCATACAGAATCATGATTGAACTGAGAACCACATGGTATCATTAAAATCTGAACTGTAAGTGCCAGTGAGGACTTTAGAAGAAGCTCTTTGTCTAGCTTGCACCAATGCTATCTTTCAAGAGAGTCTGATCTGTTTTATCCGATATTATATCTAATTTGTTTTGTGCCTCAACCCAGAAGGCAACTGCCTGTCTCACCATTGAATAGGTGCCCTACCTTGTCTCTCTAGATATAAATGAGCCCCAGCCTTGCAAAAGTAAACATTTTATTGTGTTGTACATGAAACTCTTTGGTTTTAAAGATAGAAAAATACATCTGGCTAAACAGGAAAGAGTCCTTAAGCAAATAGGGGGTGTTTGTCAAAGTCTATAGTTATTGCAATATCATTTACAGTATCTTTTCTGTGAAGGTGCTAAGGAAAACGCCCTAGGTGATTTTAAGAGGGGAAAAAGATCTGTACTTCCCACCCAGCAGTAGGTTGAAGAACTCAGGGAGGCACATGCTGCTTCTGTCTCAGCATCAGTGCCGAAGTTCATTTGGATGCTGAGGGGGTACAAGTGCTTAAGAGAAGTTACCCATTGCCTTGCCCAGGGAGTGAGAAATAGCCATTAGCTTGAGCTTGCTTCCACCACTCAGGTCCCAGGAGTGCCCTGGCATCCAGTCTAAAATGAAGGCAGCAGTGCCTTTTGCCCCCAGGCTCTTAAGCAGCTTCAAAGGGGCACCACCTGCAGGGTGGGCAGAGGCCCTCTTGGAGGAGGGACGTATTCCTCCTCCCTCAGGAGCCGAAGCAGGATGTTCTTCTTATTCCGGGGCCAGCTGTAAACGTGGGTGTTCTGTAGCCAAGTGGGCACATGCTCCTGTAGGAAGGAGGGGGCAGGTTGTTAGAAAAAGCCCCTGGGTACCCCACCACCACACACTCCTCACGCTAACTTTCTGGGACTATTGCTCTCAAACCTCAAGAGTTTTTTTTTATTCTTCCACTGATCTTGGTGGCATTTTAGTTTCATTTTTTAAAAGTGGAGGGAGGGATGGGGGAGCTTACACCTGTAGCTCATCATATCTAAATCATGTGCTGGGAATTTTCCACCAGGAAGAAGCAACCTTCCCTTTAGGTTGTAATGCACTTTTCATCATCTTCACATGAAAGAGATGGTGCCAAGGTTGCTCTGAGTGATGTGGTTTTTCCCCGTGGCTAGACAGGAGAGGGGGAAGGAAAGTTTGCTGGAACTGTATGCTTCCTCTGACTTATTATCCTTTCACTCTAACAGGTCCTGTCTGTGCTTATGGTCATAGAACCAGATGGATGGATAATAAACAGAGCTCAGTGCTCTGTTATCTATGATAATAGTTGTTCCCAATCTAGGAGCAAAAGTCAAAACAGGTTGGTTCTTCTTCCTATCCTTATTCTAATTCTGTCCTTTGGGTCCCTGCCGTGGAACTGCCTAGAAGGTGAAGCCACCTTACAATAAATTAACTAAACCCTTACCTCAAAGTGCTGATGGCTAACCCACAGTACAGGTCCTCAAAGTTTTGGCATACTTTAGTGCCTTCCCATTGTCATTTTTATTACACATTCATTTGAGTATCTGAGTCCTGTGGATCCTGTATTCTCCCATTTCATTTTCAGTTCTGTTCAGTTAAATATACTAAGCATAAACATATTGAATGCTAAGGTGGTAGGGATACAGAGATTAAAATGAAACAGTTACTGCCTTCAAGGAGTTTCTAGTCTACTGTGAGCATAAATATGCATAAATAAGTAAATACAAGGTAACCTCAAGGGACAGCACTGACAACTGGGGGTAAAGAGGAAAACTCTTCTGTAATAGATGGGACCTGGGCAAAGCAAGGGCTTTCATCTAGAGGTGGGGGAAGTGAAGGAGTGCATTACAGGCATAAGGGAAGGCTTGTGCAAAGGCATGGAGATGCCAAGTCTAATACTGGGGTTCTTCGTGCCACACACTCTTTAGTGATTTTTACCAATGCAATATTGTTAATTTCCTCTTCTTTCTGTCCATCACTAGTAACTGCCAGATCCCCATCTTCCTACTTACTTTATCCTGACTTTCCTTATACTTACTTTTTATCAACACAAACGCATACATACAACATGCTGGCTTGATCATTGTTTCACACTCTCCTACCTCACAGATCTACAGTCCATTAAGGATGATTGTATAGTTCAGGTAACTCCAGGTTAGGAAAGCTGTCCCTAATTCTTGGGTAGGTGAATACCAGGCTAAAGATGACCTGTCCTGGGACTAGTTCATGGTTGACTTGGAGATTTTGATCTGCTCTGGGTCTGAATAGGCCTTTTGGGGGTAAGACTGCCTCTGGGGTTCTGCATTACGTAGGTCTAGAACAAACCCATTTCCTGCCAAATTCCACTCAATTGCAAACAATACCATAGAAGATGCCATTGGAGCATGCCTCTAGGAAGAATATGGGCAGTTAGATGGCACAATGGATAGAGTGCTGGACCTGGAGGCAGGAAGACTCCTCTTCCTGAGTTCAAATGTGGCTTCAGACACTTGAGTTTTGTAACCCTAAGCAAGTCACTTAGCCCTGTTTGCCTCATTTTTCTCATCTGTAAAATGAGCTGGAGAAGGAAATGGCAAACCAATCCAATATCTTTGCCAAGAAAACCCCAAATGGAATCACAAAGAGTCAGACACAGCTGATAAATGACTAAACAACGACAACAACAACAAAAAGATGTTCCTGTCTTCTTCAGAATAAATCCAGAGATACTATTCTACAGTCCTGGGTACTTACTCTAGAGCAGATCAAAAGTTGTCATCATATGGAAAGATACTCCAGATCTCTTCTGGTCTGAGCTGAACCCTGGCCCTACCCAGTGTTAGTTAGAGAAGATCAGAAGGCATCCATTGCCAAAGTGAATTCTCTCTCTCACTCTCTCTCTCTCTCTTCCCTTTCCTTCCTCTCATTTATTTATTTTTAAAAAATATTTTATTTTTTCAATTACATGTAAAGATAGTTTTCAATATTCATTTTTTACGTAAAGTGATATTTCTAAAGCACAGGTCTTGTCATTTCCCCACTCAAGAAACTTCAGTGGGTTCCTATTGCTCTTGGATAAAATACAAACTCCTCTGTTTGGCATTTAAAGACTTTCACAGTCTGTCTCTAACCTATTTTGCTAGACTGATTTCACATTATTCTTCCTCACACACTCTGTGTTCCAACCATAGAACATAGAACAAACAACTTACTTGCTATTTCCCAATCACAGCATATTGCCTCCTGCCTTCATACCTTCATATACTGTTCCCGAGATCTGGAATGGCCTCCCTCTCACCTGCCTGCACTGCTTGGAATCTTTGGCTTCCTTCAAAACCCAGTTCAAATGCCACTCCTTCCGTGAGACCCCTTAGCACTTCTCCCTCTCCATATGATTGCATATATTTTTCATTTACTTACCTACATACATATTGTCTTCCCCCCTCCATCCACTAAGGTCCTTGAGAATGGAGACTGTTTTCATTTCTATCTTACTATCTTCAGGGCCTGTCATATTATTCTTAATAAATTCACCCTTCCCCAGTTCATGAAGTCCCTCCATCCTGAGCTGGTAGTATCTCCTAGAGCAAAAAGTCCTCACATGAACTGTGGCAGAATTCGATTTAAGGAGAGCCCCCAGTGGAATTCACTTATCCTTCCAGCTAATGAGTACTAGATGGGCTTTTAGCTGAAATGTAATAAAACACATCCGTTGAACAGTCAGCAAAAACAGGGACATCCAAATAGTTGATCTTTTATGTATAAAGATAAGAGTATCAGATAAAATTCATGATTCTCTATTTACTGTCATTGGTTAAAACACAAGCCATTTCATAATGTGAAAGAGGGTTTTGAGGGGTAAGATGGTGGTGGTCCTGCCAGATAAAGCCCTAAAACCCAAACAAGCCATTGAACTGAGTGACCAAACCCCTTGATCTTTTGGCTAACCTCACTTTCTGTGAGCACTGACCTATTCACTGAATGGATGTTACCTCACTCTAAGTGAGTACATGAAAAGGCTTAGCCTAAAAGGGCCAAGGTCTCCCATTGCATCCAGAGTCATCTCCAGTCATCCTGATGAATATCTGGTCACTGGATCCAGATGACTCTGGAGGATAAAGTGAGGCTGGTGACCTTGCACAGCCATCCCTCACTCAAATCAAAGTCAACTCCAAGTCATGTCATCATTTCCCTGATGCTAAGGTCCTCTTCAGAAATGAAGGGCAAACACACCAACAAGCACTGACAATAACTTGGCAGGTCTTTCCACTTCTGCTCCCATATGAAAGAGCCAAATGATTCAAACTGTATTAATTATAAAGTTTTTGGTTTTTACCTTCTTAGCATTGGGGAAGAGCACAGGGATGAACCGAAAGTTCATGCTTCCTTGTTTTATGAACTCAATCTGCATCTGGAACCAGATAGATTTATGGGTTTAGTTGCAGGAATTAGTTTGAGAGGTTAATTAATGCTACCTGCACACACAGGCACAAGCAGTATTATGATTCTAATTTCCTTATTGGAACACCAAGAGCTAACAATTTTAACTCTTCTTCTGCATGGTGCTATGCTAAGCAGTACAGTGAAACATCAGTTCCAATTTTTAAAAATATAATTTTCAAAACAACTTTCCTTTAAAAAAAAATCAGAAGATTCCCTAAAAATGTTTCAAGATTATATAAGAACTGAGTTTCCCAAGAAGTATAAAGTGGAATAAGTGCTGGACTTGAAGTCGGAAGACCTGGGTTCAAGGCCTGCCTTTTACGAGTATACCATATACAGAGGTTTCTGGTCAACATGAGTCATTTCTGCTGTGCTTTCTAGTTTGCCCATGGGGACTTCTCCATCCACATCATGAAGTTTCAATGCTCATCCCCCAGGAATTGCTTACCTGCTGGACAGGTCCCAAGGTAACAATCTGCCCACTCTACCTGATCACCATATCAGCTCTTAGGTGTGGTGGAAGAGTCCTGACACCATTCTCCAGTTAACTTAATTTTCACCTATTTAGACCATGCTTAGGGTAGTCAATCCATAAGTATGTGGTCATCCCATGTATACTTGCCTGGCTCAGCTGAACTCTGGGGAGGTGGAATAGGAACAGTTCTGAGTGTGTTTCCCCCAGGAACTGGCACTGGACTAAAGCACTACGCACATACCAGCTGTTGGCATGAGCTGTGTGCTTGGAAATAGAGAGAGCACACTTGGGGCCCTAGGAGTATGCTTCTAGTCTGCCAGAGGCTTCATTCTGTCAACTAATGGCCAAGGAGTGTAAAAACTCTGAGTCAGGTAGTGATTGAGAGGCAGTTTACTCCATGGACTGGCATGAGTTTGGGGCTTCAACATGAAAACCTATTGTGGTCCTGAAACCAGAGGCAATATCTGTAATAAGCTTTTCCTCACCTCCTAATTTTGTTCTTTAATTCTGTCTCCTGCTTCTAAGACGAAGTCCTAGAATAACTCACCCCTGCCTTTCATCCAGACTTTGCCTCATGTATGGTGGAAAGAGCTCTGGATTTGGAGTCAGAGGACCTGGATTCAAATCTCAGATCTACTATTTACTAGCTGTATGAGAATGGGCAAGTTCATTTACAGGATCTCAGTTCCCTTGTCTGTAAAATGATGGGGTTGAACTACATTATTTCATTGGAAATTAGAATGAGAGATCACCTAGTGATTAGAGATGGTCTCTCATTTTATTTTTTTATTAAATTAATTTATTTATTTTCTTGTTTACATCATTCATTTCCACAAGATTTTGAATTACAAATTTTCTCCCCATCTTTCCCCTACCCAACACCTCAAAACAGCCATCCCATTGTAACCCCTCTCCCTATCTGCTCTCTCCTGTGTCCTCCCCCTCACCCCTCTGACTTTCCGGTAGGGCAGGATGGAGGTCTCTCATTTTATACATGAGGAAACTGAGGCCCAGAGAGGCGAAGTCTCCAATGACCCTTCCAACTATTAATTCTATGATTCTAAGCCCTGACAATTTATAGGCTCTCTTTCAAGAAACAGACTGAGCCAATCATGACCTAGTGAGTTAAATGCCAGCCATTCTGCCCCACACCCTATGTTCCCAACCTCTGTGGAATAGCCAGCCTTTTAGTCCTGCTTTGTTGTGCATTCCCCAATTGTGTTGTTGACTTATCTCCATTTAGCCCGACCTCCTGGCTCTTGCCCCCCTGCCTTGGGCAGAGATCCCTGATACCAGCTTCTCCAGTTCTCATTTCAGATTCTTTGCCCCTGTTCTTGGTGAATAGGATGGCCTCTGAGTAATGTAATAGTTTGGATTGGTGGCAGATGTTACCTAGTACAGCAGAGGGAAAGCCTTAACCCAGCACTCGTTAGGCTCAGAATTTGAAGAACTTCAGAAGTGATCCAGTCTCGTGTTGCCTAACCCAAATATACCACAGTCCATTCCCCACCCCCACACCACCTTGGCAGCCTCTCAGGATCAAAGACTGAGAATTGGGGAGAAAAAGGAAGCAGGAAATGAGAGGAGCAGGAGAGATAGAAGGAAGAAAGAAAAGAGTCATCTTTAAATAGCTAAGCTTTAAGTAATAAGGGCTTTTGGTAGTAAAAATGTGGGCTTCTTCACTCCTTTCATAAAGTTGGAGTGCTCATCATGCCCTAATTGCTTGTCTGCTGCAGAGCTCACCTACTAGTGAGCTGCTGGTGCTGATTTAGGCAGGTGGGTGGAAAACCTGGAGCTAGTCCAACCTCCCACCTATTGCTTGAATTCCTTCTACTGTATTCCCAGGAGATGAGCATTCAGTCTTTTTTTGAATCTCTTCAGTAACAGTGACATCACTACCTACTAGAACAACCCTGTTGCATTGGTAGACAGCTCTGGTTATTAGCTTTTGTGCCAAAATCTGTTTTCTCTTAAGTTTCTTCAATCAGTCCTAGTTTAAGTATTCTGTGCAGGCCAGCTGTGAAGTGGGACTCTTCTGCACTTGTCATTAGAGAGAGCAGGAGAAGCAAATCTGACCTAATAATATTATAACTCATACTTTATAGCATTTTCCTCAAAACAAAAAGCAAACCAAGAACCGTGTGAGGTAGGTTGTATGAATATCATTGCCCCCATGTTACAGATGAGAGAGCTGAGACCCAGAGATAAAACTGACAACCAACATCACACAACTTGAAACTTGAACTCAGGTCTCTTGAATGCAAGTTCAACATTCTTATACTACATTTTGTTCATGGAGTCATCAATTTGAAGCTAGAAGGGACCTTAGAGGTCACATATTCTAAACCTCCTCATTTTACAGGGTGGGGAACTTGAGACAGAAAGATGAAATGACTTGCTCCGGGTTATAGAGTCAAGGAGTGGGCAAGACAGGATAGAAGCTCACATCCTCCAACTGCAGATCCAGTGTCCTTGCTTCTACCCCATGATGCCTTCCACTCTAACCCTTCATAGCAAGCTTAGTGTCTTTTTACACAGCCAGGCAAACACAGTGCTGAGCCCCCAGGGAAAGAGATGTAATTTGTTAGAGAGAATGCTTATGTCTCCGGGAAGGTGAGCTATTGCAGCTTCACTCAGCAGCCCTGTCTGCCCAGGACTTACCATCCTGTGGATGTACTTAGTATGTAAGCCGTGCTCATCTTCATCCAGCTGGGACTCTGCTCCTTCCACATCCTGTTTGTATTTGGGGCTGATTGCAATGATTATCATCACTGTTTTCTGTTAATGAGAGAGAGAAGCACTTTTATGGACGTGTAAAGTGCAGTTTGTTTGGTAAAGGCAGGTTGGAAACCCGCCAGCTAGGATCTTAAGTATCCTCTGATGTGCTGAAGGAGGAGGACAAGTTTCATTCACTCGGGAAAGTAAAATGCATCACAATCCCTTCTTTTCTCCACACCCCTCTCCAATCAAATACCTGATGTAAGTGACTGGAGGAGGCAGTCTCCAAATAGATATTTATTGCCCATCATTTTCTGTAGCTATCCTTAATAACCATCTCAGGCAGGATTGCATTATGCAAAAGAGCATTCAGCAGGATTCAGCCTCCATGTAGAAAGATTTTGCATTGATGATGAACTGCAATTCTGAAGCTAATGGCTGCCTTCCCTTTTGAATGCAGCCTAAGAATCAGAAGAAAGAGGTTCTCCTGCACAAAGCAAACCCCTCCACACTTCAGACAAAAGGCCTGCATTGTAGGGAGGCTCCAGGCCCCCACCAGCCCCTGCAGAAAGGTTAGGTCAGCACCAACCAGATTGCAGCTGCAACACTGGTCAGCACCAACCAGGATGCAGCTGCAACCATCAATTTCTTCTCTGTTAAACTGCAGAATGTCCTCCACACAGAGCCTGGCCAGCCAGCCCAGAGAAAACAAATCACAGCTCAGTGAGCAGAGAACTGCTATGGATGATTTAAGGGGCTTCAGAGATGACAGAGTACCCAGTAAGAGAGCCTGCTCAGGAAAGCCCCAAGACTAAACAAAATGCTGAAGGATTGGGGAGAGGGGAAGAGAAGGAGACACAGGAAAATGTTGACCTCCCATTACACTGAATTCCCATCTTTCTCTGTTGTTAAAAAAAAAAGTTTGCCCTGATTTTTATCAATCATCTGTGCCTGGTCTCTTCATTATTTCCAATTTGCTGATCTTTCTTCCTTCCACAGGATAATGTCACCTACCTTCTCATCCTTTCTCCCTCTGTCCTTGTCAAGCATGCATGGCTCACAAGAAGAGTGGTTTTTTTAGGGTCAGTCTAGGTTTTCAACACAGGCAAGAGGCAGAGCTTCTGACCCAAACAACTAGAATTGTGTATCCCTTAGAATTCTGAGCTTCTTTTAAGGCTTAGCTCAAGAGCACTTCTTGTGTGAGGTTCTTCCTAATCCCCCTAGCTATCCATCAGCAAACATTCATTAAGTTCCTGCTATGTGCTAGGCACTGTGCTAAAGCCCTAGGGATACCAAGAAAACCCCAAACATGGTCCCTTTCTCAAGAAACTCACATTTTAACATGGGGAACAACATGAAGATAATTATGTACATACCAGACATATAGTGTAATTGGAAAGTAATCTCAGAATGAAGACCCTTATCTCTGGGGAAACAGGGAGAGGCCTCCTACCAAAAGACCCAGTCAGGAGATGGAGCATCGTGTATGAAAAAGAGCACAGAGGTCACTATCTCTGGGTCATGTGATAGATGGAGGGGAATCAAGTATAAGAAGGCTGGAAAGGTAGAAAGAGTCAGATCATGAAGAGTTTTTAAAGTCACAAAGAGGAAATAGGGAGCCACTGGAGTTTTAGTAGTTAGTATGTTCCATATTACTCTGTATTTACTTCGTATATGCTTTATTTACATTTAGCTGTGTGCATGTCATATTCCCCACCTCCCTCTGTCCCTAGTAGATTATAAATTCCTTGAGGGCAGAGACTATGTTGTTTTCAGCTTTGTATCCTCAGCACCTCACACAGTGCCTGGCTGTTGTACAGAAACCCAAATCCCAGGTCACTATAGACCACCTGATTTGTGGCCCACCATTATGTCCCTTTGTATTTCTGTCTTTGTCTCTATTCTATACCTTGTCATAGCTTGAAACAGCATTAAGGCATGTCTGGGCATTGCTCAGGGCAAAGTTCCCTGCCCCCTCCTTCCCCAAACCAGCATTCTATATATTTTCCTTGAATCAGTATGAGTGTACAAAGTGCAACTCAGGGTTATGGTGTAATATAGGGACCACCCTGTCCTGTTCCGCTGACCAAGCAGGGTCCCCACACCCTTTGCCCGGAACATGACCCTGACATGTTCTGGGGGTTTCCAGTCCCCTTCCAGTTCCCCCTTATCCCATGACCCTCCACCCTGTTCTGGAAAGCACTGACTATGATCTTCCACCCTGCTCTTCCAAGGGACACCAGAGTCACAGGAAGATTGCACCCTTGTACACTTGCGCCATATTCCAAAATTAGCCCTGAACTACAGATCTAACCAATGGCTGTTCTTTGCTTCTGTATGTCATGGCTTCTGCTAGCTCCCCTCCCTGATTGTGGTTTTTGTGGTTTTAGCCTTTATAATCAAGCCTGTACCCCCAATAACTCACTACCAACTTGAGTGAACACTCTAGTGGTTGCGCGCTTGCTCAATAAATCCACATCTAAATTTATTTTGAACCCAGGCCTCAGCTCGCTCCTATTCTCTGCACAACATGGCATCTACTAGGTACTTAATAAAAGTCTGAATAAATGAATGAATCTATCCCAGGAAAGAATGAGTAGACCTTGTAGCTTCAGGTGTTTGCTTACATCACGAAGGTAGCGCTCCATCCATTTGATGATATCAATGCCTCGGACTCTATCCTCAAATATGTCTATCTGTAAGAAGAGGATTTTGGGAAGAGTGTTAATGATGTTGACAGCAGATTCAGGGTGTGAAAAAAGAGAAATAGTAAGAGATTTTAAAAGTGCCCCAGAGAGTTACTAATTATTTTTGAGTGGGTGGTATGATTAAAGGGGAAACCCATGTCCAAAGGATAACAGAAAATTTCCTTAAAATATTTTATATCTCAACATTATTCAAAGTTTGAATATTTAACATTCATTATTAACATAGTTGTTGCCTCTATTTGTACAATTTCAGTGGCTCTCACATACTAAAGCTATCCCCAGATACATTTTTTTAAGCTGAAAGTCATAGTTGACGGTAAGTTTAATGGGTCAGTAATATTTAACAACCAAGTAAACAAAAATAAACATGATCCTAGGAATGTAAAACATGGCAGAGTCAGGAATAATAGTTTGTAACAGCAAGGAATTTAGCAGATACTTAGCACTTAGTAACTTAGGGCTAAGTACGGAAGGTGTGAGCTCTTCTTCTGTCCTGATGTGGCAGGAGGGGGTTGGCTGAGACAGGGGGCCAGTGTGTATATAAGAACAGTTCCAGAGACGGAGAAACACAATCAGAATGTTCCTCCTGGTGGCTCCTGTTGGAGGAAGCAGGATTGTCCCAGCATCTGGGAGCTGGGCTGTTGGACTGAAGAAGTGAGTTGGAGTTTTCTTGAGAGAGAGAGAAAGAGAGAGAGTTTCTCTCCCAGCATCTGAAGCTGACTGAAAATTGAGTTGGAGTTTTTCTTGAGACCAGAATCTAGTGAAGGCCGAAGTGGCTGTTGCTGCCGCCTGGGAGGCCAGTGTTGCTGCTGCTATCTGGAAGGCTGAGTTTTCTACTGGGTCCTAGGGCCAGCTGAAGTGTTGGAGGACTGAAGAAGCATGATCAGGATAAGACTTTGTTTGTTTGTGGCCTGGCTGATCCTTGAGTTCCCAGCAACAGAAGTGGTGAAGCGTTTGAGATTTGCTGGACCCTGTGAACTTCAGTGTGTGCCAGGGACTGCCCTGAGGACTGGACAAGGACCTGGGAGCCGTCTGCCCCTGAATCCAGGTGACTGTTTGGTGGATTCAGATAGGAGCTGGGACCATGGAAGGGGATCCAGGGAATCTGAGAGACCACCCCAAGTCAAGATGAAGAAAAGGCTTCCCCTTGGATGAAATTGAGGTTTGCTGGATACCAAGGGGTGGAGGGTTTGTGTAATTTTCCTATGACTGTACTTAGTGATTAATGATTTAGTAATTGTGAATCTAGGTGAGTAACTGATTAAGTTAATGATTTGCCCCATGAGTGGAAGATTGATTATTGTGTTGTGAATTGATTGAATGACTGAGTATTGATTATGGTATTGTGAATTGATTGAATGATTAAGTGAGAAGGGTTTCCCCCTTAGGGAAACCAGGTGATTATTGTTTTGTTCTTTGTTCTAAATATTATGGCCACTGTAGTGAAAACTGTGTGGCCGTTCTAATGTTAAGCTGTTATGAACACCATATTGTGATTTTCTGTGATAAGATGTAATGTTGTGAATATTATATTATTATTTGTTGTGAATGTTTGCCTTGATTTGTAATGGAATAAATGGAGTGTTCATTATACTATGTAATCTGAACCTTAAAAGCTCTTCACAATAGCATTCTTTTGGGAATCTGTTTGTGCATGGCGTTACATAGTTCTGAACTCTGCATTGATCAGATGCCTAATTAGAGTATCATGTCTAATTTAGGCTTGGATATTTCAAAGAGGATAATGGAAAAACACAATTCTTTGCACATGGAGTTGGGTGGGTGGGTGGTAGTTTAGCACATAAATGTTGGCACAATGGAAAGAGCCCTGGATTTAGAGTCAGGAGATAATGGGTTCAATTCCTACCTTTGTCACTTGCTACCTGTTTCATCTTAAGCAAATCACTTTCCCTTTCCCAAGACTCAGTTTGTTTCCTCATTGGTAAAATAAGAGTATTGAACTCTATGGCCTCAAAGTCTTTTTCTAACCCAGTTTATTATTGTAGTTTAACAGAACATTAAAGATTTTAAGAAAGAAATTAAATGTTCAAATTAAACTAGGAGGATGCCCAAGGAATAGTAACTGAAATGAGTCCCTGGAATAAAAATAGTCCTTATTATGAAAGGTGAAGACTTGGGATCATTTAGCCTGAGAGTGGGGTTTGTGCAGTTTGATGGTTCTGATGGTTTCCAGTTAAGGAGTTATTATGTAGAAGGTGCTTACTGTTCTCCAATTCCATAGAGGACTAACTAGAACATCCCCACTTGGCAGTATGGTTATATAGGGGAAGTGGTAGACTTTGGGGTGATTACATGCTGGAACTAGCTCCCCAAGACTGTGAAATCTCTTTCCCCGTAAATAGGTTATCTAAACCACCCTCATACAGTTGCCAGTTTAATATCCCTAGAACGTTGCCTTTATCACATCACTGCCTCTGCTCAAGGTACCCTGATGACTCTTTACTACCTACTGGAACTGGTCAGTAGACATCAAATCACCAAAATCCTCCACCTGACTTTCAAGTCTCTTCATTGTATGGTCCCATTCTATCCATTTAACCTTGTTTCCTCTTGTTTCCCCAACATGTGCCCTTCACTGGCCAATGCCATCTGACTCTCACCTCTATGCTTTGACTCATATCTTCCGACCTCTCTATCCCTGCCAAATGTCCTCTCTGGTTCTTTTCAAGGACCTAATCACATCCCACTTTCTCCATGAAATTTTTGCAGATGATTTCAGTTCTTATTGAGTTCTTTTGCCTCTTAATTCCTTTTTAAAGTCATTAGCTGCCCTGATAATTAGGCAACTTCCTGTATGTAGTCAGTCTTGTCTTATTAGTTATGCCATGCAATTTGACCTTTCTTTATAATGCTTTCTTTTTCATTTGTGTGACCATGTTTTACCCTTCAAATTAGACTGTAAGCTCCTGAAAGAGATGTTTTTCATATAGTACATTCATGTGCCCCATAATGCCTAGCTAGACACATAGTGGGCACTCAATAAAGGCTGGTTGATTGAATCTCCTGAACAGCAAAGCTCCCATCTGTCTGGGGTGATCTGGGTTTGGGGGAAGCACAGGCTAGTAGAGCGTGCTGGACTTGGGAGTAATGAAATACCTGGGTTTGAATTACCCTTCTAACAACTTATTAGTTGTGCTAGGGCAATTCACTTGACCTTTCTGAGCCCCAGTTGTTCACCTGTAAGTTGGTAATAATATTTCCTATACTTGCCGCCCCCAACAGAGTTGCTGTAAGGAAAGCTTTTTGTCAACCTTAGCAAACTACTGAGAGGTGAGCTATTATTATGGGATGAGCTATGGCCTTCATCAGCTTGGAACCTGAGGACTGGGCAAATGATAAGTAAGCTTCTGAAGTCCTTTCAGCAATGTGATTCTAGCAGCAAAGTTAACCCCAAATGTAAATTACTCAGTGGTAGTAAATAGGCACAGTCAGTAATCCTGTCAGGGCTTGAGAGTGCTGTCTTTGCTAGGTTATAATGGGACCACTCGTGGTATGTGGGCTCAGCCTATGAACCTGTGCTAAGGACTTCACAATTGGAGGCACTATAGACATAAATAGCTTAGGCAGTCCCAGATTGGCAAGGAGGCCACAAGAGGACATAGGCCTGCTCCAAAGGTGATTTGTTTATTTTGCAATTAACCAAGAGTAAGGGGAAAAGGGTAGGAGTTGGACACTGTGTTTTGAACCTTTTTTGCCTGAGGCTCTGGAATTTGACCTCAGTACACACTAGACCAAGCCTTTTTTTTTTTTAATTTCAGCAAGATAAGAGTAATATACTAGTTACTCAGTAACAAGGGCATTGTGATTTTATTATAACATGTGCACTAATGCATTTTTTTTAAACTTTGAGAGATTCCTAGACCAGTCAGATTTTATTAGAAGAAAATGATGAATTTAAATAGATACCTCTGTAAAGTGATGCTAAGTAATTTTGAAAAAGAAAATTTAAGTGACAAGCACCCCCTCTTTACCCTCCCTTTTCATCCTACAAACTGCCCATTTTTTATACATTCCTTCAATTTTGTACCATCTTGCAGAATGTAATCATCAGCAATTAATATTTATTGCCTTCCCACTGAGTACACAGAGGACTTCATAAGAAGGAAAAGAGAGGCCTCTCTTTCTGTAAAAATCTGCAGTGTCTCACAATAATGCCTTGTGGTGTGATTTCATTTCTCCAAAGAACTACCACCATGGTTTTGTCTTAAGCTGCATTGAATCAAGGAACTGTGGTGGGGCAAGAGGGGTCAAAATTTTCTGAGCTCCCTGAATTGAGCCAAGATCACACAATGTTAGCAGAAGGACTAGGGTTAAAATTTTTGTTTCCAGGTTGGTCTAGTGAAGAAAGAATCAGTGTTGGACAGAACTGCCAATTATTCCCTATCCATAAAGGAGTTAGTGGGTAGGGAGAGAGAAGGGAGATAGCGTGTGTGCAAAGGTGAACCTGGACTATTTAATGTGGCCTACAATTAAATGGAACAAAAATACCCTGCCTTTCCCCTTCCCCCATTGCTTCTGACCATATCTCCCCATTTTCACTTGAGGCTTGGCCACCTAGGACCAATGAATAAGCAAATCTATATGCAAGATTGGGTTAAAGCAATTTTCCCTTTGAGGCCATTGTTTTTAATATAGCATTATTTCTAACTGAAAGGGAGTAGTCCAAAGGCATTTGGTATGTGGTGGTGGGAATAAAGCTGGACCTGTGATTTTACTGGTGCAGAGAACTCTCAGAGAGGAACTCCCTCTACCAAGCAGTTTCCTTTATGAAATTTACAGTCTTAGATAATTGCCTAGGGGCACTATTAAATGATTTGTTGAGAGTCACAGAGCCAGTATTTGCAAGGGCAAGACTTGAACCCAGGTCCATCTGAATTTGAGATTGGCTTTCTATCTACTGTATCACGTTATCTCTCAGTGGTAAGCAAAGCTTATGAAATGAAAGGGGAAGCTCATCGTATCTAGTATCCCAAGGAGCATAACCACATCTGTTGGTTACTAGATAGAGGAGAGTAGCTGACAACTGGAAGGCTAGCAAAGTGTTTTACATACTTCCTCTCTCTGCAGCCTTTTGAGATAGGAATTACAGGCATTATTATCCCCATTTTACAGATGAGAAAACTGAAACTCATGGAGGTTAAGTGACTTGATTATATGATTACACAACTAGGAAGTGTCAGAGGTGGGATTTGAACCCAGGATTTGAAGATTCTAAGTCCAGTTCTCTGTCTAATCTACCATGCTTCTTCTTGATAAAACATGCACCAGAAGTTCCCTATTCCTGTTAGGTTTTGGAGGAGACTTATGCATGTTTTCAGTGGTATTAAAGCAATTTCAAAAAAGTACACAGGAAACATTGCAAGAGAACTTGAATAATTTCAAATTTACCTAAACCCACAACCATTAAGTTTGTATTCAGATGAAGCATAAATAAGACAGTTTAAAATGTCAACAGCTAGCTGCTTTATTTATCTCTCTCCTCTTTTTGATTCATTATCTTATTTCCCTTGCTGTTCCATCTTCTCTTTGGACAAAATACTTACAGCAGTTTGAAATCCATTTACCAACAAAAAGTTCACAAATTTCACGACCTCCACAGCTGTGTCCACAGAGTAGGTTATGAAGACTTTTCCTAAGAGAGATTTTTTTCACATAAATTAGAAATTAGCCAAGGCACTCAATTCAAAGAAACAAGACTGAATTTTGTATAGTTTCAATTGCTCTTCTATAAAGGGAAACCTGTCTAGACCATTGATAGGATTATGCCTCCTGACAAGTGGGGGCAGCTAGATTGGCATAGTGTCCTCTGGGTTCTCCTCCATCTCCAGTCCAAGAAGGCTAAAGTTATCTGTGCACATTAGTTCAGTCAATTAGGGGAAAAGGGACTTGGAAAAGGTGAGTTCAAGAGGCAGGTGACAGATAGGGGTATCACTTATTGACCAAAGGAGGCTCTGGTCCTTGCCATGTGAACATCAGTTGAACAACTGCTATTATTTAGCTTGGAAAAGAGAAGACTCTGGGAGGACATGTCTTCAAATATTTGAAAGGCTGTCATTTGAAAGAGTGATTAGATTAGTGTTACTTGGTCTCACAGGGCAAAACCAGGAGCAATAAGTAGAAGTTACAAAGAACAAATTTAAGTGTGGTTCCAGGAAAAACTTTTTTAAAAAAACAAAAAATGTTTTGTGGTATTTTATTTTTAAAAATTACATGTAAAAGCAAATTTTATCGTTCAATTAAAAATTTTGAGTTCCAAATTTTCTCCTTCCCTTCCTTATCTCCCCTCTCTCTAAGAGCGTAAACAGTTTCTATAGGTTATATATGTACAATCATATAACACATATTTCCATATTTGTCATGTTGTGCAAGAAGAAATAGACCAAAGAAACACACACACACACACACACACACACACACACATACACACACACACTAAAGTGAAAATTTTACGCTTTGATCTGCATTCACATTCTTAGTTCTTTCTCTGAATGTGGGCAGCATTTTCCTCATGAGTCCTTTGGAATTGTCTTGGATCGTTGCATTGCTGGGAATAGCTCAGACATTCATAGTTGATCATCATACAATGTTGCTGTTATTGTGTACAATTTCCTTCTGGTTCTGCTCACTTCACTTTGCATCAGTTCATAGAAAAACTTCTTAACAGTTACAGCTAAAACTAGTATGTGCTTCCTTTAGAAGTAGTAGATTCCCCCACGTTGGAAGTCTTCAAGGAGAAATGGGACAGACACTTGTTGAGAACATTATAGTAGAAATTCCTTCTAACTCTAAAATTATGGAATTCTAAAATGGGAAGTGCTGGACCATTAGAGGCTTAGAAGCTGTTGCTTATATGGCCAAAGGAGGATAAGGCATGAAATAAGAGGATCTGGAACTGGAAGAGACTTCCTTATAGCTCATTTAGTCTCTTCTAGTATTTTACAGATGAAAAAAACTGAGGCCCACAGAATAACTTGGGAAATCTGCCTAGTATCCCACAAAGAATAAGTAGCAGTCAGAATTCAAACCCAAGTCCTCTTACTCTGTACCCAAGGCTCTCTAATACTCTAAGCTTGGGGGGGGGGGTGCTCCCTATAGATGTTCTGAAGGCTCAGAAGTCATATGATGGCTTTAAAACAGGACTTAGAGTTTGCCTTATCCTTGTGATGAAGCCATCACTGTCTGCTTACAATCATACTTGGTACTGTGCCCAAGCAACTCTCTGTGTCCCTGAATGTAACCACAGAGCTGGGAATCACTAAGTGAGGTACCTAGAGAAAAGTATGAGAACAGAGGATCACCCACTGAGCCCTTTTTCATAGCTTGATGTTCTGTGATATCCTGATCATCTTCCTGACTAGTTCAGGGGAGTGGGGATGGGAAGTTAGGACAACTTCAGCTATTTATTAGGTACCTACTGTTTACATATTGGGCACTGGGGGGGTGGTACAGAAATTAAATTAGACATTTCCCACCCCCATAGAGCTCAGAATCCATTAGGCGAATACAACACATATATAAATAACTACAATTGTAAAATGATATAAAGAAAGGGAACAAGAGAAATCTAAACTAAATGATATGTCAGGGTGTATTGGGGAGGGAAGGATTTTCATTAATTGGGGGAATTAGGAACAAGGGCTTCATGAAGGAGATGGCAATGGAATTAGGTCTTATGGACTTCAAGACATAGAAATGGGCATAGAGGTTGGGGAGAAGGGCATTCTAGGCAGAGGGAACAGCATGAGCAAAAACATGGAAGTAGGAAGATGGGTTGGTAGCTGAGTGGAGCAAAGGGATCAACAAATGGCTTTTTTAGGATTGGGGAAATCTGAACATTTGTTTAAGCACAAAGGAGCTGGTGGAGAAGGGAGCTTGAGGATGCATGGGAGAAAGTGGATAATTGATGTAACAATGTCCTGGAGAGTGTTAGAGGAAGAAATCTCAAAAAGTGGAAGAATAAGCAAAGAGTTGGGAATATATTGTCCTTTAAGACAGGAGGGAAGGAATAGAGATTGTGTTAAGATACTGATGAGTTTTGAGGTATGATGGAGAGAAATTGAAGGAGCTTACACTGGATGACTTTTCTCATAAAAAGTATGTGAGTCATATGCTATGAATATAGGAGGTTGGGGATATGAAAAGTTAATAAAGTAATATAATAAAGTAAAGCTTCTGATTGGTGATTCTGTATAGATTTAAGAACCATCTATTCAGAGATTGTAGCTGAAGATGTTGGCATGAATGAAATTAATAAGGGATATGATGTAGGGGGAAAAGGCCTAAGGATAGAACTTTGGGGACTAGGAATATTGAGGAAGCAGTGTGATAGACTGGTGGAATGATTTCTGGTCTTGGAAGTAGAAAGACCTTGTTTCAAATACTGCCTCAGTAGTGACCTATTAGCTATGTGATCCTGAATGAGATCCTGAATGAGTTGTTTAACCTTGGGGAGCCTCAGTTTTCTCATATATAAAATGGGTGTGATAATAACACCAACTTCACAGAATTGTTGTGAGGATCAAATGAGATGACATTTATAAAGTGTTTTATAGACCTTAAATATATGTGAACTATTATTTTAAGAGGTCAGGAAGGGTTCACTAAGAGATCTGAGGATAAATGAGAAAGGCAGAAAGAGAACCAGCAACATATGGTTCTCAGAAACCAAAGGAGGAAAGTACATCCAAAAGGTGTGGGTAATCAGTAGTGTCAGAAACTGCCAAAAGTTCAAGGAGGGTCAACTGAAAACAAAACAAAACAAAACATTGGAAATTAAGGAAATTATTGGTGACCTTTAGAAAAACAGTAGAAGTGGTCGTGAAGGGATTGAGAAATTAATGGATTGGGAAGTGTCAGATATTGATGACTATTTCAAGAAGCTTAGCATAGCAAAAGGCAAGAGATGTGGGTTGGCAGCTGAGTGGAGCAAAGGGATCAACAAATGGCTTTTAGGGAAATCTGAACATTTGTTTAAACATAAAGGAAGGAGTAAGTGGGGAAGGGAACTTGAGGGTGTATGGGAGAAAGTGGACAATTGATGTTGTAATGTCCTGGAGAGTGTGGGAGGAAGAAATGTCCAGAAGTAGAGGAATAAGCAGAGATGAATAGGGAATATACCGACCTTTAAGACAGGAGGGAAGGAGTAGAGATTGAGTTAAGATACTGACGAGTTTTGAGGTATGATGGAGAGGAATAGAAGGAGCTCACACTGGATGACTTTTCTCATAAAAAGTATATGAGTCATAAGCTATGAGTATAGGAGGTTAGGGATATAAAGAGTTAATAAAGTAATTGCTATGATTGATGATTTGGGGAATCAATGAGATTGGAACACAAGCATTGTTGAGTAGCAGAGAGGATCCAGCCAAGGTTATACACTATAAATTTGTTGGTGGCAAAGCAATCATGATTTTGTAACCTTCTTTGATCACTTACATCACAACAGGAGCATCATTGAAGAAATCAGATGGTGGGTGTTAAGAATTAGCAGGGCAAGAATGACATAAAGTCAGCATTTTAGAAATGATATCAAAATAAACATTGACATTACTAAAGATGATGTTGATGGCAGGGAATAGTATGGGAAGCAAGACAGGGAATCAAATGCTAATGCTATTGACAAAGCTAGGAAAATAATCTGAAAGTCGATAAATAATAGTAATAAAAAGGAAATTAGAGTTTTATAAATAGACTACATGGACTTCATAGTAGGAGAGGCTATTGAGTCATGGTGACAGATGAATGGTATGGAAGTGGGAGTGGAGAACAAAAATATATACCAACCTTTCTTCCTGGCCATATGAGATGGGTCACAACTGGGAAAAGAAGAAGCCTCCACTGGAGAATATTTGGAGAGAAATGCTCTAGATGGGCCAGCATTCTATTAAAGTGAAGACGTTGCAGGTGCATTCAGGGAAAATTTTGATCCTATAAGGGAGTTTGTTGAGACTAGAGCAGTAGTTCCAAAAGGCACACAGTGGAATAAACTGAGGAAGGGGATAGAGGACAAAAGTTGTTCAGGGGAAAAGTAGATTTGCTCTGACTTGTAATAAAAGTTTGGTAAGTAGTAGTACAGTTTTGTAATTCACATCTAGGGTGGTAAAACTTGATGACAAAGATTGGGGGAATCTCACAGCATAGGAGGTAGAGTGGTAAATAGTTTGTTGGTAGTAGAGGAAGATAATTGTTAAGTAGGTTAGAAATTAGTCTCGAGTTCATAGTTTTAAGTAGATCCAAATTTCCTTTTTTTTGGTGGGGGGAGGGAGTTAGTGGCCTGCATGGGATCTCATCCTTGGGTGGTTTGGGGACTTTTTAAACAATGTTTACAGGGATTCTAGAGTGGAAGAATGGGGAGGAATAATTAACCAATAGCCTGCATAGGAGTCATGATGCAGTGGAAAATACATAACAGTAGACAATAAGAGCCTTGGGCTCAAGCTCCAAATCTGCTACCAAATGGCTGTGTGACCTTGGACATATCACTTAACCTCTCTAGACCTCAGTTTCCTCATTTGTCAAATTATAATTACAATATTTCTATTACCTACATCACAGGGTTGTTGTGAGAAAATTGCTTTGAAGCTTTAATTGACATACATTAGAATGATTATTATATAAAATATGGATGCTAATTTTGAGGGCCATTTGATTTGCAGGGGGAAGGGAGATGGGAGAGAAGGAGGAATTAATTCTCTTGTTATTCAGTTGTTTTTCAGTTGCGTACAACTCTTTGTGACCCCATTTTGGTTCTTTTAGCATGCTCTAATTACAAACCTAAATGTGTAGAAACTAAACTAACCTTCTTTTTAATTTTGAGAAAACAAAAACCAAAACACATTCTGAATGGAAAAGAAAATGTATCCATGGCAAAGAAATCTTCCAAGGCAGTAAAGGAATAAATGAGATGACATGGACCACACATTTCCATTCCCCTAGTGATCAGTAAACCCTACGGGGTTTTATTTCAGGTCTGGTTCTGAGAAGCACCCAGACTTAGAAAATGCTTATTGGAATCATCTGGGTTTCTTCAGCGAGCACAACAGAATGCAACAATTCCATGAGAAGTGCTTGTTTTTATAAGGTTTCTGGAATTCACAGTCCTGCCTGACCTTAATATGAGAACATTTTGGTGATATTTCAACATTTCTGGTTCTGACCAGAAAAAAAATAAAGTAGAAGAGGAATCACCATCTGACACTAAGCTGAATGTCTCTTTGAATTAAATGTTTCATTGTGAAGCCTTATGGAGGATAACTCATTTTTCCAAACCCAATGTCTCATCCCTCCAGAAAACGACTTCTTTCTTGATGGCTGCTGCTAATTTATGGTGAAATGTGAGGTCCTTGGCCAGTACCACGCACACACATTCAGATAACTGATCAACTTAGTCAAGCTGCTAGGCAGCTGAGGACACCATTTAGATTTTAGAAGAAGGGAGGGAGAAATGAGTATTCTTTTAAAAGAAAACCCAGTAGCAAGCAATTCCTGAGCATGACTGAAAGCCCTCACAGGGTTACCCAACATACACGTGCTAAATGCCGGTAACTTTAAAGCAAAACGCTTACTTTTTTGGGGATTATTTGAAATATCTGAAGATTAGCGATTATTAAGCATCAAGAGTGATCCGAATAACAAGATTTTACAACAAAGAAGAGAAACCAACATGCACACAACTTACGCAGTTCTTCCGGAAGATTGCTTGTTTTCAAAGTCCCTCTGATGGCAGGTGTACTGGGGGGTCTTGGGATGGCAGCTGGGGGAGGAATCTGGTTTATCTGGGGTCTGAAGTTAGTAGGATACTCATAGGATTCATCCTGAGCAGCAGCTTGGTGAGGTGGCTGGTAATATAACTGATCCCTGGGAAGGAAACAGATAATGAAAAATGTATATTCTGCCAAAGAAAAACTATGGGGCACACAAAGTCTTTGAGAAATACAAGATGATAATTGTCTCCTGTACTTCTATCCTTTTTCTCAAACCTGGAGATAGAGGTTTGATATGACCTTAAATATTTATAGATACCCTACTCTATTCAAGGCTCTGCGCTAAAGCTGTTGAGGTTGGGGAAAGGGAACTCCAACTACTGGGGAGGATATTCCAGAGAATTTTAATTTTTTTTTTGTCTTTTAACTTGTGTCTACTAGCCTTGTGACTTTGGGCAAGTCACTTAACCCCAACTGCCCTCCAAAAAAAGGCAAAAAAAACCAACTTGTGTGATATTTAGTGGGTTTTTCCCTTTATCTGTATATACCTCTGCCATGTGTATGTGTGTGTCAACTCTCAGTATTAGGTCCAATGCTTAGAATATAGTAAGTGCTTAATAAATGCTTTTTTTCATTCATTCATTCAGCAACATTGACACTTTTCACTGATATCAGAGGGCCTGTATGGAAAAAAAAATACCACCACCAAACTGATACTTTGTATTTTGATGGCTATAGGGATGAAGCAATGGGAAATGTTCCTTGATCAAAAGAGGATCTAGTATCATTTTTTTCCTCCAACAAAACTCTTTACTGGAATAGTTTGTGGTAAAAGAATCATTGCTTAGTAGGTGAAACAGAAGATAAGACATTCTCCAGCACTAAGGATAGTGCCTGGCCCGTAATAGGTGTTTCATAGATGCTAGCTGACTAATTGACAGACATTCTGATAATATTAATACACACACATATACATAAAACCTCTTTCTTACATTTAGTAAGTTGGCTAGATGATGTGTCCAGAATTTTTCATCTAATTTGAGAATAACAGTAGAATTTTTCTAATTATTTGGGTTTATTCAGCCCCTAGTACTCACTACAATGAAACCAGCCCCACAAGCTTTTAGTTAGTAGAACAGATGATTCAAAATCTCCTCCAACTATTCAAAACCTAATTTATCTCATGAAGATGTTTGAAAATAATTTTATTTCTTTAGAATTTTAGCTATTCTTATGTCAATCTTGTTTACAGTGCTTTAAATCCTTTATATAATATCCTTTAAAAGGGAACTATAAACTCTATTAAATTAAAGCAATTGGTAACAAGAATTTAAATGATGATGCTTATGATTCTTTTATGTAATTTTTAAAATCAAGCTTCTATGTCTTGTAACTCATTAGTAAGAGGGAAAAATTAGGAATACAGGTATGTTTTCTATCTTATCATTCACAAAGAATGCTTGGGTGTTAATTGACAATTGGGGGGAGCTCATTTTAATAGTCTCAACCAATTTTATAAAAGCAGAAATTTAATGTATTAATTTGTGTGAAGAAAGGATTTGCTTAAGTAAAAGTACATTTCTTCGTAACTCCTGTCCAAACTATTATAAATTAGTTTGGCTTAAAGTAATGAGATTCAGCAAATATTCAAGACTGTCCAGGTGCTGTCTAATTTTGGACATATAACTCTCTTTAGAGGCAGAAAACTTTAAAAAGGATTCGGAGAAGGCCAATGAGCAGGGATTAATAATGGTTGAAAAATTGAAATGATGAATAAAAGCTTATAAAGCTCAGATTATTTTGCTGAGTAAAAGCACAGGGAAAGGAAGGGAATAAGCACTTATAAAGCGCCCACTATGTGTCTGGGACTATGTTAAGCACTTTTTACAACAACCCTGGGAAGTAGGGGCTATTATTGTCACATTTTAAAGTGAAGCAAACAGCATTTAAGTGACCTGCCCCAGGGTCATACAGCTACTAAGTATCTGAAGCCAGATTTGAGCTCTGGTCTTCTTGACTTCAGGGCCAGTGCTATATCCATTGTGCCATGAGCTGCCATCTTAAATCAGCCTTGGGGTAGGTGATATAATACCAGTTTGTCAGTAAACATTAATTACGCTCTTACTATGTGCCAGGCGCTGTGCTGAGCACTGGGATAAGGAAAGGCAAAAGAGTGGGGTACAAGTCCCCACTCTTAAGGAGCTCACAGTCTAATGGGGAGACAACACACAAACAACTTATGTACAAACAAGCTATGTACAGGATAAATTTGAATCATCAACAGAGGAAAAGAATTAATAGGCACTAGGAAAGTAGGAATTTATCTGAGATTTAAAGGAAGCCAGGAAGCAGAGATGAAGAGGGAGAGTGTTCCAAGCATGGGGAACCATCCAGGGACATGCCCAGAGTTGAGAGGTGGAGTATCTTGTTCTAGGAACATCGAGGAGGCCAGTGTCTTTGGATCACAGAGGACGTGGAAATAAGTAAAATGAGAGAAAAGACTGGAAAGATTAAGATAAGAAGGTTACGAAGGACTTTGAATGCCAAATAGAGGATATTATATTTGATCTTGGAGGTGATGGAGAAAATGGGGGAGGGGTAGGTGACTGTTGGATCTGTACCTTTAGGAAGATTACTTTGACTGGTAAATGGAGGATGGACTGGAATGGGGAGAGACTTATGGCAGAGTCCAGCTACCAGCAGGTTACTACAATGGTCCAGTCATGGGGGGATAAGAAACTCTACCAGAGGAATATCAGTGTCAAAGAAGGAGAGGGAGTACATGAATTGACAGTCTTGGCAACAGATTGGACATTGAGGAGTTGAGGTTGCAAGCCTGGGTGATTGGGAGGAGAAGATGGGAGGGCTAGTGAGGAAAGATAAGTTCAGTTTTGGCTATGTTAAGTTTAAGATATTTATGGGATGGGACATCTAGGCAACTGGAGATTCATATATATTATTGAGGATGTAGATGTTGTCAAAGCATACAAAAATAATGATTATAGTAGGAAATGAAAGGATTCTCCTTCACTAAGAACTTATATGTGTATATGTATACATATATGTATATTTAGGTATACACATGTGAGCATACCTGTGTGGGTGGGGATATGGGTGTGAGTATGGGTATAGGGAATAGGCTTAAGCGCCAGCAAACAAGAGGGAGATAAAGAACATCTCACTGGTTGAGGATTGCTATATCCTGGAGGTTATAAAGAGTGAACATCTTTTATGGGGTAGTTTCAAAAACAGCACACATGGCCGGTACTAACTTTGGAGAGAGATCATTCTGACCCAAAGCAGAGGGATGAACAAGATAGCTTTTCAAGATCATTTGCACCAGAATGACTCTAGACTTGTATTTATATGATGCATTGGATAGAGTGCTAGACTTGAGTTAGGAAGACCTGGGTTCAGATCCTGCCTCAGGCACTTCCTAGCTTTGTGACAAGTCATTTAACCTTGTTCCTCCTCAGTTTTCTCATTTGGAAAATGGGGGTAATAATATCTGTGGTAGTTATCTTATAGGGTTGTTGTGAGGACCAAATGTGACAATGTACTTAAAGTACTTCTCTCTCTTTTTTAAAAAATTTTTTCTTTATTTTTTTGCTTTTTTGGAGGGGCAGTTGTGGTTAAGTGACTTGCTCAAGGTCACATGGCTAGTTTTTTTGTGTGGTAAGTATCTGAGGCTGGATTTGAACTCAGGTCCTCCTGACTCCTGGGCTGGTGCTCTATTCACTGTGCCACCTTGCCACCCCCTTAAAGTACTTCTCAAACCTCCAAGGTGTTACATACATTTCAGTATTATAGTGTTATTTTAGTTGTTAGCATAAAGAAATACCTATAAAGGCACTTCCCTTTTTCAGAAGACCTGAGAAGTTTATATTGTATAGATTTGGGTAGACCTTACTTTCTTACTACTTGGTTGTATGTCTGACAAATCTAGATCAAGAAGGGCAGCTAGGTGATGCAGTGAATAGAGCACCGGCCCTGGAGTCAGGAGGACCTGAGTTCAAATTCAGCCTCAGACACTTAACACAAAACTAGCTGTGTGACCTTGGGCAAGTCACTTATCCCCAGTTACCCTAGCTTCCCCCCTCCAAACAAAAGGAAAAAAAAAGGAGGTAGAGACAGAGGGAAAATTCAACTGGAATGTATCCCTAGGGGGGAAGAAAGAAATATCCATTATATGCATTCTTACTGTACCTACTAAGTGCCAGACACTATGCTGTGCAAGCACTTTACAAATATTATGTCATTTGAACTTCTGAACTTTATGAGGTAGGCGCTTTTATAGTTGAGGAAATTGAGGCAAATGTAAGTTAAGTGACTTGCCCAGGGTTGTACAACTCATAAGTGTCTGAGGTCACATCTGAACTCAGATCTTCCTAATTCCGGGCCCAGTACTCTATTCACTGCATCACCTAGCTGTCTGAAGTCTTGATTCCATTTCAGAAATAACTGAATGCTGGCTCTGTACCACTTACTGGTGTCGTGGGGGCACTGGGGAAGAATAGTCTCTTTGTGCATGTCTTTCTTCTTGGCCGGGGTAATTCAGGATGACTTTTTGAACAGGAGGATGGAGGTCTCTTCCATAGGGTCGGGGAAGGCCTGGCACCAGCTGAGCTGGATGTACCAGTTGCTGGTAGGCTGCCCTAGGGTACTCTTGGCCATCTGAGAAATTAAGACAAAACAAAGAAACACTGAAAAACATTCGCCTTTCTTGGCTATGAAAGAGAAAATAATCACAGTACCAGTGGCTGCCCTTGGATCATAGAATCTTAAATTTAGAGCTGAAAGGGGCATCAGAGGTCATAGAGTCCAATCTCTTCATTTTATAGATGGGGAAACTGGGGCCCAGAGACCATGTCACTTGGCTAAGGCCACACAGGTAGTAAGGAGCAGAGTAGCAACTGGAACCCAAATCCTAGAAACCTCCAAACTAGCACCCTTAGCTACTGTACCACAAATCAGCCCAAGGAAATGAACCCTCTCATTTCCTAAGGAATTTATTTCATTCCTTGTCAACTGTGCTCAGACCCTAACAAAATATATAATTTAAACAAAGAATGATTAAATTTTGAGGCTCTTTGATAGCCTAAAATCTCATGCTTCTGCTATCAGTTGTAAAGAATGGCATAACTCCTCTTTCCTCCTAGATAGAGTTTGGAGAAAGAGATCCTAATGCATTGATTATTAACCTAGCACAGAAGGGTCACTTTGAATACTTCAGGCATGATCTCTGCCCTCAAGCAGTTTAGAATCTCATGAAGAAAAAAAGATATGCAATTCAACTCAAATCAATTACACAAGCATTTAAATGTCTCCTATGTTCTACGCATTTGACTATGCCTTGGGGATTAAAAAACCCAACACACCCTGTGCCCCCCCCCCCAACAAAACAAAACAAAACAAAAAAACAAAGCCAGTTACTGCCTTTAATATACTTACGTTCTCCTGGGGAATATATTTAACTACAACATGAGAGATTACTAGTTGAATGCCCCAAAAGAAACTCAAAGAAGGTTTAATGGGAATTCAGAAGCAGGACTAATTTACTTCTGTCTAGGAAAGTGACATATGAACTAAGCTTTGAAGGTTGGGAGGAGTTTTTTCAAGCAGAGGAGCAGAGACACAGGAGCAGTTAAGTGTCAGTGGATGTGGGGGAAAAGCAAGCAATTTGGTGGGAGTAGAGAAGGCAGCCATTCCTGTCCTGTGGGCCTCAGAATCCTGGGAGCTTCATCCCTATTGGGGGCTCCCAAGACATGAGCACACCAAACATTACCACTGATCTTGGTACTTAAGCATATGAAAGGTATGTGGCATGAACCATGGTTGGGGTGTGTGTGTGTGTGAGTGTGTGTGTGTGTGTGTGTGTGTGTGTGTGTGGTTTTGGTATTATCAATACTTCATTCCTACTTAGTAGGAAACAAGAACCTCTCTGACTTCTGGCTACTTGTTTGTTCTGATGACCCAACTCCGTAGGCTAAAGCTGTGGAATGTCTAATGCACTCTACTGTAGCATATGTTTGCAAAAGTGGAATTTCTAAACTTGCTGCACCAAAATCTAAATATGGAAACAAGCTAACAGTGGAACAAGATCTAAAGTTGAAAATTTCATCACTTCACCCAGATTTCCAGGCTCTGAAAGCTTTAAAAACAGTGTCAGCCATTCTATTAATAACTCATTGTAATAAAACAAGCAAACATACCTTCTGCAGACTGAATACTGTCTCAGACAGTATTTTCAGACTAATTTTCAGGCTAATTTTCAAATGTATATGATTAATATAATAGAAGTTCATTTAAATGAATCAATGAATTCACAGTGGTTTTTATCACTATGCATTTTTTCTCAACCAATAAATACTAATAGTACAACTACAATCACATAGAATTAAAAAAATATGTATTTACCCTCAATTACATGTAAAAACATTTTTTAATGTTGGTTGTTAACTTTTGAGTTCCAAATTCTGTCCCTCCCTCCTTCTCCTCCCCCTTCCTTGGGACAATAAACAATATGATATAGGTTATACATATATTATCTTATAAAGCATTTTCCCACATTAGTCATTTTGAATCATATAGAATTTTGACAATTTTTTTAGGTTAAAAACAAAAGATGCCTTATGATTATCAGTCTATACTTGGAAAGGAACCCAGAGACCATCTCATCCAATCATCTCATTTTATAGATGAAGAAAGTGGAGCCCAAGGAAATTAAGTGATTTCACCAAGGTCACACAGGTAGTACACATCAGAAGCAGGACTTGAACCCAGGTCTTTTGACTATAGAGCCATTATGATCTCACCTGTGGTATATAGCAAAGGGAAATGAATAAGGGACAGCTAAGACAGCTATAGTATGTTGTGTGTTATGATTTTACTTAAAGTTATAGTACTTCAGTACTTTAAGGTTTACAAAAACTTTCATCACAAGAATCCTGGGACATTTGTTGTTATTCAGTCATTTCAGTCACCTAATTTGGAGATTTCTTGGTAAAGATACTGGAGTGGTTTGCTATTTCCTTCTCCAGCCTATTTTACAGATGAGGAAACTGAGGCAAACGGGAGAGGGTGACTTGCCTAGGGTCACACAGCTAGTAAGTTTCTGAGGCCAGATTTAAACTCAAGAAGATGAGTCTTCCTGACTCCAGGCCTGGCTCTCTATCTATCTATTGTTCCTCTTAGCTGCCTGGGAGAGTGGGGGAATTACTGACCCTTTTTTTTTAAGAAATGAGGAAAATGAGACTCAGAGAAGTTGAGTTGTTTAGGGTCATGTAGCTAGAAGGTGTCAGAGCTGGGATTCAGTTCCAGGACTTCTGATGCCAAGTCCAGTACTCTTCCCTTATCCCGGACTGCTTTTGCACATCTGAGTGTCCTACAGAATTTAACAATTTGGGTGCTCCTTTTTGTATGAGTTGGAAATGTCAGTAAAAGTCATTGTGTTCGTCACTTGAATTGGAAAGCAGAACTTGTTATTTTTCTTCTTTATGAAACAGAAAACCAAACTCCATAATGTTGAATGCCTGCTATAATAACAACTAGACACACTATGCAAATTAGATTTCTGTAGTCTCATAATGTTTGCAAAGGGCATTTATCGCATCTGATTCTCACAACAACTTCCTTGTGATGTAAGCACTACAGTTATTATCCCAGATTACAGATGAGGAAACTGGAGATACAAAGAGGCTAAATGATTTGGCCAGGGTGACATAGCCAGTAGGTGACTGAAATGGCATTTGAATCCTGCTTTCCTTGACCTGAGGGCAATTAGATGGCACAGTGTCTGACCTGAAATCGGGAAAGCTAATCTTCCTGAGCTCAAATCTGGCCTCAAACATTTGCTAGCTGTGAGATCCTGGGCAAGTCACTTAATCCTGTTTGCCTCAGTTTCCCCATCTATAAAAACAAACTGGAGAAGGAAATGGCAAACCACTCTAGTATCTTTGCCAAGGAAACTCGAAATGGGGTCACAAAGAGTCAGACATGACTGAAAACAACTGAATGATAACATTCTCTGACCCTAGGCCCAGCATTCTATGCCTTACGTCATATTGCAACTCAATTAAATTTTAAAGTCTCCACAGAAACAGTAATGATTGAATTTTAGGAACTAGTGAACATGAATAGACAATGAAGGGAAAACAGCCCTTGCCCCCTTCTCCTGGGATTGAGGAAACACAGTTCAGGTTAAAAGATAGCTTGGTTTTTATCCTCCCACATCTTCAGTGTTCCCCAAAAGTAGCCTGGAGCATTGATTGCTCCTTTTCTCTTCTGTCTTTCCTAGACTTAGCCTTGGAATGTGTCATTGAAAGAAAATGTGTTTGAATCCTGGCTCTCTTCCTCACCACCTGATTAATCTGAAACAAGTTACTTCCCCTACTTTGGACCTCCCTTTTTCCTTATCTCAGAAATGAAGTAAATAACCTCTAAGTTCTCTTCCCGGTTTGAATCCTGTGACCTTAACTTTGTATACATCATAAAGAATTTGAAGGTTGTTTTCTCATCTGAAGGCACTGTCCCATTGTCTAGTGATCCTTACCCCTGATAGTCAGGGATACTAGTCTGACTATATATTAAGGATATTCAGACCTCCAACCTAAAGATATCATTTCAGTTGTATCTGATTCTTCAGGGCCTTGTTTTGAAGATGAGGAACCTGGGGCAAACGGGGTTAAGTGACTTGACCAGAATCATACAGCTAAGCAAATGTTTGAGACCAGACTTGAATTTATGAAGGTTAAGTCTCCCTGATTCCAAGCCCGGTGCTCCATCCACTGTACCACCTAGCTGACCTCACCTAAAGATATAGTACCTAGAGCTCTGCTTTAGCTTCCAGGTGGCTCTTAATATTCTATCACACACCAAGGACATAAATGTAAAAGTGTGTACACAGACATAAGATGGTATATTGCATTTATTGAGAACATAGTATGTTATTGTAGGTTCAAGCCCCAGCTTGACCACTTCCTAGTTACAGGATCTTGGCAATGCATTTCTTTTAAGCTCAGTTCCTTCATCTGTAACACGAGGAAGTTGGATTAGACAATATTTAAGATCCCTTTCAGCTATATGGAACAATTCTATATGTTTGAGATTTTATTTAGTTTCGAAATGGGTCAGGCTAGATGGAGATGACTACTCAGGGAGGCTCCTTGCAACTTAATTATTACTTAAATTGACTGAGTAAGAACACTCAATTCTGTGACTTGGTAAATGTAGAATTGTTAGTGTCCTCCATGCCCACCACCTATGAATCAATTATTATGCAAAAAGGAAGGCAGGGAACAAGGGAGAACACCAGGCAAAATGAAAGGTTTAACCTCTAGCTTCAGCGCTTCAGATATCATTGCCACAACGTTGACAGCTTCAAGAGTGACCTAACCAGTAGGTCAGTTGCTTCCTTACCTGGGAGTTAGGAAACCTAGGTTTATTTCTGACTGGTAATAACTAGCTGTGTAACCTTGGGCAATTAACCTCTCTGGGCCTCCGTTTCCTCATCTTTCAAATGAGGAGATTTGGACTAGATAACTGTTTAAGGTCCCATATGGGGTGGCTATGTGGTGCAGTGGATAGAGGGCTGGGCCTGGAGTCAGGAAGACTGTTCTTCTGGAGTTCAAATCTGGTTTCAGATACTTATTGGCTGTGTAATCCAGGGTAAGTCACTTAACCCCGTACGCCTTAGTTTTCTCATCTATAAAATGAGCTGGAGAAGAAAAACGTAAGCCTCTCCAGTACTTTTACCAAGAAAACCCCAAAATAGGATCATGGGGAGTAGGACAGAAGTAAACAACAACAAGGTTTCATAGCTTTTAAAATGCTATAATTCTATCTGATATCATTTGAAGGACACTTCTGGGCCTCCTCCCTACACTGCTCTCTACTATTTTCTCTACTGATTTGTCACCATGCCTGGAATTTCACTATTAGAGGTTTATTCCCGTGGGTCTTAAAGGCTTTCTGGTCTTTAAGAGAATCCTGGGAAAATGTAAACACCTTAAATTGTAATATGTTATGAACTAACATTTCAGTGAAAATTAACTTATCGCATCCTACCAACCATTACAGCAAGTTAAGAGCAGCCACCCTCTGGAAACTGGACACAGGATAGATGCTTAGTGAGAGTGAAGAAAAGAAAGAGCAGAATAAGACTTACCACGGATGTGCTTAGGGGAAGAGGGAAGGGAAGGTACAGCAATTAAAAAGGAAAGGAAAGAGAGAAGGGGGGAGGGGAGAGAAGAAACAGAGACAGAGGAGAGGTAGAGAGACAGAGAGAGAGAGAAAGAAAAGTAGAGGAAGAGAGAAGAAGAGATAGAAGAGAGAAGAAGAAGAAGAAGAAGAGAGAAGAGAGATTGGGGTGGGGGGAAGAGAGAGAGAAAAAAGGAGACAGACAGAGGAGAGATGGAGAGAGAGAGAGAAGAAGAGACAGAGAAAAGAGGAGATAGAAGAGGGGAGAGAGATGGGGGGGGGGAGAAGAGAAAGAGAAAAAAGGAGAGAGACAGAAAGAGGCAGAAGCAGCCAGAACTGTGAGTAGCTAGATTTGGTCCAGGTTGTGAAGAACTTTTCATGCCAAAAAGAGGAATTTGTACTCTACTCTAGAATCAACATGGAGCCAGCCACTGGCATTTACTGAGTAGGAGAATGCTATGATCTGATCTGCCTTTCAAGAAAACCCCTTTGGCAGCTGTGTGGAGAATGGACTGGGAATGGGAGGCACTTAAAGCAGGACAACCAGCTAGGTTACTGAAGTAATCCAGGTGAAAAGTGATGGGGTCTCAGACGAGGGTGGTGGTCATTTTAGAGAGATGGGAATAGATATGAAAGATGTGGAGGTAAAATCAACAAGAGTTGGCAGATTATATGTAGGTTAGAAGGAAAAATGAGAAGCTGAGGATGACTGAGGTTGTAACCTGGAGGCCTAGAAGAACAGTGGTGCTTTTGAAGGAAATAAGGAAGTTAGGGAGAAGAGTAGATTTAGGGGGAGGGTTTTTAACCTGGGACCTTGTCAACTTGGGTAGGAAAAAAATCACATTTGTATTTCAATGTAATTGGTTTCCTTTGTAATCCTATGTTTCATTTTATGCATTGAAAGCATTATTGTTAAAAAGGGGTCCATAGGCTCCACCAGACTGCCAAAGGGGTCCATCACAAACAGACAAACAGACAGACAGATACACACACACACACACACACACACACACACACACACACACACACACAATTAAGAGAAAGAGAGTTCCGTTTTGGACATGTTAAATTTTAGATAACCACAGGCCATCCAGTTCTAAATGTAAGTAGTTAATGATGTGCATGTGATTGGAGTTCAGGAGAGAGACTAGGACTAGAGAAACAGATTTGGGATTCATCTGTATAAAGATAGTAATTAGACCTGTGGGAGTTGATGAAGTCACTAAGAGAAAGAGTGTTGAAAGCTTAGAGAAGAGGTCAGAGACTTAGGGGACATACATAGTTAGAGGTATTGACATTTTTTAATTGCTTAAAGCTATAGAGGAGACAAGGCAAAGATGTCTACAGTTGCTAGGCCAGCACTACACAGGGTTACTGCTAGGTAACATAGTGGATAATGTGTTGGGCTTGAGTCAGGAAGAGCTGATTTCAAATCCTGCCTCAGACACTTACTATCTCTGTGACCTGGGAAGTCACAACTTCTCTGGGAGTCAATTTCCTCATCTATAAAATGAAGGCCTTGGACTTAATGGCCTCTAATGTCCCTTCCAACATAAATCATTCTAGATGCATCAGTCTCCTGATTTGTTTGGGCAGCAGACTAATAGTCTTGTGCTTTCATCAATTCACATTTTTTAGTAGCAATTTAAGGCTTACAAAACACTTTCCCCAAAACAAATAGATTTGAGAGGCAGATGGTCTGAATACTATTATTTCCATTTTATACGTGAAAAACCTGAAGCTCAGAGAAATTAAGCGACTTGCACCCTGTCCAATTACTGGTAAGTGGTGGAGCTAGGTGACCTCAGGCCTCCTGTGCTGTTAAGTCTAGCAATCTTTCCACTATACCACACTGTAGTTTAAAATTTGTAAACCAAAAGTTAAACATAGGGTTTTACATTATGAGTCAATGTTTACCTTCTTTATTCAGTATAGTGCAAAAGAAAAAAAATGGAATATTATTTTCAAGTCTTCCTTCCCAAGATATAAACTATTGCAGGAACTCCCACAGCTGTGAGCAGCTGTGCATAGCTCTAGATAACTCTTGTCCATCTTGTTTCTTCTATCCTGTTTACTTTTTCTGAAAATGTTTATGTTCCATCATGTAATGACTTTCTTTAGGAGTGGATTTGTGGGCGTGGCGAGGGTGTGCTGGAGCCAGCTCTAACCTCCAACCAGAGCCCATTGCTAAATGTTCAGAGGAATCATTTGCACCTCAGAAATCCACCATCCCCACAAATCACAGCTTGATTTGTTTTATCAAGTGTCTAAATTTAATAAAGTGTTAATAATGCAGATTAAAATTAAAAATGTGAGTGCACACATCTTGTTAAATATGTACCAGCACTATTGACATAGCTTGAGTTCAGCAGGAGTTCATTAGAAAACTCAGGGAATGAAGTTATCACCAAAATGGAGGCCTGGTGAGTGGAAGAGGCGGTTGCTGCTGCTGTTGCTAGTTAGCTATATAGAAATGTATGGTTTGCATCCAGTATATCATTTGAGCCTCAGAATACCTCTGCATGTGATAATCATTTTGTTTTACTCATTCTCCTTTGCAAAGTCATGCTAGAGCCCTATAATAAAGATTCCATAGGTAGTTGGAGCACTGCTTGAATGCTGGACCTGAAGTCGGGAAAACTTAAGTTCAGATTTAACCTCAGACATTTCCTAGCTGTGTGACCCTGGAATTATTGCTTAACTGCTATCTGCTTCAGGTTCCTCATCTGTAAAATGGGGATAGCAATAGTACCTACTTCACAGAGTTGTTGTGGGAATAAATTAGGTAATATTTGTGAAGTGCTATACAAACCTTAAAATGCTATTTAAGTGCTACCTGTTATTATAAAGATCTTGTTTCTTGTTTGTTTTCTGAGAAATTCTTTGGCTGCCCATCCACTATCTTGGCTCAGTGCTACATCAATGGAGGCCTTAAATGTTGTCCTTCAAGTCAGACTTTGGACCATCATCACTGTTTTGTTTTTGGTTAGGTGGGCCTTCTTTTGTTTCTTTTCCAGTTTTACCCTGTCTGAAACCATTTTTGACAAAGGTTCCAAAAAAAAATCTGTTTTTGCCGTTCATTACAAAATGATCAAATATTCCATACATATGCAAGGTGATCATTATTTATCTATATTTTCTCTGGAGAGTGGGGTAAGAATTGCTTTTCTAGAGCAAGGAAGCATCGGTGTCCATGGTTTCTAGCAGTATGAGTAACCTTCAAGCAAATAGTTTCTTTTTTGATGTGGCTTTGTTGGCATTCTATAAGTAATTCAGCATTTATGGAGAGTTTAGCATGCAAGCGTGAGGGTGAGAGTGTGAGGAAAGCCCATGGGGCAGAGCCCTCTGAAATACACTGAGACTGCCCCAGGAGCATGCCTAGCCTCCTCTGCTGTGGAGAGCAGACATAGACTGGCCTCCTTGAGATTTCACAGCCTTTGAAAGCAGGACTAGCCCTAGGCAGGGGTATTTCAGCAAAAAATAGTCTGTCTTTTGTTCCACTTATCCTTCCTAGGCCCTCTCCTTGCTACCCATCACCATCTTTACCTTGCAGGTGAGAGGTGCTCTGTGGTATCTCAGGTGTGGTACAGGGAAGAAAGTGAACTAGCTAACTCATTCATGCTATAGTGACTTACTGTGTTACAGCTCCCAAGAATGGGTCTTTTGTATTTCAAAGGTGAATGACTGCAAGGACAATGCTTAACTGGAAACAGAATACTAAAGGAACAATCTTAGACGTAGAGATGATAGGTCTAGATACTTCATTTGTGGGAAAGTTGTCTCACACCCTCTCAAATGATATCACTTTGGTTCAGATAAACTCATTAAACATTTCCTAAACCTGACTATGGAAGATGTACTAGACATCAGGGTAGATACAAAGTTTAGAAAAGACATGATTCCTGCCCTCTGGGAGCTTCCAGATTAGCAGGGTAAATAAGATATCTACATAGACAGTCAACCGTCTACAAGTTAAGTGGGTAAAGACAAAGGAACAAAGCAAAAGTCTGTGAGAGGCATATGTGTATATACTGGGGTAAGTCAGTCAGACAATGAATAAATAAGCATTTTGGTGAGTGTCTACTATGTGCCAGGAAAATCAGTGAAAGTTTAGATCTAGAGCTCAAAGGATTCTTAGAAGCCATTTTATCTAACCCTTACTTTACTGGAACCCAGTGAAGCTAAGGTGATGTGTTCAAGGTCATTCTGGCACTAAGTATGAGAGATGGGAGTGGAATGCATGTCCTCTGACTTCAGAGCCAGGCCTCTTTCTACTCACCGGACCAAGCTGCTTCAAAAAGTCTGTCTGAACTGGGCTTTAAAAGATGACAAAAAATTCAAACAGTAAACATGGGAGAGAAAACATTCTAGTCACAGAAAACATGGCATCAGTCATTGTTACTTTTATAATTTCAGCTCACCTGAAAATGGAAAGCAGGGCACCTCTTGCTCCTTGATGTATATTATGTAAACCCTGTATTGCCTTTCAAATCCCAGTGGCCTCAGCAAAAACCTTTTAAAAACCAAGAGCTGTGTTGGGCCCTACTCTCTGAAAATGTCACCCCCTTCAACCATCAGAGGACAGTGCTAGGAATTCAATAAAGCATTCTGGAAAAGAAATAGCAGCAATTTCCTGGAAGCTTCCCATGATGAATGGCTGTGGTGAGAATTTGAGGAGATAGGAGACTAGACAGGCTAGTTAGGGATCTCATCAGGAAGGTATAGTAATGTACAGTTCTTAGAATGGGGGTGAATATTACAGCCCAAGGGCAGGATCAGACTTCCCCAATGACCCAGGCACAAAGGGAAGGCTGCTTATAGAATATGAAATGCCATGTAGGGCAGGGCTTGTTGGAAAAACAACCTATCTCTCACTCGAAATTGCTTTCCATTTGTCTTAGGAGTGCTTCCAAGAAATCATAAGTACTCCAAGACAGGCTTATTTAACCAGGGATGCCCTGTTTTGCTAACTCACCAGCATTATTCTATGCTAGGGAAGCAGTATAGAAATGTGGGAGTCAGTTAGATATAAACATAGAAAAAGACAGGAGCCCCAAATCTTGATAAATAGGTTGGAGGAAGGGTCTGGTGGTTCACAGTGTAACCTTCTGGCTTTAGGCAAGTTTCAGTAAAATTAAATCCCCAGAGGAATATAAGCTCCTTGAGGACAGGCACTGCTTTGGTTTTATCTTTGTACCCCCAGGGCCTAGCACAGTGCTCAGCACAGAACAGACAGTCAGTAAATGCTTGTTGAGCTGAATCTCTAGGGAAGGGGAGCATCCCTCCCCCTCCCAGACACACTTGAAACCACTTAATTGTGGGTCTCTGGCCTGGGCCTGAGTTGACCTGGATGAAATGTTCTCCCTTCTTCCTGCCTCTTAGAATCTCTGTCTTCCTTCAATACTCAGCTCAAGCCTTCTTCTTTATGAGGCCTTTCCTAGTTCCCTTAGCCTCTAGAGCCATCCCCTCTAAGGGTTACTTTCCATTTGCTCTGTATGTATCTGGTAAGTGTCTTTATATACATGTTATCTCCCCCATTATATGTAAGCACTTTGAGGCAGGGGCTAATTTTGCCTTACTTTGTATCCCTAGTACTTAGCTTAATGCCTGGCACAGAATAATACTTGTTGATTGATTGGTTGGTTGGTGGATGAATAAGGGAAAACTCACCTCAGTCTATTATCTCTAGTTGGTCCTAGTTGGTCTAGTTTTACATCCCATTCAGCCACCTACTAGACTATCTATCTATCTTGGGTGTCTTGTTATCTGCCCTGCTTCCACATATGTCCCTCCTCCCATCCTTCCAGCCTTGGCTCTTGCTCGGATCAACATTGAACAATATTTTTTTTCTGAAATGCTGAACTTGCTCTGAAATTTTGAACAGTATTTAATTCGAATGCCATTTCTACTTGAAAGGCAATCTACTGCCCTTTGGCTCCATTCACCATTTATGTGACTTCTAAGACCAAAATATCCTTCCTCTGTTTACCATTTCCTTATAGGTATTGTCTCCCTCATTAGAATGTAATGTGAAATTATTTCTGTATTTGTGTCCTCAACATCTAGCAAAATGAGTAACATAGGAGGAGCTTAATAAATACTTTTTGGGGGTGCTTTTTTTTGGAGGGGAAGGCAGGGCAATTGGGGTTAAGTGACTTGCCCAAGGTCACACCACTAGTAAGTGTTAAGTGTCTGAGGCTAGGTTTGAACTCAGGTCTTTCTGACACCAGGGCCGGTGCTCTATTCACTGCACCACCTAGCCGCCACTTAATAAATACTTATTGAGTGACTGATCCAAGGAGGTTGCAAGTGGGACTGGCCTTGGAAGAGCTTAAAACAGCCACAGCAACAACAATGGCCAAACCTACCAGCCTATGGATAATACATAAGGAAAATCAGATGCTTTCCCTGCATTTTGCATTGTCCAGATTAATCAGCATGAAGGGAAGTGATAATGGGATGCCATCATTCAGTAGCACAAAACAGTGTGGGGTGTTTGATATAATCAAAGTGGGACTTACATGGAACATGGTGATCTGGCTCTCCTGGGCCATAGTACTGATAGTTCCACTGAGGAGGTAGAGAAAGTTCAGGAGGTGGCATCTGTACACATCCTGGGTACCTCTGAGGTCCAACCTGGACAAACTCTCTGGACCTGAGAGGCCTGGGGAAGTCTTGGGGGTAGCACACTGATGTCAGGGGTAGAGGCCTTTCTAGCTGCCTGATACCCAGGACATCCTGAGGCTGGGAGTCGTACCCGGTGTCTACTGTGGGCAAATCCAGTGGCCCTCGGTTCCCAGGGGGCTGGTGTCGAGGCACATTTTCTTGGCTCCTGCTAGGGGAGTCTGCTGATGCATTAGGCAAACTTTGGTCTGATTTGCCTGAGTCATGGCCAGTGTCAGGAGAGACTGCTGAAAGCTGAGATCCCAGTGGCTGATTGTGTTTTTCCATAAGTGAAAACGAATGCTCAGGAGGGAGTGCTCCAACAACTGACTCATTGGCAGCTGAGGAACTAGAAGGGAAATCTTTCCCTGGATCTGGGTGTCTCCTCCAGAAGCTGTATTCACACTCCTCCAGTATCTTATTACGCAGACATCTGTCCTGATGTTCTACAAGACAGTTGTGGTTTGTGAGCTGTTGGGCTTTACTGGAGGAGGAAGGGTCTGCTGGAGGAGTGCAGGTGGCTTCAGGTGGGTATGAACCACTGTGTACCATACTGCTATCACTTGGGCCAGGTGGTTCAAATTCCCCTTCCACTGAATATTCTGAGAATGGTTTCATCAGCTGAATTGGGTACGGTTCAGATTCATCCACCTCAACAGGAGTGCTACGGCTCATTCTAGTTTCTGAAATGAAAAACAAAATAAAATATTTTCAGAATATAGAGTGTTTCTTGTATATCACCATTTGATACAGTTTCAAGATTCATCTTTAATGATATGCTTAAACTTCAGTATTATATTTAAATACTAGCACCACCCAAAGAGATCATATCTTCTCTATACCTTTGTATCAGTGAATTAACAAGAATTTTTAAGGGTCTGCTATATACCACTGGGATACAGAGACATAAATGAAATAGTCCCTCCCTCAAATAGCTTACATAGGATTGTACAAAATATAACCAACTGATGAATTAGGAAAGGCCTCAAAGAGGAGGTCATACTTTTGTTGACTGTCTTCATGAATCACTTTGGCCAAAAAAAAAAAAGTGTTACCTGATAGCTGATTGTCCAGTGATAAGCTTCTGAATACTTAATAATTCAGTTCAGTTGTGTCCAAGTCTTTGTGACTCTAGAATTTTCTTGGCAAAGAGACTGGACTGGTTTGTCATTCAGTCAGTTGTGTCTGACTCTTCCTGATCCCATTTGGAGGTTTCTTGGCAAAGACACGAGAGTGGTTTGCCATTTCCTTCTCTGGCTCATTTTTACAGATGAGGAAACTGAGGCAGAGTGAAATGACTTGTCCAAAGTCACACAACTAGTAAGAGTGTGAGGTTGGATTTGAACTTAGAAAGATGAATCTCTCTGACTCCAGTCCCAGCAAACTATCAATTGTACCACCATTACTGCCCCCTAATAATAATAATAATAATAATAATAATAATAATAATATATGCCTGTACTGTGTTAAGTGCTTTACAATTATTATTCTCATTTGATCCTCAACAAAAAACCTGGGAGGTAGGTGCTCCTGATATCCTCATTTTACATATGGGTAAACTGAGGCAAGCAGTGGTTAGGTGACTTGTATGCCTCAGTTTGCTCATCTGTAAAATGAGCTGGAGAAGGAAGCAGCCAATTACTCAGTATCTCTGCCAAGGAAACTCCAAACAGGGTTATGAAGAGTCAGATACAACTGAACAACAACATAAATGGTCAAGGTGACATGACATTATTATTATTAGATAATAACTACTGGGCAGCTAGGTGGCACAGGGGATAGAGTTCTAGGCCTGGAATCATGACGACTCATCTTCTCATGAGTTCAAATATGGCCCCAGACACTAACCTGGGCAAGTCACTTAATCCAGTTTGCCTCAGTCTCCTCATCTGTAAAATGAACTGGCAAAGGAAATGGCAAACCACTCCAGTGTCTGCCAAGAAAATCCCAAATGGGGTTGAGTGGAGTTGGACACAACTGACTGAACAACAAGTACCAACTATTCATAATCTTCAGCCTTCATGGAATGAAAATCTTTGAATATATAGAGACCTAGCAGAAGAAATCTGACTTGTAGATGAAAACTTCCATATGTGTTATATTCCTCTATAAAATGTGAACTCTGTAAGAACAAGGATGATCTTATTTTTGTTTTTATCCTCCAGAACTTAACATAGTGCCTCGCACAAAGCAAGCACTTAGTAAATGCTTTGTTCACTCATTCATTCAAGAAATTAAACCATGTGATACGTATCACCCTGTCACCTTGTCTGCTTCTAAAATTGTCCTGAAGATAGTTTCAGTGAGCCTACAAAAATGAGCTTACATTCCAATACTTTTATTCAGTTACTTAAAAAGGAAAAACAGTTCTTTTAAACACCTGTGCCCAGAGTCCACAGAACATTTAATATAAAAGAATGAGATGAACAGCAATAATAATTATGAGAGCAATTTGTATAGTGCTTTAAGATTTATAAAGCACATTATATAAATTATCTCATTTGATCCTCACAACAACTCTTTGAGAAACATGCTATTAATATTCTTGTTTTACTAAGTGGTCTCAGGGAGGTTAAGCCCAGGGTCACAAAGTTAGTGATTGTTGACATAGTCTTAAGAACTCAGGATCACTTCCATACCCCAACAAGGGATCAGAGTAGACATTTAATTTTTTAAAAACCTTTTATTTATTTATTTTTAGTTTTCAACATTCATTTCCACAAGATTTTGAGTTACAAATTTTCTCCCTGTCTTTCCCCTCTCCCCACCCCAAAATAGTGAGCCTACTGAATACCGCTTCCCCCAATGTGCTCTCTCTTATATCCTCCCCTATCCTCCCTCTAACTTTCTAGTACGGCAAGGTGAATTTCCATACCCCAGTGCCTGTATATCTTATTTCCCAGTTGTATGTAAAAAACAATTTTTTTTAACATTTGTTTTTGAAACTTTGAGTTCCAGATTCTTTCCCTTCTTCCCTCCTCATCCACCCTTACTGGGAAGATAAGCAATTCAATATAGGTTGTACATGTGTAGGTATGCAAAACGTTTCCATAGTAGATATATTGTAAAAGACTAACTATATTTCTCTCCATCTTATCCCACTCCCCACTTATTCTGTTTTCTACTTTGACCCTGTCCCTTTTCAAAAGTGTGTGCTTCTAACTGCCCTCTCCCCCAATCTGCCCTCCCTTCTATCATACTCCCTCTTATCTCCTTCCCCCCTACTTTCCTGTAGGGTAAGATACCCAAATGAGTGTGTATGTTATTCCCTCCTTAAGCCAAATTCAACGAGAATAAGGTTGACACATTCCCTTTCACCTTCCTGTTCTTCCCCTCCATTGTAACAGTTTTCTCTTGCCTCTTTTATATGAGATAATTTACCCTATTCTATCTCTCCCTTTCTCCTTTTCTCATTATATTCCTCTCTCACCTCTTAATTTTATTTTTTAGATATCATCCTTTCCTATTCAACTGGTTGTAATAGTAATGGAATTTGAAAATCCCCTTGTATTGGCAGGCTAGCTGGTACTTAGCACTTAGTTTCAAGTTAATTATATCATGCCTCTGTTAAGAAACAGAAAGTATGAACCCCTGTTGCTGACATAACAGGAAAGAACAGGGAGGAGCCAATACCATATATAAGGAGAGGCCCAGGCTAGAGAGAAGAGAGATTTTGAGAACAGAATTTGTGGTGTTGGAACTTCTTGGAGCAAGCCACATGGAGGCTAAGGAGGTGAGGCCTAGGCTGGAAGAAGTAATTTTGATTTTGAGAACAGAGCTTCTGCTGAGACTTTTCTTCTGGGAACTTCTGCTGAGAGCTTCTGAGAACCAGGCTGAGGAGCTACCGACTTGAGGTGGACTAGACACTGTGAGCTTCAATATGGAACAAGAACTGCATGGATAACTGGACAAGGAACTGGGAGCTGTCTGCCTTTGAATTCAGGTGGCAGTTGGTTAGATTTGGGGTGGAGCTGGGAGCATGGAAGAAGAGCCATGGAAGCTGAGAGCCTGTCTTGAGTCAAGATGAAAAGACCTCTCCTTGGGTATTTAATGCTGACTGAAGACATTGTAACTTAATTGTGACTTAGGGGTGGATGGCCTTTGTACTTTCCACTACCCCTTATGAGGGTACTGAATAGTGACTAATGATATTGTAACTTAATTGTGACTTAGGGGTGGATGGCCTTTGTACTTTCCACTACCCCTTAAGAGGGTAAGGAGTAGTGGCTGATGATACTGTAACTTAATTGCACTCCATGGGTGGAGGACTTTGACCTTTGTACTTTGTGTCAATTAAAGAGGCTTACCTCCTTAAGGGTGATTGAATTAAGGATTTACTAAATGAAGGACTTACTAAATGAATGTTATCTTTTGCCTAAAACTATGTGACCACTTTGGTGAAAACTATGTGGCCACTTTAGTGATAAGTTGTGAAATTATAACATTCTGAATGCTGTATTTTGATTTTCTGTGAATGTTTTACTTTGATTTGTTACTGAATAAATAGTTTGCTATACTATGTAATAGAACCTTGAAAGCTGTTCACAGCAGCAGTCCTCTGGAAAGCTGCTCATGTTTGGCTTTACACTGATCCTGTGCCCTCTGTCTATGTATACATGTACACACACATACACACACTTACTTACATATGTATTTATACACACATACACCCTCCTATATATACATGTATATGTATGTATACACACACACACACACACACACACACACACACACATATATATATATATATATATATATATATATATATATATATATATATATATATTCCTTCCAACTAGCCCATACTGAGAAAAGTCTCATGAGTTATAATTATCATTTTTTCATGTAGGAATGTAAATAGTTCAACTTTAATAAGTTCCTTATGATTTCTTTTTCTTGTTTACCTTCTCATGTTTCTCTTGCTTTTTGTATTTGAAAGTCAAATTTTCTGTTAAGCTCTGGTTTTTTCATCAAGCATAATTAAAAGTCCTCTATTTCATTGAATGACCATATTTTCCCCTGAAACATTATACTCAGTTTTCTGGGTAGGTGATTCTTGGTTTTAATCCCAGCTCCTTTGACCTATAGAATATTATATTCCAAGCCCTTCTATCCCTCAATGTAGAAGCTGCCAGATCCTGTGTTATCCTGATTGTGTTTCCACAATATTCAAATTGTTTCTTCTTGGCTGCTTGTAATATTTTCTCCTTGATCTGGGAACTCCAGAACCTGGCTATAATATTCCTAGGAGTTTTCTTTTTGGGATCTTTTTCAAGAAGTGATTGGTGAATTCTTTCAATCTCAATTTTGCCCTCTGGTTATAAAACATCAGAGCAATTTTCCTTGAGAATTTCTTGAAGGATGATTTCTAGGCTCTTTTTTTGATCATGGCTTTCAGGTAGTCAAATAAGTTTTAAATTATCTCTCCTGGATCTATTTTCCAGGTCAGTGGTTTTTCCAATGAGATATTTCACATTGCCTTCTATTTTTTTCATTTGTTTGGATCTGTTTAATGTATCTTGATTTCTCATAAAGTCATTAGCTTCCATTTGCTCCAATCTAATTCTGAAGGAATTATTCTCTTCATTGAGCTTTTGAAATTCTTTTTTCCATCTGGCAAATTCGACTTTTTAAGGCATTCTTCTCCTCATTGGCTTTCTGAGCCTCTTTTGCCATTTGAGTTAATCTATTTTTTAAGGTGTTATTTTCTTTGTTCAGGTTGTTGACTTGCTTCTCATTATTTTCTTGCATCATTCTCATTTCTCTTCCCAATTTTTCCTCTGCTTCTCTTATTTGGTTTTCTAAATCCTTCTTAAGCAACTCTATGGCCTGTAACCAGTTCATATTTTTCTTGGAAGCTTTTGGTGCAGGAGTTCTGACTTTGTTGTCATCCTGCCATTCCATGCTTTGCTCCTTTTTGTCCCCAAAAAAGGAATCTAAAGTTGGACTGCTGTACTTACTTTGCTTTCTTTGCTTGCTCATGTTACCACTCAATTACTTGACTTTTGAGCTTTTTGCACACAGTATAACCCTGCTTCCAGAGAGGAGAGCTTTGTCTCAAATTGCTGGGGTTTTTGCAGCTGCTGGAGCTATTAGTTGGGTGCCCTCTCTGAAGCCTCCACAGGCTCTGGCACCTGGTCACAAGCCCCAGGACCTCCACCCAAGACAGTGATCCAAATCAAAGCAGGTTAAAGCAAGAGCAATTACCCCCCAGAATGGTTGCTTGGTCTCCCTATGATCTGCAGGCCAGGAGCTCTGAAGCAGCCACATGGCGCAGCTGCCTCACCTCAGCCACTTCTTGCTCCAGGGGTAGAAGCCAGACCATACTCTTGGTTCCCCTCTTCCCAAAGTTCATACTGACCTTTTTCTTTGCCTTTAGCATTTCTCGGTTGATAATTCTGGAAATGGCCACAGCTGCTGGTGATCCACTCTCCTGAAGTCCCTTCAGTGGTGGCTGGTCTGGGCCACTCTGAGGCTAAAACCGTGGGCTCACCCGGGGCTGGGCTCTGCTCCCAGCATGCTATGATGGACCCTTCCTGCCGGCCTGCCAGGCTGCCTTCAGCAGGAGATTTGTTTCTCTCTGTCATTTTGTGGGTTCTGTAGCTCTAAAGCTTTTTTTTAGAGTCATATTTTATAGGTATTTGAGGTGGTTATGGGGGAGCTCATGGAGTTTTCTTGCTTCTATGCTGCCATCTTGGCTCTGCCCCCCAGTTAATATTTTTCTTTGAAGCTTTTGATGCAGGCGTTTTGCCTGTGTTGACTTCTTCTGGTTCCATGTTTTGATCCTTTTTGTCTCCAGAAAAGGATTCTATGGTCTGATTGTGCTTCCTCTGCTTGCTCATCTTGCCAGCCAATTACTTGAGTTTTGAGCTCTTTTCCACAGTAGAACTCTGCTTCCAAAGTGGAGAGAGCTATATCCCAAATCACTGGGGTTTTCACAGTTGTCAGAATTATGAGGAGGGCACCCTTTCTATAGCCACCACACTCTCTGGCACACTCACCAGGACCACTGCACAGGACTGTGACCCAGATCCAAGCAGGTAAAAGCAAGAGTGATTACCCTCTGAATAGTTGCTTGGTCCCCCTACTATCTGCAGGCTAGGAGCTCTGGAGTCAGCCATAGGGCAGCAGCTGCAGCCACCTCCCCTCCACTACCTCTCACCCCAGGGGCAGGGCTGGACTGCACTCTTTAGTCAACCAGTTCCAACAGAGTTCCCCATTGACCTTTTACTTTCTTTTTGGTGTTTATGGGTTGAAAAGTCTGGAAACTGCCACAGCTGCCAGTGATTCACTCTCCTGAAGTCTGCTCTGGCTGGTCTGTGCTTCTGGTTGGGCTGTCCTGGGTCTGGAACTGCATGGCTCACACGAGACTGCACTTGCCTCCCAGTATGGTATGATAGACCCTTCCTGTCAGCCTGCCAGGCTACCTTCAGTGGGAGATTTGTTTCTCTCTGTCACTTTGTGGGTCCTGTGCAGAGTAGACATTTAATAAAAAATATTCTTAAGGATATTGTGTCTTAAGAAGAGTGTGAAACCAGTGTGCTCAAGGTAACCAAATCTTAACTAATATATGTGTATCCTCAACAAATGTACTTGGACTGATTTTCAACATAGAAAGTGAATGAACTTATTGGGTTGGACTCACCTGCAATTGAAGTCATTTTTTCAATTTGAGTAGTGAGCAGATCAAATCTCACGGCACAATCAGTGTTTGGAGTGTTTCACATGTGCTTGGAATCCATAAAGAAAGAAAATACTAGGGAGGAGGGACCGAGGGAGAGAGAGAGTGAGAAGGTCATTGTGACATTTGCAGTCTTGATAATTTTCTATAGGACATATGCTATATAAGCTACTTAATTAGTCCTTAATTATTTCAATTGAAGCAGCTGCCACCAGGTGTACTAGGCAATGTCAGTATGGGCAGGTTAGCTGAAACTCACATAATTTAGCACACAATCTATTCAGTATTACTTTCTTGGAAAAAAATACAACTCTAAATGTTAGATGTTAGCATATGGCTAGTGGGCTGACCACGAAGACAAGTCCAGTCTCTGATACGTTGACTGGGTGGGTGACAGTGGACAAGTCACATAACCCATCAGGCAATACTCTAAAACTATGAACTAAAACACAGTGTTCTGTCTGCATAGGTAGAAGGAGTTCCTCACTTTAATTAAACCACAGATCCAGACCAAAACAAGAAAACAAACAAACCCTCCCCCCCCCCCCCAACAAATACCCCAACCTGGAACAAGGTACAGTAACTAGAAATTCCTTGGTTAAGTACCATCTTTCACTAGTCTCCAAATGTTATTAACCACAACTTACTCTAACCCTGATTTTATTTTCCAAGACCTGGCTGTTACTACAGCCCAAAAACACTGAGTTTGTACTTGTGCCATGAATTTTTTTGAGGTTTAGGGATTTGGTGGATATTGGGCTTAGTGAGAATGTTTGTTGTTTTGGTCTGCCACTTGTTTCAGAAAGGAGCTAAAGACTTTTTGTTAAACTGAATACTCAAATTATTCTAGCTAGCACGTTATCTCTTGTCCATGCCCCTTTACTATCAGGATTCCAAAGTCTCTACAACTTTCTTTGACAGTAAATTTTTTTTTCATTTTGTAACATTTTTATTTAAAGTTCTGAGTTCCAAATTCTATTCCTCCTTCCTTTCTCTCCTCCTTCCCTGAGATAGTAAACAATCAGATATAGTTATATATGTATAATTATGTAAAACATTTCCAGATTAGTCATTTTGTACAAGAAGACTCAAAGGAAAAAAATGAAAGCAAGAAAGTGAAAAATAACATGCTTCAGTTTATATTTAAACAATATCAGTTCTTTCTCTGAAGGCAGATGGTATACTTCATCATTAGTCCTTTGAGATTGTCTTGGATCTTTGTATCGCTGAGGACAACTAAGTCGTTCACAATTCATCAAATGATATTACTGTTACTGTGTACAGTGTTCCCCTGGTTCTGTTCAGTTCTCTATGCATCAGTTCATGTAAGTCTTTCTAGATTTTTCTGAAATCAGCCTACTTCTCATTTCTTATATCACAATAATATTCCATTGCAATAATGTATCACGACTTGTTTAGCCATTCCCCAATATGAGGAATTGCAGGCTGCAGGCGGTAATGTTTGAGGCACAGGGTGTGTCTGAGGCCCTAAAATTAGCTGGGTCACGTAGAAGTCAGAGCATGCTGAACCGTCCCTGGTCACTGGGAGGCCAGGGGGTACTGCATTGCTCAAGATTCTCTTATGTGGGGTTACCTGATGTTCCTGATTAGTGTCTCCACACCCTGGGGCCTTCATGCCCTTGTGACTGCACTTCCCCTCTCACAATTCTCTTCAGCAGGGTTCTATCACGTGTGGTATGTGGATCTGTGGGGTATATATAAGGCTTAAGCCTTGGGGGTAGTTTGAAGTCTGCCTTAAGATCTGGCTGTAAGGCTTCCCCATGGAGAGGACTAAATAAACTTTCTCTGCTTGCACCTGGGAGCCCTGACTCTTCTTAAAATGCGCTAGCACCTACTTGAGTAAGGTAAGTAACCAGCTGCCTCTGTAGGCAAGGTAGGGTACTGTGACAGAGAACTCTGACACCCCAATTGATGGACATCCCTTTGATTTCTAATTCTTAGCAACCAGAGAAAGAATTGCTATAAATATTTTTGTACAGATAGGTCCTTTTCCCTCTTTTGGATGTCTTTGGGATATAGATCTAGCAGTAGTTTTATTGGATCAAAGTGTATGTACATTTTTATAGCCCTTTGGGCATAGTTACAAATTGCTCTCCAGGATGGTTGGATTAGTTCACAACTCCACCAACAGTGCATTAGTGCTATGACAGTAAAATTGACCATCCATATGACTTCTTTGTACTCCAAGCTCTTGCTTGGATGTATCTTTGAAATATCTTTCATGGCTAACCTAAAATGAAGAAGGAAAAAGAAATTCATTCTAATCAGGAAGAAGTTCCTCTGGTAATCAAAACAAATTTTGTTTCTTTTAGCAGTTTTTCATTTATATCGAATTGGTTTACATATTTAAAAAAGTGTATTTCAACTTTTGACAATCTCATCTATGCCAGCCTATTTCCTAAAAAGAACATTAAATATTGGAACACTTAAATTGGAAATTGACAACCTTTTAAATGGAAAAAAGTTCATATTTTACAATATAATTTTGAAAAATCACACGATATTTTTATGTTCTTTTATGTAACCTTTGCAAGTTGCTACAATACTATAATTAAAATAGCTATAAAGATATAATGGCAGCTTTAATATAGTCCATACAGCCAATAATATGTCTTTAAGAGGGAATAGACTCTTGGGTGACAGGGAGTTTACCTATAATCTGGAGATTGTTAATTGTCATAGCTGGAAAGAGACTATGGAGGTACACAGGGAAATGACTTAAAAGAACTTCTTTGCGGAGATACTGAGCAAGTTAATTATCCAGGAGAAAAACTGAAGAGACCTTTCTTTCCTGAGAGAACCGAGTTTAACACTTATGCTGTAGAATAGGTATCCCAAAGAGAATTCTTGAGAAATTGATGATTATCTTGAGAGCTGAATGGCAGGACAGTGTTGCCAGAGCTAAAAAGTAAGCAGTTGCTATAAATGGTTAGAGCTGACTAGGTTGTGATCTTTTACACTGTGATATATTGTTAAAATTTTAAAATATGTCTTTGTATTGTAATACAGTATATGGCTAGACATGCTGGTGTTTATTTAAGCCTGTGAGACTAAGGTAGAGAGAAAGAAACAGAGACACAGTGCTTATTAGAAAAGTGGTTTCTCTGGTTTAATTACTAGGGGAGGGGGAATCAGAGCAAATTAATTCATGAGACAGAGGGAATGTTTCTGTTAATTTATGAGGCAATATCAGAACATTTTCCTTGATCATCTTACGACCTGGGATGAGAATTAGTAAAGTATGAGTAAAGTAGCAGATTGATGGGTGAGGGGTTAGTGTGATTATTGACAAGTACAATCTACCACACAGCTCTTCCAACCCACATAGGTTATATTTGGGAACTGTAGTCATCTAAACTCTGCTACAAATAGAAAGACCAGTTAATAATTTCTTGTCATCAGGAGGTTGTTTTTCTAATGCTTTTATGTGGTTTTGGCACTGGAAAAAGGACTCCGAAGAGTTATTGTAAACCTGTCCCATTAGCATGTTAGTAAGATGAGTTTGAAAAATAGCATAATTGTCAAATTGGAAGGCAGGTAGAGCCTGACCCTTAGGAATGAGGGATGAGACAGGGAAGAATGAGGGTGGAAGGAGGAGGAAAGAATGGCAGGGAAAACCACGATAGATAGAAATAGTGTAACTAAGAAGATGACAAAATGACAAAAAAAGATGAAAATGACAAAAATCTGCATCCCAGGGTGGGGTTCTGTGCTTTAGTGGTAGTAGGCCGAAGGAGGAAGAACATGAGACCTATAGACCTGAGCTCTACTTCTCTCCAAAGCTAGTGTGTTTGTGTTTATCACCTGTAAAGTACTTGTGCATTAAGATGAGTCAACCCACAAGTACAAAGTCCTTTGTTGGTTTTAATTAAGAGTCTCATTCAGGTTGCAATCTGTCATTTGCCCATTTTTGGATTAGATGAAGTTACATGATGGGATCCTCAGTCAGTAAGGACTCTGCCAAGGTTCATCTTTTTATCTCCCCACCTATCACAGTGCCTTGCACATAGGAGGTGCTTAACAAATCTTTATTGAATCAAATTGAATATCATGGCTTCTGCACATCTACCTAATTAAACACATTTCAGATGATCTCCAAATGAGTCTGGCAACAGTGGAGGAGGAGAAAGAGGAAAGTAAATTGCGGCTTAAAAGCAGAAGATAGGGAGGAATAATAAGAGTGGTTGGCCATTTATGTAGTACTTTAAGGTTTGCAAAGCACTTTCTATGTATTATCTCAGTTGGTCCTCACAATAAACCTGTGAGGTAGGTGCTATCATTATCCCCATTTTGAGGTAAAGAGATTAAGTGACTTGCTCAGGATCACACAGCTAGTAAGTGCCTCTGCCAGAATTTGAACTCAGGTCTTCCTGATTCTGCATCTCGTATTCTAACCACTGTACCTCCTAGCTGCATGAGGAAAAATATTAAGTATCTAAAACAAAAAGAATGGTTGAAAAATAGGTGGCTGAAGTATTTAAAATCATGATTGAAAAGAGGGAATAAAAAGAAAGATAACTGGCAGGAGAATAAATAATGAGAAATAGTATATAATGAGGGGCGAATCTATTCATAAGCTAAATATAAGAATGTGTTATGCTTTATATTTAAAATGAGGCTGGGAATTTAAAGGTTTTAATTTTTGCCAATTATCAAGTTGTCTATCCTACCTTAAGAGCTAAAATAGTAAACAAAACCTATGTTCAGAGCTGCAATTATGGTGGGCTTCCTCCTGGCATAATCCCACTGTCACCATATCAACCAAGCACTATGTAACTACTCCATCCCTCACCCGGTCCTGAATTACTATCCAAAGGGACTTCCTCTTGGGGCCCAAATTTTCCCACTACCACATGTTTTCCTTTTGGGTTTTGGCTAGAGATAAGGGATTTGACTGGGTTGTTGGCGCATGAAGCAGACTTCCATGGGACAGGCTACTCCCTCTCCCGATATAACTGTTCCTGACCAGGGCACACTGCCTTTCTCCCCTTCTTTCAGATTGCCAAGGCCTAGGAGCCTACCCGGTATTGGAAGAGGTGCTGTCATGAACCAGCTGGGGTGGGATCCTACAGCCCAAAGAACTTTTTTCCTGTTCCATCCCCTGGCAGTCTCCCAAGCAATGGTGTCTTGGGTTTCATGGGTAAATATGGTGGGTAGGCGGTGTCTCTGTCCCCAGAGAGCCTTGTGTCCTGAGGTCCGAGTTCTCTTCCCACATCTGAATTTGCCCCAGATACCAGAAGGCCTAGTTGTATCTCTGTCTTTATTTATTCATATTGCATCCTTCTCTGAAACGCCATATTCTTTGCAATGAAGACTATGTTCCTGCATATTATTCTGTGGGGCAGTGCTCTCTAAACATTTTTTTTAAATCACATACCCCATAAAGATTTTTTGAGTATATTGCTCCCATTATGTGTATATTTATTTATTTATAAATTACAGACACGTACATGTTTCTAAGTTCACTTTACTTTGGTATTGTTTTTAATGTCTGTCACAGCTGAAAAAAAAGAGACATAGATGCAAATGGAAGAAGTCCATTGTTGGCCGCACTTGGGAAATCATGAAGCTCATTTTAAAATCCTATTTGTCAGTTATACAAAGGATTTCACTGAAACATAGCTAGTAAATTTCCATATTCCCTTATCACAGTTAGTTATTCTAACAAAATTAATCCCAAAGTGTTGCATATCTAAATCTTTTACAAATGGCTCCAAAACCTACTGAAATTCCTTATTTGAAAGACTTTTTAAGGTCAGAAAATTGTGTTTCTAAGTTTTTAAAGGGTGAGGATATGAGCTATTTTATAGGTGACACACATTAGTTTTGGCAACAAAAAAAAAAACACATGATGATGGAAACATTTCCAAACATCTGTTTTCAAAATGCTCTATTCAAAGCACATTTCTTTTAAAAGGCAGTTACTTTCTTATTCATTATTAAAAGTCACCTTTGTCTGATATTCAATATCTATATGGAACCAACTCATATAACATCAAAAGTCATATTCCAGTGGATAAGTGGTAAAAAAAAAAAAGATATAAGTAAATAGCTCGCAAAAGAAGAAATGCAAACTATTAAACAACCCTATGAGAGGCTCTTCCAATCACTAATAATGAGGAATCAAATTAAAGCAATCCTAAGGTCTCAACTTATACCCAGAAGGTTTGGCAAAGACAACAAAAGATGGGAATAGTCAATGTATTTTTAGGGAGACAGGCAGGTATGCTAATACATTGTTGTTAGAACTGTGAAATGGTTCACCTATTCTATAAAGCAGTTTGGAATTATGCTGACAGTGACTGCAGTGTCCACTTGCCTTTGTTACAGAGTACAACTGATGGACACATAACCCCAAAGAGGTCAGAGATGGAACAAATAGACCAATATACACCATATAGTATTACTCATAGTAGCATAGATAACTTCAGACTAAGCAAATATCCTTATTGTTCAGTTGTTTCAGTCATGTCTGACTCTTCATGACCCCCTTCCAAAGTTTTCTTGGCAAAGATATAGAAGTGGTTTGCCATTTCCTTCTCCAGTTCATTTTCCAGATGAGGAAACTGAGGCAAAATAAGTTAAGTGACTTGCCTGTGTTCATACAGCGAGTAAGTTTCTGAGACCAGATTTGAATTCAGGAAGATGAATCTTCTTGATTCCAAGCTTGGAGCCAACCTAGCCAAGTTCATTAGGTTGGGAAAGGCTAAACAGAATGTTGGAATCACATATGAAATAAGCATGAAGGATACAGGGAGGAATGGGAAGACATATAAACTAATGCAAGTGAAGTAGACAGAACTGAGAAAAAAGTCTGTACAACTACAACAATGTAATGGAAAGAACGGCTACAGTAAATCAAAACTAAATATCCAAGGTTGGCCCTGAAGAAGAGGTATAAGAATGTACCTCTTCTGCTTCTTTGCAGAAGGACGTGGCTATGAATGTAGAACACTATGTATACTATTGGACTTGACTGATACATCGGCTGGTTTCTCGGAATCGCTTCTTCCTTTTCTTTTCTTTTCTTTTTTTATTCTTTGTTGTAAGGGATGACTTCCTGGATGGGGAAGGGGAAGAGACCTTTTGGGAAATGAAGCCAATGTAAAAACAAGAAATACCAATTAAACAATTAAACGTCATCTTTACCTCAAAGGGGCAGATTAACTGTGTTTACTTTTGTGAGAATATCTGCTAGGTAGCATGCTACTCAGATCTCCTCATCACCATAACACAAGGCAGAAAATTTGGAACACATGGGGTTTTATTTTTGTTTTTTTTTCTTTGTTGTGGTTTTTTTTTTAAGTAGAAGAAAGAAACATAGCACCTTTAATTTTAACAGCTTTTAAATTAGGATGTAAGTAACGAGCCTGCATGCTGTTTTGTGGGAGAAAGCCTTTTGGAGGTTACTTTTTGTTTGCTTCAATAGCACTTGCCAGATAAATATTTCATCCTGAAATATTTCAGTTTTTCTCCAATTCTTAAGTCTAGAACTCTACAAAATTTTTTTGCAGAATATTGAATATCTCTTCTCATCATAGCTTTTCTCAGATATTCATCTTATTCTTTCTATGACTAGTTTCATCTCTTTGATAATTCATCTAAGTTTGTAGATGTTAAAACCAAGCAGGTGAAGCTCTCAAATACTCAAACTGATTTGTGATTTCATCTATTTGGGATTGCCCATCCACTTATTCATGAATCAGTAAGCATTCATTACATACCTCATATGTGCCAGGTAGTGTACTAAGTGCTGGGTATACAAAAATAAGAGTGAAACAACAAAAATGTACTAAATTAATAAAAAATAATTTAGGGAGGGAAAGCACTGTTGTATAAGAGGATCAGGAAAGTTATCTATAAGGTAAAAGGTGGTGCTTGTATGGAGTCTTGAAGGAAATAAGAGTTTTTAAGGCAGAAGAGAGGAGGCAGTGCATTCCAGGCATGAAAGATAGCTAATGCAAAAAGCGTTGAAGATAGGAGATAGAGGGTCAGATACATAGAACAGCAAAAAGGCCATTTTGGCTGGACTAAAAAGTGCTGAGAGGGGAGTAATGTTTAATAAGGCTAGATAGGAGGGTTAGGCCTAGGTTGTGGAGGGCTTTAAATGCCAAATAGAGGAGTTTATATTTGATTTTAGAGGCACAGAAAACTACTGGGTTTTACTGATTAGGGGACCAATGATGGGCAGACCTGCACTTTGGAAAATCACTGGCAGCTGTGTAGAGAATGAATCGGAGAAGCTTGATTTAGGGGTAGCAATTGGAAAGTTTTTGCAGTGGTCTAGATGAAAAGTGATGTAGGCTTGAATTAGCAGGGTGATTTAGGGTAAAGCAGAGAACTAGAGAGATGTGAGAGATGTTGTGGAGCTAAAAACAATCAGATTTGGCAACTAATGGGTATGTAGGGATGAATGAAAGGGAGAAGTCAGGGTTAGAGCTAAGGTCATGCACCTAAGTGACTGGAAGGATAGTGGTACCTCAGTGGAAACAGGAAGATTGGAAAGAGTAGAGGGTTTGGGAGTAAAAGGTACTAAGAGCTTCTATGCAATTAACAACCCATCTGTTTCTGTTCATCTTGTACAACTATGCCCCACTGAAAAGGAAACGAGTGATGACCCTCTTCCTTCCTTACCCTTAGAACCTTAGAACCCAGAGACTTTGAAAGGGTCGTGGTTGCTGTAACCATGAGGTCATCGGAGGGTTCAAGTATCAGTACGCTGGAGGAGAAAGGGGAGTTTCCCCAATGGTACCTATACAGCAACCTTGGATGCTTTGGTCACAGGTTATAATTGCCTAAGGGGGCTGATACCTGGACAGAAGAGGAAAGATCAGGATCTTGGACATTGGATGGAGACCAGCAGTGGGAAGGGCATAAGGGGTCAGTGTGTAACAATATTAGATAATAACAGGTGAAAGGAATAATACACTTTGTGTTGGAGATAAGCCTAGTGATTGGCTTTTCCAGGAAGACTAGACTATCATAGATCTTTCCTCTTTCACATAAACCTCCATGAGTTATCCAATGGCACCTTAGCTTTCTATGTACTGTCTGACAGTAGACCACAGCTATGCAGGTCTAGCACATAAAGAGTATATTAAAATATTAAATAATCACAGGCTACAGAGCTGGAAAGAACCTCAGAGGCCACCTAGTGTAATCCATACCTAAATAAGAGTTCAACATGTCTATCTTGTCTTGTTCAAAGACCTCTAGTGAGAGGAAATCCACCTTCCCATTCAGATAATGCTAATAGTTAAGAGGTTTTCTCTGACATCAAGCCTAAATCAGCCTCTTTGCAATGTCCACCTACAGCTCTTAATTCTGCCTTATGGGGCCAGCATAATAAGACTAATCCCTCTTCTGTATAGGTGATTGATAATCTTCTGCTGATCTGTAATTCCTCCTGTAATTTCAAACCCTTATGTGCACTAGACAGAGCTCAGAAAAAAAGCTTAGGGTGCACAGAAGATAATCAGTCAAGGGCAGGATTTTCTGTTGACCCAGAGTCCACTTAAACCCCTGTACCAGATCCAATGGGAATGTTACACAATCCATTTCGTGTTTTATTCCTACTCAAGTTATTGTGAAATAGAGCCACCATGGCAGATGTGGTAATTGGTAATGTTTGCATCTGGGGCCAAAGAGCTAAATTGTTTTACACAGCAAAGCCTTAACTCAGGCCTCCCCAGCTCCTCCCAGCCCAAGCCTTGGGATCTTGCCTTTGTCTTCCTCCACCCAGTCAGTACAAGAAGTCTCCAGTCTATCATAACTACTTTTCTACCCAGCCCAAACATTCCAACAACACCACCTTGCTTTGTTTCATTTCTGGGCTTTGTACTGAGGGTGTGTGTTTTCCCTTCCCCCTTCCAGCACATCAGCATAAAAGCAATCCTGCTATTTAAAGATAATTCACCTCTGCAAGGTTTAGCTAAGTCTACTACGAACATTGAGTGTGTTAAAGTCCCACTAGACCATTTTAAAATGATGGCCTCCATTTCCACTGTTTTCCTTCATCAGTGATTCTTCCCCAGCTACAAGATTTGATACACAATAGAAAATGCCCTTCAGCTCCCCCAGATTGAACATGGAGCAAATCCATTTTCTGAAGAGTGGGTAAGTGTCTTGAAATCTACTGTGTGTGTCTGTGGGCCCATGGTTAAGTGGGAGGGCAAAAATATATCAAACCAGCTCGGGAGAATGAGGACAATGTGCTGTCAAACACTCCTTGCCACACGATTACTTTTCATCGTCTGTTCTTCAAATACAACTGCCAACACTTAAGCTCTTATTTTGTTCTAAAGTGTAGCTGGTGTGTAAGCTGCTTTCTCAAACAGAAAGGAGGACTGCAAATTCTGTGTTCTGCCAGCAGGCCCTCTCAGAGGTGAAGAGAGAGAAAGGTTTCTTTCTCTTTCTTTCTCTCACATAAGCGAATGTGGAGTTTCAGCTCTGGAAGGAGGCTCAATCTACTCCAAACGAGCTAAAGGCACCTGCTGGAGTTTTACAGATGCTAAAGGTGTTCTAAAAGTGAGCAATCGAGATTACTGATGATGCCAGATTTACTTGTTAATTCTTACTTTGGCAAGAAATTGAGTGATTATGTGAGCTATGTGAAAAGGAAACTTAATAATAAAGCATATCATCTTAAATAAATTAATTTCTTTAAAAAGTGTTATTGCTATCTTTTGTTCATTTACATACATTTCCCACCTTCTTGAAAAGAACTATGCCTTATAACAAGAATAAAAAAAAGAGGAAAAAAAATCCTAATTCAGTAAAATTAACCAATACAGCAACCAAGTCCACTTATTATATGCAATGTTGTTGTTTAGTTGAGTCTGACTCTTCATGACCCCATAGACCATACTGCCCATGGGGTTTTCTTGGCAAAGACACTGGCATGGTTTGCCATTTTCTTCTCCAGTGGATTATGGCAAACAGTGTTAAGTGACTTGTCCAGGGTCAAACAGCTAGTAAGTATCTAAGGCTGGATTTGGACTCAGATCTTCTGGTGCTCTATCTACTGAGCCACCTAGCTATCTCCTAATATGCAGGGTACCACACCCATAGTTCCCGTTCCTTTCAAACAAGGGAGGGAAAGGTGTTCTCCTTACCTCAGATAACAAGTATTTATAGATCCCTTTCTACATTCAGAATGGTGCTTCTAGTTGAAGAGGACCCAATGGAATTATAAGACATGATCCCTTGCCTTCCAGGAGATAATATTCAAAGTAGAGAAACAGAAATAGCATACTTGAAACATTTCAAAGTGCTAGATTGTGTAGTCCTGAACCTTAGGTGGCAGTGTGGTATATGGGGCATTGAATTCAGAATACCTGGGTATGAAAACAACATCAGACGTTTCTTAGCTGTTTGGTCATGGGCAAGTCATTTGACCTCTCTGAGACTCAGTTTCCTCATCTGTAAAAAGAGGAGCTGGACCAGATAGCAGTTCTAAACCTATGATCCTTAATAGGATTTCTGCTCCAACATTTCAAGTACACTGATTTGATCAGAAGGAGTGCTTCCTTCTACTTCTCAGTAAATCATCTTTATTAATTTTATGGAAGGATAAAATTGTGGTGGCCAATTTTTTAGGGATGAACCTCTCTGGATCAAAGATCACTGCATACGGTGACTACAGCCATGAAATTAAAAGATGTTTGCTCTTTGGAAGGAAAACCATGGCAAATCTGGACAGCATACTAAAAAGCAGAGATATCATCCTGCTGAAAAAGTTCTGTGTAGTGAAAACTATGTTTTTCCAGAAGTAATGCGTGGCTGTGAGAGTTGGACTTTGATGCTTTCGAACTGTGGTGCTAAAGAAGACTTTAGAGAGCGCCTTAGATAGCAAGGGAATCAAATCAGTCAATAATTAAAGAAACTAATTCAGACTATTCCTTGGAAGCTGAAGCATAAATACTTTGGCCACATAATTAGAAGACGGGACTTATTGGAAAAGACCTTGATGATGGAAAAGGTTTAAGACAAAAGAAAAGAGTGGTAGAGGATGGGATGGATAGAGAGTGTCATGGAAGCAATGAACATGAGATTGGACAGATTTTGGGAGGTAGATAAGGACAGAAGGGCTTGGCATGCTGTTGTCCATAGGGTCACAAAGAGTTGGACACAACTGAATGACCAACCTACACCAACAATTCTGGATTTAGCTAAACTAGCCTTTGAATACCAAACTGTACCAAATCTCTAGATTGATAGATGGATGCATGATTAAATATATACATATGTCAATGACAGAGCATTTTTAACTTCTGACCCATACTAGATAGATACGGATACATACATATATGTATGCATGACAGATATATACATACATATATAGATGATATATATAGCACTTATGAAGCACTTACAATATGCCACGTTCTTTGATAAGTGCTGAGGATACACATACATGTAAACAAAACAGTTCTTAGGCTCAATGAGCTTACATTCTAGTGGAGTAAGATAACATATAAAGGGGAGCTGGAAAGCAGGGAGCTGAGTGGAGGAAAGGATATCATCTCAGAGTCAAGGCTTCTTGCAAGGCAGTGAAGAAGGCTAAGTTCAGCTAGGAGTAGTATGAGCATGACTGGGGCTCCTCATGTAATGGTAGGGGTGTGTGTGTGTGTGTGTGTGTGTGTGTGTGTGTGTGTGTGTGTGTGTGTGTGTGTGTGTGTGTGTCTAGATTCTGACTAACTGGGAGATCAAGCTGCAGGGCAGAGATATCTCCAGGGTGCAAAAGCTTCTGGAGAGAAAGTGAAGTCCAGAGATTGAGCTGAGCCAGGCCGGAACTAAGTGGAAATGAATGGTGTCTCCCATGAAATGGCTCTCCAGAAATTCATGCTCGTGAGGAGGTGAAGACAATATAGCTTGTGTTCCATGGAACCCAGGGTTACCTTCCTATCAGAATGAGGCACCTGGGTTGTACTTGAGAGAAGAAAGTAGGAATTAAGGCAATAAGACTAATGAATGTATAGGTTGAACATAAAATGTATATTTTATTATACATTACATTATATAGTGTGAAGGGAAGGCCCTCAGACATTGGTGAACCCCTGGAGGTAAATTTATTAGAGGACATGAACATGAATCATGCAGAATGGGCAGTCATGATTGAGTTGATATCCTCATTGTTGGAGGGAGTACCCATATTGATAAGGTCACAAACAGACTGCAGTACTAGAATATATAAACAATTACATAATAGAAAAGAAATCTAACAAAATCCTACTCTATTGCCTCATTATGGTATGGAAAGGACTCTGGGTTCTCGAAAGCTATGTCTAGTGGAGCATAAGATATGGCAGATTCTCCCCAACTAGGAAGTCTTTTAGTACAGGCCTCAAGACAGATTTCTTCAGACTGTGTACCTATTGTCTGAGCAACAGCCTTATAATCAATTAATCAGTAGACAAACATTTATTAAGTACTTAGTATGTGCCAAAACACAGGGCTAAGCACTTGGAATGCAAAGAAAAAATGGAAACATCTCCCCCAAGGAACTTCCATTCTAATGGGAGGAGACAAAGTGTATGTAAATAGGTATGTGCATAATGAATGCAAGTAGATACAAGATAACAAATGCCCATCAAGAGGTTGGCCACAGGGTGAGAGCCAATCTTTGGCCACAGTTCCCAAAGACCATCGCTGAAGGGGGATAGTCATGGCAGAGGGAGTAGCCACATGTGTAATAATGCAGATCCTACAATAAAATTAATAAACACAGAGAACAAGAGAAGGCATTCCAGGGCAAACAGAAAAACATGACTGAAAGTGAGAATGAGCAGAACTGGGCTAGGTGACCTCTAGTCCAGCTGAATTATGAGTGAGTGCAAGGCAGTTTGGGGAAATATACAGTGAGATATGGCAGCCAGGCGGCACAGTGGATAGAGCACTGGACCTGAGGTCAGGAAGACCCAAGTTAAAATCTGACCTCAGACCAGACACTAGTCATTAAAAACCATGTTTGCCTCAGTTTCCTCATCTGTAAAATGAGCTGGAGAAAGAAATGACAAACCACTCTAGTATCTTTGCCAAGTAAACCTCAAATGGGGTCACAAAGAGTCAGATATGACTAAAAATGACTGAACAACAACAATCCAGCCTTACTGACTCAGAGGGTGTGTACAAGGGATAGGGAAATAAAGTTGATAGAATCACAGATTTAGAGCGTGGACAGGACCTTAGAGGCCATCAAATCCAACCTTTCCTTTTACATATGAGGAGCATAAAGCGCAGAGAGGTTTCTTTTCCCTGGATCACACACTCAATGTGTATCTGAGACTGGATTTGAATCTAGGTTTTCTTGACTATAGAACCCTGGTGCTCCACACCAAGCTGAATATGTAGGGTGGGACCCAATTACAGAGTGCCTAGAAAGCCAGGAAAGCAGAGGATTTTGGTTGTAGCAGTCAAGAGAAATCCATTGTAGATTTTTGAGCATGGGTAGTGACGTGAGGAAAACGTTATTTTAGAAAATTACTCTGTTGTTGGTTTATAAGAGGAGCAGTGGGTTTGAGGTAGAAGAGACAGGAAGAAAGGGAACCAGTTATAGGACTGTTGTAAAAACCTGGGACCCAAGTAATAAGAGCCTAGAGTGGGATGGGGGCAGAGAAAAATAGTGAGGAAAGGGCAGAACCATATGCAGGAATGTATATTACTGGAGACACAGAAATTATTTGGGGACAGATAAAAATGTAAGTTACTGTGTAAGAAACTGTCCATTCCCAAGTGAGCAATTCACCCAAATCCCTCATTGAGGTCAAAGATCCATGAACAGGCAAGCTCAAGTTTACTACCTCTTCCACAAGACAGTACTTCAGATACTTGTAGATAGCTGTCATACCTCCTTTACCTTCTCCCTTCCCAAATGTATAGTTTTCTGGTTCCTTCAGACAACTTGTATATTATATGATTTTCAGGGTCTTATTTTCCCAGTTGCCCTTCTCTGGAAACCCTCTAATTTATCACTGTTCATCCTAAAATGTAGTGCACAGAATTTGGCACATTACCATAGAGATGGTCTGATCAGGGTAAAGTACCATGGACTATAACCTTCCTTAAAAGAGATGTCTCTGTTAATGATGCCTAAGACTGCATTAACTTTCTTCGACGCCACATCACCAGGCTGACTCATATAGAGCTAGCAGTCCACTAAACCCTCTTGATCTTTTAAATTTCTATCTAGCCATGACTCCTCTATCTCAAACTTGTTTTTTTTTCCCAAACCCAAGTATAAGATTACATTTATCCCTATCAGATATTATTATGTTAGATTTCACCCAGTCTTCTAGCTTGTTGAGACCTTTTGGAATCCTGTTTCTGCCATCTGCTGTTTTAGCCATCCTCTCTAGTTTGTATTTCGATTTTTAAAAATTTATTTACTTTTAGTTTACAACATTCAATTCTACAATCCCTTGAGTTCCAAATTTTGTCCCCCTCCTTCTCCTTCCCCCTCCCCATTGCAGCATGCAATCTGATATAGGTTCTACAAATGCCTTCGCATTAAACATTAGTCAAGTTGTAAAGAAGAGTTATAATCAATTCTCCAGATTTGTATCATTAGAATTAGTGTATAAGCATCTTGAAGGCAGGGATGGATTTATTCTTTATGTCTTTATCTCTAGTGCCCAGCGCAGTTCCTAGACCATAGTTCAGTTCAGTTCAGTCATTTTCAATCATGAACAACTCTTTGTGTTGGGGTTTTCTTGGCAAAGATATTGGAGTAGCTTGTCATTTCCTTCTCCAGCTCATTTTATAGATGAGGAAACTTGAGGCAAACAGCATTAAGTGACCTGCCTAGGGTTACACAGCTGCTAATTGTCTGAGGCCAGATTTGAACTCAGGAAAATAAGTCTTCCTGACTGCAGGTCTTACACATTGTCCTGGGTCACCTACCTGCTCATAGTAGGTGCTCAATAAATTCTTGTTGATTGATTGATCATTTGCTAATTTGATAAGCATTTCATCTAGGCCTTTATACAGGTAATTGATTGAAAAAAAAAACAACTTAAAAGACTGTTGCAATAGTCCAGGAGTGAGGTGGTAACGGTATGATCCAGGGTGTTGTCTGTGTGAGTGGAGAGAAGGGGATGTATATATTAGATGTATACATTAGAAAGTAGAAATAATAAGATTTGTCAACATATTAAATGGGTGGGCTGAGCAGGAGTAAGAAGTTGAAGATGATGCTACAGATGATGCTATAGATGAGCCTGGATGAATGAGAGAGTTATGATGCCCTTGACAGTAACAGGGAAGTTGGGAAGTGGAAAAGGTTTGGGGGAAAGATAATGAGATAAGTTTTGAGCATGTTGAGTTTGAGATGCCCACAGAACATCCAAATGTGAGTTGTCCAAGAGGCAATTGGGGAGCTGAGAAAGGAGCTCAGAAGAGAGGTTAGAGATAGACAAATGGATCTGAGAATCATCTCCAGTGAGAAGACAGTTGAACTCTGGGAAGTTGATAAAATTACCAAGCAAGCTTTAGGATAGAAAGAGAAAAGAAAAAACAGACCAGCATGAGCCTTGGGAGGCATCTCTGGTTAATGGGCATAACTCAGAGAAAGGAGACTGAGTCAACCGGCTAAGAGAAGAACCAGGAGAGACAAGTGTCACAAAAACCTATAAAGGAGTAAGTCTACATGGGAAGAGGGTGAACAGTAGTGTCAAAGAAGTCAAGAAGGATGAGTTTTGAGAAAAAGCCATTAGATCTGGCAATTAAGAGATCACTGGTAAAATAGTCTAGAATGGTGAAAAATCTATGACATGTATGAGAAACTACTCATTTTTAAAAATTAGCAAATCTTCAACAACAGTGAATTCATACTACTCTTTTTGTCAAAGGGTAGGATAAGCTAGTCATGTAGTAAGACAGTCAGAGATAAACCACTGGATAATTCTTTTGCTTCACAGGTATCTATGTAATGTCACAATATAATAGTATCTATAAAGTTCTTTAAGGTGAGAAAAATGATTATTAATAACCAGATATTGGGAAGATCTAGAGTTTCCCCCTTTTTCTAAAGTCCCTGATTTCAAAAGTTTAGTCTCTTGAAGGACATTACTGATAATGAGATTGGACTAACTTTCTTAACAGTCTTGTTCAGACCAATGTAATGGGAATGGGAATTTGAAGATCTTCCCTGCTCCTTAATCGGGGGAGTTTGAAGAGCTTCCCTACTTTGAAAGTAAATTCTGCCCCCTGATAGGCTAAATGTGGTCACATGGAGCCTGTGGTGGGAGGAGTTTGCTAAAGTGAAGCAGAGCCCACAGGAAGCTGGTCAGAGCCAGAGAGATGGTGGAGGAGAGATGATGCTCAGGCAAGGAGTCAGACTTGTGAGTAGATATTGGTCTTATATTGGTTTGTGGGAAGGCTGAAGGATGCTCTGGCTCTCAGAGTTGTTATAGCTTCTGAATATCTTTGGTACCATGATGGAATTGGCTTACTGGTTTTGGGAATGGATTTTCTGGTGTCTAAATAAATGTTTCAGTTCTATCCTGTATCTGGAGAGTTTGGTATATTTTGTGATCAAACATCATGCTATACTTATAGTCATGGTCTTTATCTTGATCATGGGTGCTGTAAATATTGCATTGGCACTACAGCCCTGGGGGGGAGGGAGAATGGGAGGAAGGGCATTATGCTCTAGTCAGGTTTGGGTGGGGACAAATTCTTTGATTAGCTTGCCCAAGGCTGGGGATGATCTAGGTATAGGGATAGTCTCTCCTTGACATTATGTCACTCTCAGCCTGCTCATTGCAATATTCATTGCAATATTCATTCTCTCTCTCTTTAATTGTTAACAAATCAGAGTTGATTGACACCCTCAGGAGTACCCCTTTTCCAAAGGCCATATAAGCCATGAACCCATAACCATAATTGTCTTTGATCTAAGAGAGAGATGGTCAAATGACCATCCTTTTATTAATAAATATGCTGGCATTATTTTTTAAAATGATTAAATTAGTCAGAAATTATATCTCTCAAACTTTTTAAATGTCATAAAGGTTTGCAAATGCATTACCAATATTGTATTTGAATCTCACAAGTATCTCGGGAGGTAGGTGCCCATTTTGCAGAGGCAGAAAGAGATTAAGTGGGGAAGAGAATAAACATTTATTTTGCACCTAATTATATGCCCAGCACTATGCTAAACACTTTTTAAAAAAACAAATATTCCCATTTGATCCTCACAACAATCTTCCAAGGCAGCTGCTATTATTATCCCCACTTTATAGTTGAGGAAACTGAGGCAAACAGTTAAGTGACTTGCCCAGAGTCACACAGCTAGTAAGTGTCTGAGGCTGGATTTGAACTCAAGTCTTCCTTTAATCCAGGCCCCGTCCTCTAGCCACAGCACCACCTAGTTGTCTCCAGAAATCTAGATCAGAGATCTAGAAGAAAGGCCCCACCACACTGAGGTGGACCCCAAAAGAAGGATTTACAGGAGGATAAGGACAAGCTTTTCTCAGTGTTAGAAGGCATTTCTAGATGACCATATACACATCTGTGGAAGAGAAATAATGCCCCACATTGATGAGCTCTGACTCACAGAACTAAGTACATGGGTCAGAAGAGTGTCCAATTGATAAGATATTTGATAGGATCCTTGAAGAATTAAATAAGCCCTACAGAGCTGGGAGGCTTGGTTAAGTTGGCTCAGTGAATATAGCTCTGGGACTGGATGCAAGAAGACCTGAATTCAAATCCAGTCCCAGACACTTCTAGCTGTGTGACCGTGTGCAAGTCACTTAACTTCTCTTTGACTCAGTCTCCTCAATTGTAAAATGGGGGTAATAACAGCACCTCCCTTGCAAGGCTGTTGTGAAGATGAAATAAAACAATTTTTGGAAAAGTGCTTACTTAGCACAGTGTTTGTAGCAGGTGCTCTGTAAATGCTTAATCCATTCTCTTCCTTAGATGGTTTACTGGAATGCTCCAAGATTAAGTGACTTGCCTATGGGCTAGCAACTGGTTTGTGGAGGGTAAAACTTGAACTCAGGTCTTCCTGACTTCAAAACTAGCCTTCTTTCCACTTCAGAATGCTGCCCCTGAGGAGTTATCGGATGAAAAATTTTGGGAACCATTGAACTTGAGGCTATGGAAGCTATAATGCACATGGCTCATGATCTGTAAGAAACTGATTAGAGTATGCCTGTATTCTTTTGTAGTATTATAGTAAAGGTAGAGCATGAGACTGCAGAATCTTGATTTGAAAAAAGGGATTTGATGAGGGCTCATTAAATTTTAATCATGAACTGAATTCAAAATAAATTGAAAACTGGTTGACAGAATGCAAACAAAGGGTGCCGATAAATGGTTTTGGGGCTTAGTTAGGAGAAGGTTTCCAGGAGCTTGTGAAGCAAAGATGGGCTGAATTTAATGAAGGTGTGAAGTATCTGCAAGAAGGTAAATAGTATAGTAATTAAATGGAGTAAGAGCAGGAGTGAGGCTCCTGGATGATTAATAAGCTGGAGAACTGATTCCTACGCAATCAAAAGGGGGGAAAAACTAGATTTCAGCAGCTGCTTAAGGGGTCTGATTTTTCTTTTTTTGGTCAGCAATAGATTGTAAGAGTCCTTTGGAATCTATACATCCTCTGAACAGGTAGGTGGTTCTTATGTTAACCAGGCAACACATATAGCTCAGTTTTATATAGATTTACATGTTTCAAGATTGCTATTAGGAAAGTCCAAAAATCTGACTTTTGTCAGAATTTCAGTTACAGTTTTTTTTAATGTCTCACTTGGTTACTAGTGAGAGATATTTTATAAGATGATTTCTAAGAATCAGGGATAAAAAAATCATTTAAAACTCTGCTAATAAAAAATAAAATAAAACTGCTAATATTTAGTGCCTCTCATCTCCTCCCCCAAATGTATGCAAACTTTATAGTATTGGTCTTCTTGGTAAATAATTGTAGAGGCCTGGTTTTGAGTGAGCTCCTTGGCCAAGAGTCAAGCTCTAGTGAACAAATACTTCCAACCTTACTTGCAAAATTTCCCAGACATAGAAGTTCTTCCGTTTTGCTTGCCAAAGGATTTGAAATAGTGGCAAGTGTTGGAGCCAAGGGAGCCCTAACTGCCCTTTTGAAAAAAAAATCATGCTCTGTAATTCTCCCAATGCAATGACTTGCTCTAAATTCAATTGGCTTTGGGCATCTTTTTGAAACTTAGAATGTGGGAGCTACAGCCACCAACATTTCTTTGCTAATTGACTATAAACATTCAGGAAAAAAAGCTGAAACCATTATATGTATTCAATTAAATTCAACAGAGCATTGATTAAGCCCTGCCTGTATACAAGACATAATGTTAAGGTGTTAGAAAAAGCAAGACATTAAAAAGCTGTAGCTGCAGGTCCATGAGGGGGATCTGGAATGGTAGCACTTGAGCCTTCAAGAAAGCTAAGGACTGTAAGAAGCCAAGACAAGGAGGGAATGTCTTTTTGGCATGTGAAAAGAAAAGGCACAAAAGAAGGAGACGGAAAGGTTAGTTCTGGAAACAGCAAATATTCCAGATAAAGGAGCACATGATGAGTGAGGCAGGGAGAGAAGAAGAGCAAACCTCAAGTCTGGAGAGGGCCCTTTAGCTGGAAGTCGATGGAATACTGGAAATTCCTGGAGTTAGGAAATAATTTGGCAGAACAGAACCAAGCCTCTTAGAGCAAATAACTTCCATGACTAAACCCAAATGTGTGCCCGTGTGCACACTCATGCATGTAAACTAAGTATCTGCCAATAGCCAAATATGCCATGATTGGGGAAGGGAGGGAGGGCAGTGGAGCAGGTGGTGGAGAAGGCAGAGGTATTGTAGCAATGCTTGGCATAAGGTCCCCAATTGGAGAATAAGGGCACGATAGCAGGGTCCCAGCCACAGAGTGGGATGAAGGCTCATGAAGGCACCCACTCTCTAATCACCTTTTAGTTTTCTTCCCTCCAACCTCTTCTTCAAGACTTGTGCTCATACACATTAGCACATATGCAGCCATAAGTACACACACAAGCAATTGGAGAGAGGTGAGTCTAGGCAAAACATGGAAGAAATAGTGGACTTGTGATGCATCAGAAGGTAGAGAAACAGCCAAGAAGGTGAAACTGTCTTAAGGCCAATGAGCACAGAGTTCATGAGAGAGAACCTGAAGCAAAAAAAGTTCCTGATACAAATATGACACATCACAGAGAGGCAGTGGTGTTGTGTTAACTTTTTTTAAAAAGCCAGATAGTTGACTTGGGCTTGTCTCTCTCTCTCTGTTAGAATGTAAGCTCCTTGAGGGCAGGACTTGTTCCACTTTTGTCTTTGCATCCCCAGAGCCTATTAAGAGCAGCTAGATGACTCAGTAGAGACCTGAGTTAAAATGCTACTTCAGACCCTGGCCAAGTCACTTCACCTCTGTTTGCCTTAATCCACTGGAGAAAGAAGTGGCAAAACGCTCCAGTATCTCTGCCAAGAAAACCCCATGGCCGGTATGGTCCATGGGGTCATGAAGAGTTGAACATGATTGAAATACTGAACAACAAAGGAGCTTAATCAAGGCTAGATTGATTGATCCATTAATACTAATAATAAAAGCTAACATTTTTATAGCATTTACTGTTTGCCAGGCACTGTGTTTTCTTCCATTAGGAAGGAACACATCATTTAATGTGTCTTGTTTTTGCTCACATTATTTTGCTGCTGATGCTTGGAGTTAATCTATGCTTTAAAAAGGGAATGCAAGATTTCCTGTAGCAGAAAACTGATGCAAATTCAAAGGATTCCCCTGTTTCACATTCAACAACATGTAAAAATACAAACTTAATTTAGACCATCTAAACACAGTATTTCTTCCTTCTCTCTTTCTCTGTCTCCCTCTCCCTCCCTTCCCCCTTCCCCTTCTTTCTCTTTCTTCTCTATCAAAAGAAAATTCCCCAAATATTATGAATTCTCTTTTCTTCCTTCTTCGTTTTCAAAGATCTTGACAAACTCTAACTTACTCTGTCCCTCGGGCCCACTATCTATCTTCCTAGATTGATTTCTCTTCCTGATTGCCAATTGTATGAGCATGCGCATGTTACTGGTTATAAGTTGAGGGTTTAAAAGAGAACCGTAGAAAGAAGAAATTACAAGCTATGTGACCCCAGGCAAGACATTTAACTTTTCAGAACCTGCCTACCTCATGGGGTAGGAATGAGGAGGAAAACAGGTTTTTTTGGTTGTCGTTTTTTTTTAAATATTAAGTGCTAAAGTTGGTTTTGGTTTGTTTTGTTTTACTAGTTGGGGGAGGGTAGTCTAGATCAGTGATTTCATCTGTATAGCATATTCTCAGTTAAGAAAAACTTCTACCAATGAAGATCTATATGGAGTCTTAGTTGCCTGGAACATTGAGAGATTAAGTGGCTTTCCCATGATCACAAAGTCACTGTGTGTTACAGACGGGACATGAACCCGTGGCATACTCACTTGGACCAGCTGTCTATCTAATACATCATGCTGTCTCTCAATCTGCTAATTATCATTATCTTTATTATTATCAGTATTATTAGTATTATCAGTAGTAAGAGTGGTAGTAGTAGTAGTAATTGGAGAAGGAGAAAGAAGAATAGTAACTCATGAATCCTAACAGAAACCCCTGGTGAAATAACCCTGCTAGGAATGTCCCTACACAGTGAGCATCTTATCCCTAAGAACATTTCCTCTCCCAAATTTTTCTGACATTTCGGAGGTTACCTTCCTTGTTAGCTAAACTGGTGACCTGCAAAGAGGGGCAGTGGCCATATTACTAAGAGTCTGACCATGCTTTCTCAGCTGGCTGATTTGGGGCTACAGAACCATAAAAATAGGATTGTGGCGTGACATTTGGGAATCAAAGCTGTCTTGGCAGCTGAGCAATATTTAACCCAGCGTTTGATAATGGTGTTGTGGTATTTGACTATAAAATCCAAAACCCCGTCTCAAGTGATGCATCCTTGAAAACTCCAGAATCCTTACGCCATCTAACCCTGAAAGAAAACAAAACATCCTAAAACCTGTACCCTTCAAAGCCATAAACATGGCATGGGATAGAAGGGGAACGGATATCAGCCTCCATCATTCAGTCAGTCAACCAATAAGCCTTTATTTATTAAGGTATATGTTGGTACTGGTTAGGCTCTGAAGATTCAAAGACAGAAGGATTTGAATGTATTTAGGGTGTCGCAACACAATCACTGCCCTCAAAAAGCTTACATTTTAATGGGAAGATAGATTATAATAACAGATAAGTTAATATAGGCTATATACTAAATGACTATACAGTGACTGGGGGAGGAGGGCTCTAGGAACTGGAAAAATCATAAAAGGCCTCTTGAAGGGTCGGTATATCTCATTCAGCATAAGCCTATTCTGAATTTCATTTATGATGCCTGCTGGCAGTTGCCAGAAACACAAGAAAGTTGGGGGAGGGGAAACAAAGAAAAGAAGGAAATTGTTGCCTGGATAGCATTAAGTATTCTTTATGTCATCAAACAGGGTTCCTAATCACATTTTGTCAACCTAGAGAGTGTACAGGATGTGTTCTGTAGTTTCCTTTCCGAGGATATTAAAGGTGTCACAAACATTTATTACCCCCAGAAAAGAGTAATTTCAGCTGCTCAGTAATTCTGCACTTTTCAGCTGCTAGATTTGCCAGTGAGTCCTTTGGACAGCACTCGCTTCACTTTAGTGGGAGCTATAAAGTGATCTTTTTTTTTCCCTAAACAAAGTTCATAAAATCCTTTCTCTTTTCTATTCTAGTCCATATTATTTGACCCTGGCCCCACAAGTCATGCCTGAACCACAAGCAGCCTTCCAGGGGACACAGTTGAGTTAGCTGTCTGTGCTGACACACCCAGCCCTTGTTACAAATGTTTTTGGTAAAAGTGGGTGAATCAATGGCTAAGCAGCAGAGAGAAACCTCAGTGGAAGAGGAAACAGAAAAGAAATGAAGATAAGAGTGTTTTTTCCTTCCCTTCTAAACCGGTACCCCTGATGCCCCCTCTCCTCACTCCAATATGCATCCCTCCCATTTGCTTACAAATCCCAGATGGGATTTCACAGTCTATGGTTCAAGCATTTATGGAACACTTACTCTTTAATTCAGCAAGCATGTATTAAATACATACTGTGTGCAAGTCACACTATGCTAGGTGCTGGGAATGCAAAATGAAATAAACAGTTGCTACTCTCAAGGACTTAGAATTGATTCGGTGTAATGCACAATAAAAGAACCCATTTATTCTATGGAATGCCAGTGGTACCAGGCACTGTGGGAGTTACAAAAATAATGTTACCCAGGTCGCTTATGGGGAGACATCATTAAAAGACACAAAATAATTAGGCCACTGCTAAGGCCATCCATCATAGCTGTCCCTGATCTAATACAACTTAATTTCTTTTTGGTGGTTGTGTGCTTCTCGGGGTGGGGGTGGTCTTTCCTATGCCAGTACTAAAGAGACCTCCCACAAAGTACAGAACACTGGAGAACATTAGTCTGGGGTTAGCTTCTAAGATCCAGGATAGCCCTTCTGTACTAGTTTTCCCTAAAGGTTCCTTTTTAGAGCCAGGAAATGAAAGGCTTCTTGAAGGAAAACATACCAGCCCACCAACTAATTGAAAATTGGGAGAAGCTGCCTGGCCTGAGCAAGTGTTGATTTTTCTCAGCTTTGAAAACATGGATGCAAGAAAACTTGGGAACTGTCTTCCCAGCACTGCCATTGACGTGTCCTGTGGCCCAAGGCCAGCCACTTCCTTTCTGCCAGTGTTAGCTCTCTCCTCAGGACACATGGGGATCTGTCATCTTATTGTGGGAACACCAGGTTCCCCAAACAAATGTTTTCCCAAGCAAGATTCGAAATTTGAGAACAGAGTACTGCTTCCCCCAAAGAGTTAATTTTTGCCTCGTTGATTGAAATTCTAAACCAAGCAACACTCTAGCAAGAGAGGGAAGGATTTCACTATGCTCTTCTTTTTCTAAACCAACGCCGGAGAAATAAAGGGTGGGGAGGGAAAGGGGATGGGCAAAGGAGACAGGCCATTTCAGGAGACAAGGAAGAAAAACACAATTTTTAAAAATGGGTCAGTAGCTAGAAACAAGATCAGGCAGGGCAGCAGCGATCTTGAAACAACTCACCTTAGAATCAGGATGGACGAAGCCTGACAGAACCCAGGGGAGGGGAAGAGGCAAAGGGAGGAGGGTCCCTCTCTCTCTCCCTTCTCTCCCGTCACTTCTTAAACAGTCCTCAGGGTTTGGGTTGCTCTGGGTGCAACTCTTTCTCTCTCTTTCTCTCCCTGTCCTGTCTAGTCTCAGGTAAGTTGCAGAACAGGCTTTGAATCAGGAAGTGGAAGCTGTATGCAAATCACAACTGAGAACTAGAAAGCTCTGTCTCAGTATTTTCCTGTGGGGGAGTGAACTTACAGCAAAGTCGCTTCATTTCTTAAAACCGAAACCTCTTTCATGGACTAGAAATGTCCAGTGACCAGTTAGGTTTTCTTTTCCCCTAGGCGTCTAGGACTAAAGAAATTGAGTGGAGGCATGCCAGTGGGACTTCAGTGGCTGTGGCAGCTCCCTTTGGCTCCCAGCTCCCAGGGGAAGTTCTCCTGGTTAATTGTTGTTCTGGCTCGTTAATTGTTGTTATCAATTAGTTCAGGGCTCCCAACGGGAAGAGGAAAAAGGTTTCATGGGAAAAGAGGGTGAGAAGCTGTAGAATGGGAAAGAGGATTTGGAGTAAGAGGAGCTGTGTTTGGATCCCTGGAAGAGTCTTACTTGCTGTGTGACCTTGGGCAAATGCCCTCAGCAGTCTGAGCCTCAGTATTATAAAATAAGGTGACTGAACCAGAGGACCATTCGTGTCCTTTCTAGCTCTAAATATGGAATCCTATAAAATGAAGACACTCCTATTGTAGAAGCTAATTTTATTAAAAACAAAACAAAACACCTTGGCTCTTGAGTTCAGAAGAATTCATTCTGAAGTGTTCCTTGTTTGAGACATGGCAAAAGTCAATGGATCTGTGACTACTTTTCAAGCTATGTTGCTCAGCTGGGGTTTCATCCTGGTTCACTTTCATAAAATTCAGTAAATTTCCCTGGTCTTTCATCAAATCCATTTAATTTCCCATCTTTTAGTCAGTCAACAACTTGGTGTAGTGAAAAACCCAGCTGGATTTAGGGTGAGAAAGTTCTGCCGCTTCTTACTTGTGTGTGATCTCTGGCAAGTCAAGTTACCTCTCTAGGCCTTGGTTTCCCCAACTGTATAACGAGGGGATTGGATTGGTTAGGTGATCTCTACCTAAGATCACTTCAAAGTCAGTACATCACCCTCCTCATGTTGTTGGTCCTCTTCAAGAACAAAGAATGAACAACAACAACAAAGTCCCTTCCAGATCTAAATTTTACTGTGTCACCTGTGGCTCAGGTGATAGAAGGCAGTCTAAACAAAATAAAGAATATATGGTTCCTTTTCCTCCAAAAGCCCATAGTTTTATGAAGTCTCTGGGATAAGGACTAGACCTGTAATTTTATTGATATAAGGAATTCCCAGATAAGGAAATTCCTTCCACCAATGTAGGTCAGGGATGGGGGCAAATGCAAGTTGGGGTATTGGGTTTAAATGTAAGAGGAAGTAATTCTAGCTCTGGCCTTAAGTAAATACAGTTTCAGACAGCTAGTCACCTCTGACCCGATTCACTTGTGCGATTTAGCTTGCCCAATAAAAGGGACCTTTCTGCTCCCTGCAGTTGCAAGCCCTCTTGTGCCACCCAGTCTCAGGCAGGATTCTTACATAGCAAGATGTCTCCAAGTTGTTTGACCTTTCCAGCCCTTTTCTTAAGCCATGGAGATCTGGAGCCTCTAGATTTCTGTATAAACCCTTTATCTTATCACATTATCCAGGTTTGTATCTATATGGGTTGGACCTGGTTTGAATTTTTGAGATTGAATTATATCCTACTGACAATCTAAACTGGGCTTTTCTTTGTCTTAAAATAAGACGTAGCCCCCTTGATTTCCAAACTCATCATTGGGAAATCTCATTATCCTGCAAGATTGAATCTGCCTGGGTGTTCACATCTCATCAGTACCTTCTGCCCCTCTGATTGAACCCTCTGACTGAGGGCAGGGCCATGAGTTCCAGGGCCTGTATTTAAGAAAGGGGCTCAGCACAGTCTTCTACACATTTCCCACCAGGCACTCTGCTTTGGGACTTTTTGGGGACTTATCCATTATGCTGTCACCATTCTCCACTGATCTTTTTCAACTTCCTTTTGTGTGTTGTCTTCCTCCATTAGATTTTAAGCTCTTTGATGGTAAGGACTCTTTTCTTTTTTTAACTTATATTTGTATCTTCATCACTTAGCACAATACCTGACACATAATATGTCCTTAATAAATGCTTATTGAATTTAAATTTTTAAAAGTTGCATAGGGGCACTGAGAGGTTATGTAACTTGACCAGGCTCACACAGCCATATGTATCAGAGCAGGGACTAGCTCTGAGCCCAGTTCTCTGTTTACTGAGTGATGCTGCCTCTATGGGAATAGGAAGATGAACCCTCATGGAGTTTATATGCATCAGCAACATCCTCCTTATGCTTAAGCTATATTATTAAGAAATAAGAGAACACATTTTTTTTAAGCTCCTAGGACATAATTCTACTACAGGGAAATAACCTAGGAGACTCAGAGCCAACACAGGAACATTTGCCATTGTCGGGTATTGAGAATACTTTGGTGACTCCCTGTCATCTCCTGAATAAAGCCTTAACTCCTTGGCCTAACCTATGAGGCCCTCCGACAATCACATACAACCCTATCTTTCCATTTCTTTTTTTCTTTTTTGCTTTTTTTTAAGAGGGGGGAAGGTAGGGCAATTGGGGTTAAGTGACTTGCCCAAGGTCACATGGCTAGTTTGTGTGTGTGTGTGTGTGTGTGTGTGTGTGTGTGTGTGTGTGTGTATTAAGTGTCTGAGACTGGATTTGAACTCAGGTCCTCCTGACTCCAGGGCCAGTGGTCTATCCACTGTGCCACCTAGCTGCCCCCAACCCAACTTTCTGGCCTTTTCTTACATACTCCCTACCATCTACTCCAGGCTCCAGTCAAATTATATTTCTTGTGCCCCAGTTATATCCTGTGTTCTCCTACCTTTGCTGTCAACATTCCTCGTGTTTAAAATGACTGCCCAAAATCTTATCTGTTGCCTATTGAGATCCTACGCAGCCTCCAAGACTGATCCTAAATGCCATTTCTTTCTTGAAGCAGAAATGACATTTTCTTCCTTATACTTCATATAACACTTGGTACTTTGCTTTCACGGGTACCTAGACTTTAGCAAAGCACAATCAAGTCTCTCAGAGTATCTGTATTGTCATTACCACACTTTTCTCTCGTGTCCCTAGACCTGACTCCGTTCACTTGTGCCTTGTGCCCAAGTGCCTTCTTTTCTATGCAGAGACTTTGGGACTCACTACCATGCCAATCTGCCTCAGCACAGTTGCTTGTTTCCAAGTCAGGCATCCCCAGAGTAGAACACATAGACAAGATGTAAAGATGTGAGATAGGTAATAAGACAAATGGATTTAGAACTGGTTGAATAACTGGATGTAAAGGGGAGTCATTAATGATTCAATGTAAGTCAGTCAACAAGCATTAGTTAAATGCTTGCTATATTCCAGGCACCATGTTAAGGGGAATACAAAGGAAAATTCCTGCCCTCAAGGAGTTTACATTCTAATATAAGAAATGCCATGTACACATTTAGTTATATGCAAGATAATAATCATGTTTGTTTACCACTTTAATGTTTGCAAAGCATATGTTATCTCATTACTCCTCCCCAACAACCCTGAGAGGTAAGTGCTATGATTATCCCCATTTCACAGATTAGGAAACTGATGCTGAGATAGCTTAAGTGACTTGCTCAGAGAACACAGCTAGTACATATGATTCAGGCAGGGTTCAATCAGATCTTCCTTCATCCAGTGCTCTATCCACTTTGACACTTAGCTACTCCAGCTCTGGTCAACATTTAAATGCCTTGGATAAAGGAATAGATGGTATGCTTATTATATTTGCCAATGACACGGAGATGGAAAGAACAGTTAATTCATTGGATGACAAAGTAAGGATCCCCCCCCAAAAAAATTTGGTTGTCAAGGCAAGGGTTCTTAATCTAAGACCCCCAGAACTCTGTTTTTTAATATTTTTATAACCAAATTTCAGGATAATTGATTTCCTTTGTAATCCTATGATTTTATTTTATTCATTTAAAAACTACCATTCCCATCAAGTGCACTGCTTTTGGACTTCTCTGACACTATCAAACATGTCTTCCTAACTCATCACTGGGAAGCCTCACAAGCTGCAAGACTGAATTTCCCTGGGTTAGAATAAGGGGCCAAATTCAATAAGGTAAAATATAATAGACCAGTGGAAATTCATACACTTGATTTTTTTAAAAATCAGCTTCACAGGTACACTATGGGGAAAGGTATGGCTAGACAATAATTTGTGTGAAAAAAATCTGGGGATTTTAGTAGACTGCAACTTCAATGTAAGTCCAGAATATGGTATGGGAACAAAAAAGGGTCAGATGGCTTTAGCCTGCATTAAGAGAGGCATGGAGTCTAGAATGAGGAAGGGATACTCTTAAAGTTCCCTGACCTGGTTTAATCATACTGGGACATTGTCTTCCATACTGGCTCCTCTACATTTTTGGATGGGTGTTGACAAGCTGAAAAATGTACAGAAGAGGGAGATCAGTATGGTGAAGGGACTGGTGACCATGTTATAAGAAGATTGGTTGAAGGAACTGGAAATATTTAACATGGAGAAGAGAAGGATTGGGAGTATGTGGGAGGAATGAGAGCTGTCTTCAAGTCTTTGAATGAATGAATGAAAAAATCATTTATTAAGCACTTATTATGAGTCAAACACTATTGTACATGCTGGGGGTATGAATAAGAAAAGCTAGACTAATGTTCTCAAGGACTTACATTCTAATTGGAGAAGATAGAATATAAAAGAGAGTGCAGCTGCAGGACAGATGGAAAGGTCCTAGAGTCCTAACGGGCAGTGGTAAAGTAGATGGAAAGGCCAGAAAGTCCTTATGCTGGTTACTTAAGTAATTAAGGTGATGAGGCAAGGCAGATGGTGCTAAGGCCTGAAGGAGCTTAGTGGAAGGGAAGATGGTAAGGCCTGGTGATCATTTCATGAGAAGGGGTGGAATTTATCACTTTATTCTCATTTAAATCCTGTGAACAGTCAAACAATTCAGGCAAGGGAAAAGGCAAAAGGATAGGATGAGCTGGGTGGTGGTTTCTTTCTGTTATTATTCTTTGATGAGGTTCTGGGACAGCCTGAATGAGGGAGAGGTAGAAAGGTGAATGACATCTAGGTGACACAGTGAATAGATTGCCTGGCCTACAGTCAGGAAGACGAGTTCAAATTTGACATCATACACTTACTAGCTTTCTGACCCTGGGCAAGTCATTTGACCCTATTTGCCTTGGTTACCTCATCTGTAAAACGAGCTGGAGAAGGAAATGGCAAACTACTCCAGTATCTTTGTCAAGAAAACCTTAATTGGGGTCATGAAGAGTTGGACATGACTGAAACATGACTAAACAACAAAAGGAGAGGGGAATGCAAGGGGTGAAGAGCTATGAGTTGGAAGAGCAATTAAATTTATCTTAAGGCAGGCAGAAGGGGCAGTAGGTAGAAGTTGGAAAAAATGCAAATTTCAACTGTATAGAAAGCTTTCCTAACAGTTAAAGCCAACCTAGAATGGAATGGCCTGCTTCCAGAGGTAGCATTTTCTTCTAAGAAAAATCTTCAGGCTAGCTGACCATTGACTGACAGTGTGAAAGAAGGGATTCTTAATCAGATACAGTCTGGACTACATGACTTCTAAAGACCCTTCCAACTTTGACATTCTGTAATGCCACATAGGTCATATTTTATATTACATTTATTTGTGTATATATATTAATAATTCCTTAATGGATGCTGTTTCCAAAGTGGTAGGCACCATACAAACACACCAACCCATCCTGTAAACCCTAATGAGAGTCAGCCCTTGACTCTGATTGAGAACTGGAGTTCAACTTTTGGGAGTTTTTATGTTTGCCCAATCCTAGCATTACTCAGTGTTGTTGCAAAAGCCAGTCAGGGAATACCCTCCACAGATTTAGACCAAGTGCTAGGAAACTCTTTTCTCTGCCTGCTGCAGGATCCTCTGAAGTAGAATCTTGAAGGAAACTGTGGATATATCCATTAGCCCTTCAATAAGCTTTGACTTTTCACTTCTAATTTTTATGATTGCTAGTCAATTTGAAAGTCCTATGGTATTTTAAATAATTTATAATGAACATACCTCATGATTAACATATACAAATCAGGTGGTTGAGTTTTGTTACAGAGCCAGGTAAGTGAATATACTTCATAGAATCATAGATTAAGGGACCTAGAAGCCATCAGTCCAAACCCTCTTTAGAACTTCCTCCTCTTCCCCCACTCCCCTCCTTACAGTCCCTTACTATGTCTAAGCATAAAGTCTTTTGTGGAGAAAATATTTGCATTCAATAAAAGCCTTTTGTAGACAACACCTTGACCCAAAGGAATCAGTCTAAGGATGAGATTTTCAGGTACAATGGTCAATTGGTGTGGGAGATATTTTCCAGACAGTCAATCAATCAATCAATCAATCAACATTTATTAAGCATCTACTGTGTGCCAGATTTGGTCAAGTCTTTCAGATTCAACTTTGGAGATGTTAGGTGTAAACAAGGCAGGTTAACACACTAGACCTCACCCTTGGGGGAAGCTTTGTGCCTTGCTTACTTTTACCAGCTTCCCCAAATGTCTGGTTACAAATGGAACGCTATGCATTTTAGGGAGGAAGAATTAAATTGGTTGATTTCTTAGGAATGAACATCACTTTCCTGGAAGCTCTGAAATCTTATATTTCCTTTTTTTTTTTTTTGAGGCAATTGAGCTTAAGTGACTTGTCCAGGTACACAGCTAGTAAGTGTCTGAGGTCAAATTTGAATTCAGGTCCTCCTGACTCCAGGGCTAGTGTTCTATCCACTGCCCTACCTAGTTGCTGGGGTTTCCCTTAATCTTATAAGGCCAATATACCCATTAGCTAAGTGAGGGCTAACTGTGATTCCCTGAAAAATGTGTCAAGAGGAGTTGGGTAGCCATTTAATTTGTCTCTAAAAGCATTTAATCTTGTTTCTGAACTCTAGTCCTACATTCTTAACTGCCTGTTGTACATCTCTACATGACTAACTTGGCAGCACCCCAAATTCAACAAGTCCTATATGAATGTGACATCTTTCTCTGATAAACTTGTCCTTCTTCCAACTTTCTTATTTTTTTCTTAATGGCACTACCATTCTCCACCATCCTACTTCCACCCTTTCCCTTATCCCCATTAAACCAGTTGCTAAGTCTTATAAATGTATCCGGTTTCTTCTCCACATTTCTTGCATCTGTCCCCTCCTCTTTACTAACACACACACACACACACACACACACACACACACACACACACACACAGTCACTGTCTGTGTTCTGTTCCTCCTCCAGTCAATCAACAAGCATTTATTTATGAAGTGCCTACTATGTACCAGGCACTGTGATCAGTACTGAGGATACAAAGACAGATAGAAGAATTCCTGTCTCCAAGGAGCTTGCATTCTATTGGGGAAGACAACGTGCAATATAAATCAGTATTTACCAAATAAATACCAATTTTTGGTGATGAAGGAGGGCACCAGCAACTGGGGACTTAGGAAAGGCTTCCAGTAGAAGGTGTCACTTGAAACAAGGGAAACAAGGAGGAGATGAGGAGAGCAATCCAGACAAGAAAGACAGTCAAGGTACAGAGATGGCCTAATTGGCTGGATCATAGAATTCAGGAAGGCGCGTGAGATATAGTGAGGCTGGAAAAGTAATTTGGGGCCATGGTGTAAAGGAATTTAAAAGCTAAGCTTACATTCGATATAAGGAACAATGGGAGTCACAGTAGCTTATTGAGGAGAATAGAGCCTTGATCAGATGTGTGCTTTATACAACCACTAAAGTAATCATCTTTTTAAAAAAAAATTAATATATTCATTTTTAGTTTTCAATATTCACTTTTATAAGATTTTGAGTTCTAAATTTCCCTCTCCCCTTCCCCTTAAGACAGGATCTGATATAGGCTATACATATACAATCATATTAAACGTTAAAATAATCATCTTAATGAACAGAACTGAGCATGTCACTCTCTTACTCAACATTTTTTCAGTGGCTACCTCTAGGGTAAAATATAAACTCTTATTCTGGCATTTTAGGCCTCCTGAATTCTGGCTTTCACTTACCTTTCCAGCTTTATTTCTTTTATATCACTCCTTCTCTGAAAGTTATTCCTCCAACTCTACATTTTGTATTTTTCTTCCATGTGTTAGCACAGGCCGTCCCCTATGCCTAGGACAGGGGACAAATATCGAACATCTCATTTCTTGTTTTCTTTCTCTTCCTTCGAGATGCAGGTCAGGTCTCACCTCCTCCATGAAACCTTCTCTTATATTCTCAAATGAAAGTGAGCTCTCCCTCCTCAGATTTTCTGAGTTCCTTTTTTGAATCTCTTTGCTTCCATCATACCCTACATCTTGTCTTAGCACTCCAGTAGAATGTAAGCCTTTTGAAGGCAAGGGCTATTGTCTAAAATGACAAAAAATTAAAATATTTTTGTTTCCTTAGCATTTTTGGAGAGGCAGTCAGGGTTAAGTGACTTGCCCAGGGTCACACAGCTAATAAGTGTCTAAGACCAGATTTAAACTCAGGTCCTCATGACTCCAGGATTGGTACTCTTATTTACTATGCAATCTCAGCTGCCCTGTTTCCCTAGTACCCTGGGATGGGGCATGGAAGGGGAGGGAAAGATGTACAGCTGAATGTTGCAGTGGATAGAACACTGGTCCTAGAGCTCTACAATTTCTTCCTTGGGGAAAGTTTATCTTTAACCTTTGTACCCTCTATAGACAGCCCTAGTTGCTTCTTGGGCCTGAAGTCAGGAAGACCTGAGTTCAAATTTGGCTTCAGACATCTTACTAAGTGTGTGACCCTTTGCAGGTCACTTAAACTGTCTGCCTCAGCTTCCTCCACCGTACAATGGAGATAATGCTAGCATCTACCTCCCAGAGTTATTGTGATGATCAAATAATGATCTTGGTGAAGCACTTAGTACAGTGCCTGGTACACAGGAGGCGCATAATCAATACCTTTTTCCCCTTCTCCTCTTCCTCTGGGTCATGGCCTTCTAGAATTTGCCTTTAGCAATTCTGTTTTTCCTTCTTGAAACTGAGCGTCATAGAATCTTATTTCTGGAAGAGTCCTCAGGAACCACGTAGGCTGCCAGGGATTGTACTTAAAGTATGAGCTTCTCTACAACATTGCTAACAAGTGGCCTTGCAGCCTCCATCTAAAGACCTTTGTTGATGGAATCCCTTACTGCTGAAGCTATTCTATTCGTATCTTGTATATTTTTATGACATATTGGAGTTAGGAAGACCTGAATCCAAATCCTGCTTCAGATACTTACTAACTGTGTGATCATGGGTAAGTCATTTAACCTCAGTTTCCTCATCTGTAAAATGGGTCTCATCATAGCTCCTACTGCACAGAGTTTCTGTGAAGATCAAATTTTATACACATACATATATAGAGACACATGGGCACAGAATATATGTGCATATATGTATATGCATGTGTTTATATGTATGTTATACATATGAAGCTCTTTGTGAACTTTAAAGTTCTATATAAATGCTAGCAATTACTATATGATTGTAATTGATTATTGTTACAAATCCCGTTAAGATCAGATGCTTACTGACTCCCATGGGGACAGTAGAGCAGTTTGATAAGCCAGTCCATGCCATGTTACTAGGCACTGGGAAGAGAAGGCTAGATGGAGAAATGGTTGCCAAACTCAAATAGAAAGGGGGGGTGGGGCACTAAAATGTCCGTAATGATCCCTGCAGGCTGCTTATTGACTCAGAAAACCTATCAAAATTATCCATGTTCTATTTATTTTTATTTATTTTGTTAAATATTTCCCAGTTATATTTTAATAGAGTTCAGGCTGCCACACTAAGGAGATAATTTTGTGGGCCGGCTTACTGTATGTTTGACACTATGATAGAGGAAATCTCCAGGCCTCTCCCCCACCTAGGTCACTCATGGGACAATGATGTGGAACTAACATCCCCTCCTCTGCCATTTAATCCAAGGCACAACAGTGACTCCAATGGTGGGAGTTCTCAGTTAGGGAGGTAATATGAAAGGGGCAGACCCAGGCAGGACAGTCAGAAAGATCACAAAATAAAAGATTTAGAACTGGACAAGTCATAGAATCTAATTATCTCATCTTATATTTGAGGGAACTGAGGTTCAGAAAAGTGAAACATTTTCTCCCAGAGTCACAAGGGTAGCAAATGACAAAGCTGAGGTTTAAACCCAGATTCTCTAAGTTGAGATCTAATGTTCTTGGGGGGCAACTAGTACCTCCTAAATCATACCATGTATGCATCTACCTGTTCTTATGCCATTCCTGTTTGGTCAGTTGGTGTTTCCCTAGGAAAGCTGGATTTGGAAGATGATCCATTTATTTTAGGGACTAATCTGTTTGTGGAAAAGGGCAGATCCTGGGTCTCATCTGGCACAGCAAGATAGATGAGTTCATCATGTTTTATGTACTTGGGTGCTTTGCATCAACCCAGAACCTCTCATTGAAGGCCTCCTCCCCACTCCATTCATAGGTAAGGGTGAACCCCTCTTCCCTCCCATTTATGCTTCTTTTAACACCCACCTGTTTCCTGGTAGGGCCAAAGACTGTCTGTTCCCTACCAGGGATTAATATTCACAACAAGCAGCAAGCAATTAATTTAACTGGTTGAAATTTATTGTTCACTCTCCTTAGCTAGGATCTGCTGGGGGTTTATTTTTTACTGGTGATGCATTACCGCATGACAACTCCAGAGCATCTGAATTTAAATAGTGCCATTCCCAGGTCCTTCCCCACCCCCCACCTTAGCGCCCCTGAACTCTCAGAGCTCTGTGTTTTATACAGTGGCATGTTTTGACAAATGCTGCTGCTGAGAAGGTAATTCTTGGTTTCTGGCCTATTGGAGCAGATGCTAAGCATGGAGCCTAAGGAGGTTTAAGGTTTTGGATTTCTTGCCTGGCACATCTTGCTGGTGACTCATTTAAGTCCAGGTGCTTTGGGAGAGAATTGTGACAATCCTGTTGGGCAACCCCTCCCCAGCCATGAAGGAGGCCAAAGGAATATGCATCCACCTTTCATTCAGGGCCTCAACAGACAGAGCTATAATCTCACAGTAGATTACACATCTGAAAAAAAAAGTATATACTATAAGTCCCACATAGCTCCTCTCCTCCCTATTTGCCCTCCCTATGCCACGATGCTCATTTTCCTGTCTAAAAAGAACTGTCCTTTGGTGGTACTGAAATTTTCAGAACAAAGACAAAGGCTCGCAGGGAGGCTCCAATTTAGATAAAAAGAAAAAAAATTAGGAGCAAAAATAAGGGGGGGAAAGGGTTCATAAATCTGTAGCTGGCTTTTATCAAATCAGAACTCGTAGCTCTCTGCTGACAATCAGCCAACAGCTGAAAGCCACAAGGGAGAGATCCCATTCGCAGCTTCTGGCTGGCTATTAGCTACCAGCAGCCTCCTGACCCTGTTTCCAGGGAAGTAACAGCTGGCAGCTGACACAGGCTCAGGCATGGTGGGCCACTTTCACTTCTCTGGGAATGGATAGGAGATTGGCAGGAAACAAGCATTTAAAATATGGATATTACAAGAGCATTTTCCCCTATCCTTCCTCTACTTCTCTTCCAGAGTCTGCTTTTAGGTGTTAATGTCTATGTGCTGGGGAACTTGAGTAGATTTTTTTCCTCCTTTATTAAAGGATTAGGTGGCCTGGCTTACCCCCTCCCAACATTACTATGGCAGAGAAAAGTCTATTTACAGACTCCTTTTTTTCCCCACAAAAAAAAGTACAAACAGAAAAATACCAACCTCAATAGAATTTCTTACTTAAATATTTCAAGGACCAGTAAACTGGAATGCTCTCTTTCCTTACCTCTGCCTCTCAGAATCCTTGGCTTATTTCAAGACTTAGCTAAAAGGCTGCATTCTATATTAGGCCTTTTCTGATCCTCCCAGTTGCCAACATTTTCCTATTCCCCTACCTCCGTTTCTACACCTCACTGCTATAATCTCTGTTTGATATTTATATAAAACATTTATATATTTTGTACTTATCTATCTATCTATCTATCGGTCTCTCTATCTAAAAATGGATCACAAGATCAAAGTTAGAATTAGAAGGAAACTTGGAGGCCATCTGCTCTAACCCTCTCATTTTACAGATGAAGAAACTGGGGCCCAAGGAGGCTCTATGAATTGCCTAGGATAACAAAGGCATTAAGAGAGTTGGTCTTGGGGGGTGGAGCCAAGATGGCAGAGTAGAAAAAGGACTTCCTCTTCGCTCTGGCTTCCACCTCCTCCCATACATGTAAAAAATGTCTCTAAACAAATTTTTGAGCTACAGAACCCATAAAGTTACAGAGAGAAACAAATCTCCCACTGAAGGAAGCCTGGCAGGCTGGCAGGAAGGGTCTATCACACTGAGCTGCGAGCCATGGCAAGCCCCATGTGAGCTGCACAGTTTTGGCCCCAGGGCAGCCCCAACCAGCAGTGGCAGGAGCAGACTTCAGGAGAGTAAAGCACCAGCAGCTGTGGTGGTTTCCAGACTTCTCAATCCATAAACGCCAAAGACAAAGTAAAAAGGTCAGTGTGTAACTCTTTTGGAACAGGGGTAGATGGAAGAGCACAGTCCGGGCCCTACCCCCAGGATGAGACGCAGCCAAGGCATGGCAGCTGTGATGTGTGGCTGCCTCAGGAGCTCCTGGCCTGTGGATAGTGGGAGGACCAAGTGATCATTCAGAGGGAGTTCAAAAGTCAAGTAATTGACTGGCAACATGAGCAAGTAGAAGAAATTCAATCCTACCATAGAATCCTTTTTTGGGGACAAAAAGGATCAAAGCATGGAGTGGGAGGAAGACAACAAAGTCAGAACTCCTGCATCAAAAGCTCCCAAGAAAAATATGAATTGGTTACAGGTCATGGAGGAACTTAAGAAGGATTTTGAAAACCAAGTAGAAGTGGAGGAAAAATTGGGAAGAGAAATGAGAATGATGCAAGAAAATCAAGAAAAGTGAGTCAGCAACCTGACTGACAAAAATAACACCTTAAAAAATAGACTAACTCAAATGGCAAAAGAGGCCTAAAAAACCAATGAGGAGAAGAATGCTTTAAAAAGTTGAAATTGCCAGATGGAAAAGGAATTTCAAAA
>CM053584.1:271938715-271960202 GCA_028627135.1 Pseudochirops cupreus
GCAATGTAAAATGTCTCATTGGAAAAACCACTGACCTGGAAAATAGATCCAGGAGAGATCATTTTAAAATTATTGGACTACCTGAAAGCCATGATCAAAAAAAGAGCCTAGATGCCATCTTTCAAGAAAGTGTCAAGCAAAATTGCCCTGATATTCTAGAACCAGAGGGCAAAATAAAAATTGAAAGAATTCACCAATCACCTCTTTAAAAAGATCCCAAAAAGAAAACTCCTAGGAATATTATAGCCAAATTCCAGAGTCCCCAGGTCAAGGAGAAAATACTGCAGGCAATCGGGAAGAAACAATTTGAGTATTGTGGAAACACAATCAGGATAACACAAGACCTAGCAGCTTCTACATTAAGGGATCAAAGGGCTTAGAGTATGATATTCTGGAGATCAAAGGAGCTAGGACTAAAACCAAGAATTGCCTACCCAGCAAAACTGAGTATAATGCAACAGGGGAAAAATATGTTCGCATACAGAAGGCATAGGATGAATTGAATATGAAGGGATGATATCTAAAAAAATAAAATTAAGAGGTGAGAGAGGCATTTATTAGGAGAAGAAGAAAGGGAGCACAAGATTAGGGTAAATTATCTCATAAAAAAAGAGGCAAGAGAAAACTGTTACAATTGAGGGGAAGTGCAAGAAGGTGAAAGGTAATGGGACAACCTGATTTTCATTGAATTTGGCCTAAGGAGGGAATAACATACACACTCAGTTAGAGGTATAGAAATCCATCTTGCCCTACTAGAAAGTTAGGGGGTTATGGGGGATTATACAAGAGAGAACAGATTGGGGGAAGGGGTATACAGTAGGCTAGCTATTTTGCGGTGGGGGCTAGGGGAAAGATGCGGAGAAAAATTTGTAACTCAAAATCTTGTAGAAATGAATGTTGAAAACAAAAATAAATAAATAAATTGGAAAAAAAATAAAGAGTGTTCATCTTCTTCCTCCAACTTCCAATAGAATGTAGAGTCCTGAAAGGCAAGGACAATTTTCATTTTTGTTATTTTAGCCAAAGTCTTTAAGACCTAGCAGGTACTTAAAATGCTGGTTGAATTAGAGTAGAACCTTAATACCCCTCCCTTCCCTATGTCCACTTTCCCTTGGACTTCAAAACCATATCCCCTCTGCCTTTCTTCTGTTGATAACTTCCTATTTTTCCTGTATATAGCTTGTTGTGAGGTTCTTGAGAGCAGAGACTATCTTTTGCTTTTCTTTATATAGGTACTGGCATAAAGTAGGTATTTAATAAATTTTTATCGATTGACTGCCTGGGGACTCTTCATCCTGGAACAGCCTACTATACCAGTAGCCTTCTCACTACAGAATATCCTTCTGCAAGACCTACATCACTTCTACCATTGGTGAGTTGACTTAGAGCCTTCATTTTGTTCAGGGTCAGAGGCTTTACCTTCATTCTCCTCCTGGACCTGTCCTTGACTTCAAAACTGTGTTCCCTTGCCCAGGTACCTTTATTCTTCCCTGAATTCCTTCCCACTTCTGTTTTTTAGCTCTTTTTTATGTTGTTCCCTCCTCCCCATTAGATTGTAAGCTCCTTGAGGACAGTTCTATCTTTTTTTTGTTTGTATTATTATCCCCAGAACTTAGTACAGTGCCTAGGATGTAGCAAATGCTTTACAATCCCTTCTATATTGCAACTTTCCCCATTGTGGTTTTGATATATCAAGGATTGGGATAAGAAATTAAATGGGAATTTGAGGAGAGTTTTGTGGAGGCTATAGATGATACTCAAAGGCCAGCAGATGACACAGAAAAAGTTTAGAAATTCAGGAATGCATAAAATGTATGTATAATATTGTAAATACCCCATAAAAGAAAAAAAATCTGATTCTTTCTCTGGTACAAAGTAAAAGCCCAAAAAAATTTTACACAGATTTTCTAGATCATGGGGGCTTCACACCCCTAACCCTTGTGGTGTGGCAGGGATAACTATTTGATCCTTATTTACGCTTTTCCTTCCTCCATTCCTCCCTTCCTCCTCCCTTTTCTCCCTACTTTCCTCCTTCCCTGCCTCCTTCTCTTCCTTCCTTTCTTCCCTCTAGAGCATAGGTTTCCAAACTTATTTGACCTATTGCCCCCTTTAAAAAAAATTACACAGCACCCCTCCCCCCAAAATCTACTTTCTTTTTTATTATTAAATTGGTTTATTTACTTTTAGTTTACAACATTCAGTTCCACTGTCCCTTGAGTTTCAAATTTTTTCCCCATTCCTATACCCCCCATCATGGCGGCATGCATGCGGATATAGGAACTACAAATATCTTCCCATTAATCATTAGTCAGGTTGTAAAGAAGGATTGTAACTAATGGAATGATCAGTGAGAAAGGAAATAAAACAAAACAAGAAAAAGAAACAGAGCAAGTAGTTTATTTCAATCTGCACTCAGACTCCTCATCTCCTTCTCTGGATGTGGATATCTCCTTCAATCATGAGTCTTTTGGAGTTGTCTTATGACCTTGTGTTGCTGAGAGGAGCCCAATCTATTGAAGCTTTTCGTCACACATATTTTGTGTCTGGGATTGTGTACAAATTTCTCCTGGTTCTGCTCTTCTTGCTCATCATCAGTTGATATAAGTCTCTCCAGGTTATTATGAAGTCTGTCTGCTCCTCATTTCTTATAGCACAGTAGTATTCCATTACATTCATAGACCACAACTTGTTCAGCCATTCCCCAACTGATGGGCATCCCCTTGTTTTCCAATTTTTTGCCACCACAAAAAGAGCTGCTATAAATATTTTTGTACATGCGGGCCGTCTTCCCACTTCTCTGATCTCTTTGGGATATAATCCTAGAAGTGGTTTTTCTGGGTCAAACTTATTTATAGCCCTTTGGGCATAGTTCCAGATTGCTCTCCAGAATGGCTGGATCAGTTAGCAGCTCCACCAACAATGCATTAGTGTTCCAATTTTTCCACATCCTCTCCAGCATTTATCATTTTGCTGTTTTGTCATCTTAGTGAGTCTGGCTGGTGAGATGTGGTACCTCAGAGTTGTTTTGATTTGCATTTCTCTAATCACTAATGATTTGGAACATTTTTTCATATGCTTATAGATATCTTTAATTTCATCTTCTGAAAACTACCTGTTCATATCTTTTGACCATTTATCAGTTGGGGAGTGGCTTGTATTCTTATAAATTTGACTCGATTCTTTGTATATTTTAGAAATGAGGCCTGTATCAGAGACACTGGTTGTAAAAATTCTTTCCCAATTTTCTACTTCCCTTTTAATCTTGATAACATTGGCTTTGTTTGTACAGAAGCTTTTCAATTTAATATAATCAAAATTATCCATAAAATCTACTTTCTTTAACCCTTTAACATTTTTTAAAACTTGCATCATTTAAAAATATAAAATATATATTTTAAAAAATGACACATCTGTCCCTCCCTTCATCTCTCTCTCCGACTGCTCACCCTTCCCCTTTTTTCCCCTTCCTTGTCCCCTTCCCTTTCCCTTTCCCCCTCCCCCTTTCCCTCCCTCCTCCCCCTTCCCCATCCTTCGCTCCATCCTTTCTCCTTCCTCTCTTCCCCGGCCTAGACAATGCCGTGGTGGAGACAGCTGAGGAGGCCACTGAGCCCGCCGAGGCAGACATCACGGGGCTGTGCCAGGACATGTTCTCCAAAATGGCCACGTACCTGACGGGAGAGCTGACAGCCACCAGCGAAGATTATAAACTTCTGCAAAATATGAACAAACTGACTAGCTTGAAGTATCTAGAAATGAAAGATATTGCAGTAAATATAAGTAGAAACCTAAAGGACTTAAACCAGAAATATGCAGCACTTCAGCCTTATCTGGATCAGATCACTTTAATTGAAGAGCAAGTAGCAGTTCTTGAGCAGGCAGCTTACAAGGTGGATGCATATTCAAAGAAACTAGAAGCAAAGTACAAGAAGTTAGAAAGGCGATGAAAGAATTCTTTAGGACAGATTCTAACTACAACTATGTTTTATAAGAAACATGTGTGATGGAACTTATCACTAGGCTTCAGTTCCTAAAAGGAAGTGGTGCTGCTGATCCAAGAAGATTCCCAACCCCCACCTCTGGCTGGATGTGTAACTGGCCACCCCGGTGTTTTCCTCAACCTGTACCCCTGGAACCCCATCTTATGTGAGCTTCCTTGTGTGCCCTGGACCAAGGCTCAGAAATCAGGATCAACCCCGTCTGGAGCAGGCGCAGATGAGGGGCTCTCGGCTCCCTGTCTCCTCCCTTGTCCCCCACTCCCCTCGTTACCTGTTCTTCAACTTAATAATAAATGCCAACATATGAAAAAAAAATGACACATCTGAAGTTTAACAATTTATTGTACATTTGTGGGGGTTTTCCTGCATTGAAATTTTGATGACATAATATTGCATCATGTAACTGTATAGTATTGTATTGTAAACAAGTCATCACACACACATATTCCTGTCAATGCACGCTGGATTTCCTGACAATGTGTGACACACTTGCCTATCAACACTTGCTTGTTAAGACCTGTCAGGGGACTTGACCACTGATCAGTTGTAACTTGCATTTTGTTTGTTTATTTGGAAAATAATGTAATCACTATGACTTTAACTCTTTTATACGACAGATGGAACATGTATGAATGAATTTTCAAAATTTTCTTCCCATCTCTTTCCTTCTACTTCCACTGCCCTCTTATTATAATTCAATACCCCCCAATTGCATCATAGGCTAGTACCACCCTCCCATTGTTTCAGCATTCCCCAGGGGGTGGTATCACCCACTTTGGGAACCAAAGCTAGACCACTGTAGTATCTTCTGTTTTTAAATGTATCATCCTGTGAACTTAGATCTTAAAATAAGAAATCAAAGATGATAGAGAAGATAATGTTGTGAGGTTACAGGAATCGTTACCTAATTTAAAGTGGTACTACAAACTATAAAAATACATTTCAAGGTCAGTAAGCCAAACATGTTTCATGATCATATATGTTGCCTGAAGTCAAGGAGTCCCTTCCTCCCACCAAGGGCCCTTGTGTCTGGGCTCCTGCTTGACTAGGTTTATGTCCTGGGGGGATCCTAACTAATCCCAAAGCCAAGGGAGCAGGCTTTCTTTCACTTTCTGGTTCATTGTACCCAAAGGCTGGAGTTATTTTAGGAAAACTTCTTTAAACAAAACTTAGACTTTGCTCCTGTCTAGAGTTTCCCCAAAAGGGATTAAAGGGCTTCCTTCTAGAAAGATATTCAGTGTGCAAAATAGATCAGGTACAGGGGCAGCTGTTTATTTCCTCCACCACAAAAAGAATGCTTGAAACAAATCCCATTGGTATGGGACTCTCTCCTTACTGGTGGAGATGAAGGCTCTGCCCTACATGAAGGGGTGAAGCAGAGTCGGTGAGAGGCCTCTAGCCTTCACCAGACCCTCTTTCAGGACACCTTAAGTGAAAGTTCTGTTTGAGACCTCCATTGCCTCTTGGGTACTTTTCAGGGTCAATTCTCTCTCAGACTGGGTTATGCTTCAAATCTTCTTCTAGTATCCTGGCTTCCAGCTTTGAGAGAGAAAATGAAAGAAGCCAATCTCATTTCAGGTTGGTCTAGGAAAAGATTCTGGGAAAGCATGAGAAGAGCTGGCAGTGTCCATCACATCCCTATGTCCAGCTTGCTGCTCTAGAGACTTTGGGGGAGTTTCCCCTTGGGTGAGATCCTTTTATCTTGGTTGAATTGACTCAACTGATTCCCAGTGAGAGAGCTCCTTCACTTTGTGTTGTCTGGTATATATTCTTCTATGTATACTTTCTCTGATTTCTGTTTCGCTATGATTTGGTTAAATGGACTTCTTTGCTATTTATTATATGTGTTCATTGTGGAACTGGTATTTGCTGGGAAGGGGCTTAAGCTTTGAATATAGAACTTGGGCTGTCCCCTCCCCCCAAAGTGAAAGTGATCAGAAGTTAGATGGAACTTGATCATATCCCCAGACAAACAGTATTTAAGGGAGCAGATAGATATACTTCTGGTTCCCTCTCCTTTTGGCGAGAGCAGAGTGGTGACCCCTGACCCTGGACTCCTGCCTCCCATCCTGGGAAGAATGAAAATCTCCCTTGGAGAAGGTTAGTGGGAGAAGGGCCTAGAGATGTCTTTTCTGCCTCCCTTCAAGTCACACAAGGACACTGTGCTCGCCACAAGTGGAACCTCACTAAACACATGGGGCCCACACTTTTTGCTGTACATAAGACTCAAAATCTTGCATTAAGAAATACTTAAAACATGAAACAGTAACTCATGGTAAGGCTGTTCAGCCAGCCAATAAACATTCATTAAGTACTTACTATGTATCAGACACTGTGCTAAGTCTTGGGGATTCAAACAAAGGTAAAAGATAGTCCCTACTCTCAAGGAGCTCAGTCTAATGGGGGAGACAATATGCAAACAAGCTTTTTATGCAGGATAAATTTGAAATAATCAACAGAGGGAAAGCACTGGAATGGGAATGGGGAAAGGCTTCTTGTGGAAGGTGAGACTTTAATTGGGTCTTGAAGCAAGCCAGAGAAGACAGACATGAGGAAGGAAAGAATTCTAGGCTTGGGGAACAGCCAGTGGAAATATCTAGAGTTGGGAGATAGAGTAACTTGTTTGAGAAACAGCAAGGAAACCAGTGTCACTGGATTGCAGAATATGTGGGGGTGAATGAAATGTAAGAATACTGGATAGGTGAGGTAGGGGGTTGCATTGAAGCAGATTTTAAAGGGATTTAAATACTATAAAACCACTGGAGTTTACTAAGTAGGGGGTGACATCGTTGGACCTACAGTTTAGGAAGATCATTTGACAAACTAGAGAATAGATTGGAGTGAAGAGAGACTTGTGGCAGATAGATCAACTTGCAGATTTTGGTCCAAGTGTGATGTGATAAGGCCTGTACCAGGGTGGTGGCAGTATCAGAGGAGAGAAGAGGGCATGGAGGAGAAATGTGAAGGTAAAATTGACGGGCTTTAGCAACAGATTGGATATGAGGGGTGAGGGTGTGAGAGAGAATGAGAAGTTGAGGATGACATCTAAATTTCAAGTTTGGGTAGTTGGGAAGATGGTGATACCTCTGAACAGGGAATTTTAGAAGTGGTGAGCATGTGGAGGGGGCAGATTATGAATTGAATCTGGGACATGTTGAGTTTAAGATGTCTACAGGATATCCAATTTGAGATGTCCAATAGATAGTTAAAGATAAGAGACGAGATCAGCAGGGAGGTTAGAAAAATAGATTTGAGAATCATTATCATAGCGATGATAATTGAATCCATGAGTGCAGGTGAGATCACCAACTGAAGTAGTAAAGAGAGAAAAGAGAAGAGGATCCAGGACAGAGCCATGTGAGACACCAAGGGTTAGGGGGCATGAACTGGGTGAAAATATAGCAAAGGAGACTGAGATGGAGTGATCAGATAGGTAGTAGGAGAGCCAGGAAAGAGGAGTGTCACAAAAATCTAGAGAGAAGAGAATATCAAGGAGAGGAGGGTGATCAACACTGTCAGAGGCTGCAGAGAGGTCAAGGATGATGAGGATTGAGAAAAGGCTATTAGATTTGGCAATTTAAGACATCATTAGGAACTTTAGAGAGAACTGTTTCAGTTGGATGTGGTTAGATGTTAAGGTTAGAAGTGATGATAATGAGTTTAGAAGTCCAACTGTAGAGAGTTAAGAAGAAGTTAGAGGAAAGGAAGTGGAGGCACCTATTGTAGATAGGCTTTCAAGGAGTTTGGACACAAAAGGAAAGAGGAATATGGGAAAACAGGTGTTAGAGATGAATGGATCAAATGCAGGAGGCCTCACAGGAGCCCATGAACAGATGTAGAAAACATAGGAGATACTCAGAAGGTCATAGAAGTCATCACCTCTATCATACTGCCCTGAGAGGTAAAGACTCCTGGGAAACTTGTGTTACTGTTGAATAGGCATTTCACTTTCACCACTTTGGAAACCTTAAATTCTATGTAAATGCTGTCTTTGTTGGTAGTCATCTTATCCAACAAAGAATGAAACAGCAAGAAATAAGTCCCGTAGCCAGCACCTAGACCTGTCAATGACAGCTAGGGACTTGAGATTCAGTTTTAGGTAAACCCATGTATTCACTGCCAGCTTGAGGTGATACTGGAGAGGAGGAGAGATCCTCCCTGCATTGGAAGCATGAAGAAGAGCTGGAAGAATTTTGGCACTCTTGAAAGAAGGAAAGAGAAAGAGAGAGGAGAAGCAAAAGCTATTTCTTTTCCTTTTAAGGGCTACTGAATGAGCAGCTCTTCCTAATTGCCAGTCATCTTTGGCACAGTACCCCTTTCTCTCCCCCCCCCCCCCCCCATTGCTAGGAACCTCTGGGTCATATTTGTCCCAAGAGGCCAGAATACATGTACCACCTAAGTAACCCAGAGTGAAAACCCATTCCCATTCATACTTCATGGGGTGGCCTTTGAGGGTTCCAGTGCAGCAGATAGGAGGTAGGGCCCTCTGATTTTTCCATTTACATATACACAGGATCAAAGCTCTGGTGAGAGAAGGAAACTTGAGGATCACCTAGGCCACTGCCACTAATTTTGCAAATTAGAGAAGTGAGGCTCAGGGATTAACTCTGAGTTAAGGTGACTTGACCAAAGTCAATGAGGTAATAAATGGCAAAACAAAGATTTAGCCTTAAGACTCCAAGTTTAACATTTCTTCCTCCTATACCTTTCTGCTTCTTTTAACTATGTCCTGGATAGAGAATTCTAATAGTCATGACAAGAAAGAATGGTCACCTAAAGTCAGAAATTGTGTTTCTCTTTATGTCTCTTTCCTAAGCTAGTTATATAAGTTTGTTATGTTTTGAAAGCTATTCGGATTCCATACTTTTTATAACTTCACATGAGGGAACCAAGCTCATCAAATATTTTCATGTGTCTTTGCTCAAAACAGAAGACCTTAATTATATAAATAATTAACCCTGGGAACAGAAGGATACACAAAGGCACAGTTAATGAATTTGCTAACATTCAATATATTATAACACCTATAAATAATTTCTCTGGAATAAGTCCTACTGTGATACCCAGTCATGGTATGGAGATGACCCTGGATCCTTGAAGATGATATTTTGAATTCTTTGACAAATGTCAACCAGTGAAAGAGATAAAAATGCAAAATGACTCTCTTCTACTTTTGTGGTTAATGATGGCAGAATGGTAGAAAAGAGGACAAAGGATTCAAAAACTCAAAGTTTTTATGACAGTTACAAACATTTATTTCATTGTTGGTATTCTTAACATATGATCTTTGTCCATCAATGACTTGATGCATTACTATAGTAATTGAACCACATCTATATTGACATTCTTGATCTAACTGAAGTTAGAGGACAAATTGCTGCTGGATGGAAAGCTGGCTCATAAATTCTCCTCAGAGGCACAAATAAGTGGGCAGAAGAGTTGATTTCATAAGGAACCCGGAGATACCAAGGAACATAATTTCATGAGATCTTTGATCGTTTTACCATGCAGTATTCTTAATGAACTTAAGTATAAAGAAGAACATGAAAACTGCAACTAATACATCCATCTGGTACAGAAGACAAAGAAGAGAAATTCTATGAAAAACTTAACAAGATTTTTTAATGTTAATCTGTACCTCTGTGACTTCAATGCAAAAATGGGAACAGGGAGGATAGCAAAAGACATCTTGGAAAATGTGATTTGGAAGCAAAAATTGAAAGAGGTTAAAGACTATAGGTTACTCAGAAGTTTCATGCTTCAAATCATCAATATTTTCTTCAAGAAGCAAATTAGAAGGCCCTGGATGTGGTGAACATCTAATGACATCACCAAAAAAAAATGAAATTGATCATATCTTAACAGACAGGAAACAACTGGTTACTAATGTGGGAGTCATTTCAGAATCCTAACTGTGTGCAGTCAGATCGTGTACTGTTTAAAACAAAGGTCAAAATAAATATCAAATTAGAACAAAGGATAGAGATCAGCAATAGATTCTGTATGCAATTAGAACTACTCCAATGTGACCTACCTATTTATAATTATTTTTGCACTTTCAGTATTTTTTTTAAAATAAAAAAGTAGTTCAGCATTGTTGTTAGGCACAGTTAGTTACTATTAAATGGGATATATGCAAGCTTGTTTCCTAATAAAGATATGATGCCTTTGACCTCTTAAAATGAAGTTTAATAGATGAAACAAGAGTAAGAGCCAGAATTTTCAAATGGGAGAGTACTTTTTTTTAAGTTTTATTGCAGTCTTGTGTTTATTATAACACATTGATTTCTTGATATTCCCGCTCCCCTGCACCTTCCTTTGAAACAATTGTTTCTTACAGAGTGAGCAACATTTCATATCTGTAATCTTTGACTTCTCTGTTGATAGGAGAGGAGTGTATGTTCTGATCACCTTGTTCCTCAAACAAAAACTCCATCTCCCAGCTCTGGGTATTTTCACTGACTGTCTCCTATACTTAGAATGCTCTTTCTCCTTCTTCTTTCCTGGCTTTCTTCAAATCCCCACTAAAATCCTCCTTTCTACAAGAAGTATTTCCCAATCCCTTTTATGCTACTGCCTTCCCTCTGTGAATTATCTCTAACTATTCCTGTCTAGCCTGTTTGTACATAGTTATTTGCATGTTGTCTCCCCCATTAGACTATGAGCTGCTTGAGAACAGGAACTGTCTTTTGCCTTTCTTTGTATCATCAGTTCTTAGAATGGTGTCTGGCAAATAATAGGTGCTTAATAAATGTTTATTAGCTGACTGACTGTTCTCCAGAACCAAGATTCAACTTGACCTAATTGCAAAAACCTGTTGACTCTGATTAAATGGGAAATGGATTCAGTGGACTCTGATTATCAGTATTTCTAAGAGAAGTTTGATATAAATCAGTTGCCATAGCAAGAAAGCCAAATAAGCCCAGAAACCACCTTAGCCAACCAACAAACATATGATCTCTTTGCCAAATGGCAAGACTTGACAGCGAAGGGCAAGATCAGTTTAGAGTATACATTTATTTGCAAAATATGAAGGAGGACTCAAAATTGAATAGCAGAATGGACTGGTTTACATTTGGGATGTTGCATAATACTTTTAATGCCTCAACTTTCTCTCTGAAAGGCCTGTGCATTTTTTTTCTTCATTTTTCATTAATTATTTTTAACATTCGCTTTTTAAAAATTTGAGTTCCAAATTATCTCCCTGCCTCCTGCGCCTCCATCACCCATTGAAAGGGCAAGCAATCTGATATCAATTATACATGTGAAGTCATGAAAAACATTTTTGTATTAACCACACTCCAAAAACAACAACAACAAAAACCCAATAAAAAGCATGAAACATAAAGAAAGTAAATAAAGTATGCTTCAGTCTGCACTCATGAGTTCATTACGGGTAGGTAGCCCTGGAGTCAGGAGGGCCTGAGTTCAAATCCAGCCTTGGACACTTAACACAAAAAACTAGCCGTGTGATCTTGGGAAAGTCACTTAACTGCAATTGCCCTACCTTCCCCCCCCCCCCCAAAAAAAGCAAAAAACAAAACAAAACAAAAAAAGAGTTCATCAGTTCTCTGTCTGGATGTGGATAGTATTTTTCATCATGACTCCTTTCAAACTGCTTTGTATCATTGTCTTGATCAGAATAGCTAAGTCTTTCACAGCTGATCATTGTTACACTATTGCTGTTATTGTGTACAGTGATCTCCTGGTTCTGCTCGCCTCACTCTGCATCAGTTGATATAAGTCTTCTTAGGTTTTTCTGAGAAATGAGGACTCATGAGAGAAACTTGCTGTAAAAATTTCCATTCAGTTTCCTGCTTTCATTCTAATTTTGGCTGCATTGTTCTTGTTTGTGCAAAAACTTTTTAATTTTGTGTAATCAGAATTATTTATTTTACTTCCTGTTATCCTCTCTATTTCTTGTTTGGTCATAAACTCTTTCCTTATCCATAGATCTGAAAGGTAAAATTTTCTATGCTCCCCCAATTTACTTAGGATTTTACATTTCATATTTAAATAATTTGCCAATTTTGACCTTCTTTTGGCATATGGTGTGATATATTGGTTTATGCCTCGTCTCTCCCAAACTGCTTTCCACTTTCCTAGCAATTTTTGTCAAATGATGAATTCTTGCCCCCAAAGTTTAGATCTTTGTATTTATCAAACACTAGCTTAATATGGTCATTACCTACTGTGTTGTACTATACCTAATCTCTTCCACTGATCTACTACTTTTATTTCTTAGCCATTACTAGATTGTTTTGATCATTACTACTTGGTAATACAGTTTGAAATCTGGAACTCTGGAACTGGAGTAAAGGAGATCAAAGAAAGGATATCAAAGAAAATGCAAGAGTAAAAAAGATGGGCTGACTGGTCACATACTGAGTATGTTCTACCAGTAACCTCATGATGTTAAGTGAAAGCAAGGAGAGCCTCCGTTACACTGAGTGAACCTCCAGTAGTAAATTTATAAAAAGACATAGACAAGAGTTGCACAGGATAGGCAGGGATGAATGGGCTACTATCTGCTACCCACTGACATTGGCTTCCTTGTTCCTTGAATGAGAGATTCAAGTCTTGACTCCAGGTATTTTTACTGGCTGTCTCCCATGCTGGAATGCTCTCTCTCCTCATCTCAGCCTCTTGGCTTTCCTCAAGTCCCAGCCAAAATCCCACCTTCTACAGGAAGCCTTTCCTAATTCTCCTTAATTTTAGTGTTTTTCGCCCATTTTATCCTGTATTTAGCTTGTTTGTACATAGTTGTTTGCATGTTGTCTACCCCATCAGACCATGAGCTCCTTGAGAGAAGGGACTGTTTTTGCCTTTCTTTGTGTCCCCAGTGCTTAGAACAGAACCTGTCACATTGGAGGCACTAAATGACTATTTATTAGCTGATTGAGCATCATAAATCCTAGATTTCCTTATAGAATTATTATGAAGATCAAATGAGACAAAGTACATAAAATGCTTTATAAACAGTTGTATAGATATCTTTGGTATATATTTATATGGTCCAACTGCTTTTCACAACTCCATCTCCAATGTTATTTCTCAAGTAGCACATCAGGTGCTACAACTGAGTGGTTGAATTCAAAATGCAGTAATTTCAGGATCAACGTTAATATGGATCGATCACCACAGATACACCAACAGATCTGTTTTATTCTGGACTTTTTTGTTGTTCTCCTTTTAGCTTCAGATTCTGCTTCCTTCTACCCCCACCAATCCCTGTGGAGCTTAATCTCCCTCTACACTACCTTAGTCTATGAAGAAGAGAGGGAAATTAGGTTCACAGCCTAGCTCAGCTCCTACATGGCATCTGTCCCACCAAGTCCAATTCTAAAGAGTTCCCTTCCTGTGTTCCCCCACCCCATCTCCCAACTTTCTTAGAATTTTGGCTTTTTAGGGTTTCCCTACTGAGTTGGTGGCAGCAACCCACCTGAAATCCCAGGTTCCAAGATCCCCATACCTTAAGATCCTGGATCCAAGACTCTGTTCTCTGCCCCTAAATTGGAAAATGACCAAGGAAATAGACCAAAGCCCCAATGCCATTTCCCTATGTCACACGGTCTGGGGAGGTGGACCTTAGACCTTTCTCCCTTACTGCATGTTGTCTTCTCTGAGTGAACAAGTCCTTCACCCTTGAATGGAGCCTGAAAAGAAAGAGATAAAGCTGCTTCTTCAAATTAAATTCTTTTCTTTAGTTTTAGGCAAGTGATGTTTGTTTAAGAATCTGTGATCTGTAGGTACAACTTTTTCCATAAGCAGCTTGTTATCAGCATCCTGCCATCTTCCATATCTGTGTTCTTTATCCCATTTTTTCAATGCATCTTTTCTCCCCCTGCATCAAGATTATAGCATCATAGATTTAGAGCTGGAAGAGATTCAGGTTATATGGTCCAACTTCCTCATTTTACAAATGAGGAAACTGAGGCCCAGGGAGGTAAAAATTATTTTATTCAGTGTCACACAGGTAACCAGAATAAGTATCTGAACCTAGTTTCTCTAAGTCCAGATTGGGATAATTTCCACATACTGCCAGGAAAGAATCCAATAAAGAGAAAAGAAGGATATAGGACCACGTTCAGCCTAATGGAATGACTCTCTAATAGTGAAATCGCAAGCATACCATCATAGGCTGTTGGGAGAGATATTTTGGGGCAAGAGGTTTAGCATATCTTGTAAAATGACACCATGTCAGTTATTTCCTCCCTGTGTATACAGAAGAACAGTTCTAGTGATAGCTACTGAATAGTCTCTATATAAATGTGAAAAATAATGAAATGAGAAGTATCATTTTAAAAGCAAGATGGGAGTGATGCTTAGTATTTTGTTTCTAATGCACTTTCACACACACTCTCTGAGCACAATCACATACACAACAGTGAATTAAGAAGGATCCTCAAAACAACAACCTCTCAACAAATGTTATAGCACCAGTTCAGCTTGTTGATGTGACCAGTGCACAAAGGATGAACTAGTCATAATGGGGAAGATGGATTGATTAGGCCTATGACACAGGTGGCTATCTATCAAATCACCTTTTTTATTCTGGGCTTGTTCTGACCTTGTTCTCTGATTCTAGCAACTGGACAAGGATCCATTGGGATCCAGTTGTTCTATTTTTCTTCCCCTAAGTCTGATCTCAATAAATAGGGTCCCTATCTTCCTGCTCTGTGCCCAAGATCTGGATTTGACATTCCGTTCCACACCTTAGTTCTTTGCCTTTCTCTAACCATTCTTCTCTGGCTATTTTATTACCATCTACCCTGACTGCTATTGTTCTTTCTGAACCACTGGGTGCTGAAACCATGCATACTCACTCACCTCCTTCCCTCCCCTTAGATTTCCAGCTCTGGAACAGTAGGACATGCCCATCAATTCCTCTCTGCCTTCACTCACCATCCTTCTGACTTCCCAAACCAAAGCACCTCACGTTAGCAACATTTTCCTATATGTGTTGTATCCCCCTATTTAAATCTGTATCCCTAACACTTGGCATAGCACTTGGCACATAGTAAGCACTTAGTAAATGCTTTTTCATTGAATATCAGTCCACTTGGAAACCACAGTCATTCCCCTACAGCTTGACCCCTTCTATTTGTTCCAACATATCCCTGACCTATCTCAGTTGAATGCTAGACTTAACTTGGAGAATTCTTATATGAATTCAGGTTGGCATGCTTCTAGGTCTGGTAAGATTCTTAATTTTCCCCCAAACCTTCTCCCTTTGCTCTTTCAATATGAGGCTGTGACCCTTGTCTGCATAGTACTTGGCTCACATAGCATCCCTGGACTCCTGCCCCCGTGAGTAAGAAAAGTAATTTCCTATTTGGTCTTAAAAGATCCCTCTCCAGTTTTTAATGTTATATTTAACTGAACTTACAGTCACTTCTTCTGGAGGCCTCTCTAGCTCTTGGTCCATGGAAGGCTTACAGGATTGCATTTTGTAAATTTTGGGGGGTGCTCTGGGGATCAGTTTGAATTTTTTCAATTTTTGAGGCAATAAAAACCATGTCTCTATTCTGGGGGTGGGGCAAACTAGAATAGGTTTACTAAATAATTATATAGAAATATGGATAGAGTACTCAGACTCCACCATTCAATAAATAAGTATTCTGGTTAGCTGAGGGAGACCAGGGAAATGTAGAATGAATGAATGAATGAGCTTTATCTAACAAGAATGAGAGGACAAATGGGCTGGGAATGTCCTTGGGTAGAAGATGCTATCATTGTCTGAAGGTCACAGGGAAAAAGATTCTCCATGGGAAGAAAATCTCCTGTTGGGTCAAGCTAGGCCTGGAGAATTGCAGTTAGATGGAATAATTCAGGAAATTTAAGTGCCAACTAGTCTGTGAATAGGTAGTTTTCATTAATACCCAAGTGCTCAAACAGATCTGGGATCTAATCAAAGCAGATGTTCCCTCTAGTGATGTAGATAGTAGCTCATCCATTCCTGCCCACCCTGTGCAACTCTTGTCAATGTCTTTTTATAATTTTACCACTGGAGTTTCACTCAATGTGATGGAGACCTTTCTTGCTTTCCCTTGAGATCATGAAGGTTCCAGGAGAACATATTCAGCATGTGACCAGTCAGACTATCTTTTGCACTCTTACATTTTCTTTGATATCCTTTACTCCATTGTTATAGCCTCATCACACCCACCATGCACTTCTTCATTGCCCTTTGAGTGATACTTACTTTGACTTCCTTGGAGATTGTAGTGTTCTGTGACTTGCAGCCATGCAAGAACATTGTTGTGGTAGAATGTCAGTACTGAAGAGGACAGGCCTTTGTTTCAGGGAGAAGTTTGGAGTCATTTAAGGGACTTTGCAATTTCCCAAAGACAATCCATCTTACCTTCCTCTTATTTAATATTGGACTCACCTCATTGTGCATTTGCATTGTACATCTAAGATACATACATACATAAATACATACATACAAACATATATTTGGGTTGCATTGCATGTACTGATGGACATGTTTGGAGAGGTTATCCACCTACTTACATATCATAGTCTGGATAATGGACATTTATCATCCACTTTTTCCTGTTTGGAGAGTTAGTCCAAACTTGTCTGGATGATTATGCTCTTCATTTAGAAGACTTTGCAGTTGTTTCAGGGTTTGCTGCAACCAGCACAATTTTACCTGCAAACAAGAGCATCTGGAGGATGCTTTCATTTATGCATAATTTACCCCAGTGTATTATTTATGAATTTTCTTCTACCATTTAAATAAATCTTAGAAAATCACTCTTGTGATCTGAGGTATGTAATGGCTTAGAATGGAGGGAAAAAGGAACCAGGCACTGAGAAACAGCAGCAGTAGTGAAAGGAGAAATGAAAGATGCCTCTGGATCAAGTATTGCAGAAGTCTGGACCCCAAGAGTCAATTCAGTTCAGAGACTCAGTTCAGGTAGCTCAGTGCCTTGAGTTAGGGTTCATTGAACAGGAAGGTTTGGCTATCAAACAATCAAGAAGTATTTATTAAGGGCCTACTGAAGTGCCAGGTGCTGTTCTAGGTACAAGGGAAATGAAACAATTCCTATTTATAAGTAACTTACAGTCTAATAGAGGAGACAAGTACTATATAAGTATATATAAAATAAATGAAAAGAGAATGAATACAAACAAATAATAAGTCATGGTGTAAGTAATAACAATAACTTAGTAATAGTAACTTAATGAAAAGCACACGGTATTTAGGAAGGAAGGACACTAGCAACTGTGGGCATCAGGAAAGGCTTCATGTAGGAGGTTGTACTTTAGCTGCATTTTAAAGGAAGAGAAGGATTCTAAATGGTGGAGGTGAGGAGAGAATGCATCCCAGGCCTGGTGAATGATCAATACAAAGGCACAGAGATTAGAAATGAAGTATGTGTGAGGAACAGAGAGAAGTACAGTTTGGCTGGACCACAGAGTATAGAAGCAGTTGTAATATACAGCCAAGGCTAGAAAGGTAGGTTGGGGCCAGGAGGTGAAGGGTTTTAAAAGAAGATTTTATTTGATTCAATTAAATTCAATAAACAGTTATTAAGTGCCTGCTATATGCCTAGTACTGTGCTGAGTACAGGGGAAACAAGAAGAAGACAAATCCTACCCGCAAGGAGCTTATAATCCAATTGAGGAAGATAACACACAAAAGGAAGCAGCAAAGGGTAGGGAAGGAATTCTATGTTTTGTTCTATAGCTGAGTGGAGAGTAGAGAGGGATGATTGTAGGGACAATATGAAGCCACTGGAGTTTACTGAGCAGGAGAGTGACATGGTCAGATCTGCACTTAAGGAAAATCACTTTGCAGCTGGGTGGGGGATAGATAGAACGGTAGCAGGGAAACCAATTAGAAGGCTATTGAAATAACCTAGGTGAGAGGTGATGAGGCCAGGAACTAAGGTGGTAGCTGTGTGAATGGAAAGAAAGGGTCAGATGTGGGAGATGTGAAAGTAGCTACTGATTGGATATGTGGGGTGAGCGAGAGTGAGTAGTCAAGAATAATGAAGATTATGAACCAGGGAGACCAGAAGAATGCTAAGGTCTTTGACAGAAATGAGGAAGCTGAAAGAGGAGTAGATTTGGGTGGAAAGACAATGAGTTCATTTTTTGACATGTTGAGTTTCAGATTTGAAAAGTCCAATAGTCATTGGGGATTGCAGGATTGAAGCTCAGGGGAGAAGCAGGAGCTGGGTATACAGATCTGGAAATCTTCTGCATAAAAATAATTAAACCCATGAGAGTCGATGAGATCACCAAGACAGAGCCTAGCAATAGAAGACTAGGGAGCTAAGGACTGAGCCTCAAGGAACACCCCAATTCAGGGGAAAGATATGGAGGATGAGTCATCAAAGGAGACTGGGAAGGAGCAGTCAGACAGGTAGGAGAAACAAAAGACAGTGGTATCATGAAAGCCCTGAGAGGACAGTGCATCCAGGAGGAGAGAGTGTCAAGGGCAGGGTACAGGTGGAGAAGGATAAAAATTGAGAAAACAAGAATCACCACCTTTGGTAATGAAGAGGCCACTGGTAACTTTGGAGAGGACAATCTAAATTGAATGATGAGGTTGAAATCCAGATTGCAAAGGATTGAGGAGGGAGAGGAGAGAGAGTAGTGCCATCAAATGTTGACAGCTTTTTCAAGGAGTTTGGATGAGAAATGAAAGGGATTTAGGATGGTAGGAGGGGGTCAGTCAATAAACATTTATTAAATGCTTATAATGCCCCCGGCCCTGTGCTATGTGCTGTGGGCACGGGGCACTTACACTCTGATGGGGGGCAAGACGCCAACAAACCCAAGTTAACCCCCCCACATCTCTGGGATTATCTATGAGGACGTGTCCCATCTGGGAAATCCACATCAGATATCATGGCCCTGTCTTCATGCCAGAGAAGTCTAATTTTTTCTCTTTTTCCCTTACGGAGTGTCTAAAAGTACCTTACTGTAAAATTTTGGTTATGTATTTGGTTAGAGGCTCTGTGTCATCTGCTGACTTTCACACATTCTGTGCATCTTCCACAACACTCCCCCCAAATTCCCATTTAATTTCTTATGACATATTGAAACCATGATGGGGAAAATTGTGATGTGGAAAGAATAACTACACAGAGGATAAATAGAAAATTATCAACAGAAGAAAAGGGCTAGAATTAAAGAGGGTCAGCAAAGGTTTCCTGTAGAGCTGGTAGGATCTAGTAAAGTTTTTTTAAGCACAGAAGGATGAGCATGTTCAAAGGCAGTAGGAAATGAGAAAGATCAGGAGAAGTTGAAGATTAGAAAGGGAAGTGATGGTTGAGGTTGCCGTCTTCTGGAAAAGAGGGAGAAAGTATAAGGTGGAAGTCCTGACATCAAAGGAAGAACTTATTTAGACAGGTGTCAAGAAGAGGAGCTCATTCCCCAGGAAGCTGATCTAGCATGTTCCATGTTCAGTCATTTTTCAGTCCTGTCTCACTCTTTTTGACTCCATTTGGGGCACCGGTTCTCAACCTGTGGGTCGTGACCCCTTTGGGGGTCGAATGACCCTTTCACAGGGGTCGCCTAAGACCATCAGAAAACACATATTTCCAGTGGTCTTAGGAACCAAGACACTGCTCCTCTATCGTCTCCAGGCGAGTCTACCCACATGCAGATACGCCCACATATGAATATTAAAGGATTGTGGCATTGGGAAGGTTGAGAACCACTGATTTGGGGTTTTCTTGGCAAAGATACTGGTGTGATCTGCCATTTCCTCCTCCAGTTCATTTTACAGATGAGGAAATAGAAGCAGAGTTAAGTGACTTGCCCAGGGTCACACAACTAATAGCTAGGCCTAAATACCAGAAATGGGTCTTTCCCATGGCCTCTCCTTTGACTTGTTTCTCTTTGTCCTATTTGGTTTCTCTGAAGTGGATTCTCTACCCTATTTGCTAAAACTGGTTCTATCCATAGGGAAAGTTTGTTTTCTTCCCCTATTGTTTCTAAGTTAGTATTTGAGGGTAGTCCCAAGGCTGGCTGTGTGGCCTCAATGGTAGGAAGCCTAATTCCCAGAGCTTGTCTACATTCATTGGCTCCCTCCAACCACCTGGGCCAGATCTATATCTTTTTCTCTTTAAAACCCCATGCCCTCACTGTACTTCATAGAATCACAGCATCACAGATTTTGACCACATCTAGTCCAACCCTCTCATTTTCAGATGAGAAAACTTGCCTTGAGTCACATAGATAGCGTCAGAGGTAGAATTTGAACAGAAGCCCATTGACTCCAAAACCAATGTTTGCCTCTAAATTCCTCTATCTTATTTGAAACATGCTTCTTAGCTCAGTGACAAAGTTGAAGTGACTGACACACCCTGATCCCAGCTCGAGTTCCTAGCTCTATCTACTTGCTCAGATTTTCTTTGATGATTCACTCAGCTGCCCTTTACCCCATGGGAGTGACTGTACAGGTCCCTGACACTACAAGTTTACAATAGAAAAACAAAACACTTGACAAGTCTGGTCATAAAAACCATCCTCACCAACAGTAAGAAGAGGTTTTCTCATAGGTTTGGCTTTCCATCCAACCAGGCAACAAATGACCTTGGCTGTCCCACTGGGCCTCTCACATATCCTGGTGAATTGCTTTTGACCTTGAGTAGGTGCTTTATGAGAGGTTAATGCAAAAATCTCCTGTAGCTCTAGGCCCCACAGTTCCACACCTGTTGATTAAGTTGCTTTTAGTAGCAGCATGATGATCTTGAGCCCGAGCAATGTTCCCATTCAGGGTAGGTGGGGAGCAGGCTTTTTTATAAAAAACAATATTTCACTTTTATTGGATTAAAAATGATGCCTGTCTGGGCTGTAGCTGCCCAACGGGGCATCTGTGCCAGATGGGCTGCTCCCATTCTTGTCCAGTGTCAGAATTCAGACTCCAGTGTGGCAGTGGCTTATAACAACCAGGCCTGCTCATTAGAAGAGCTCTGTTCTGCTGAAGCCAGCAGTCCCCAAACCCAAAGAGCTTTCCAGAGCCTAAGCTGGTTCCCAGAGAAACTCATGATAGGCATTTATGAAGATGAAAAAAAAAGTGGAGCATTTTTTTTTCTACTTCTGTTTCCTGACTCATAGGTCAAGTTCAAAATTCTGATCTTAAAGAAGAAATCTTTGGAGGAGCTTAAATCCAAGAATTCATAGAATTTTCAAGCTGGGAGAGACCTCTGAGATCTTCCAGGCCAAGTCTCTCATGTTTTAAGTGAGGAACTGAAATGGGGAGAGGTACAGTGATTTGTCCATTGCCACATAAATAGTATTAGTAGTTCTTATCAGCATCATAGGGATAGTGTGAATCTATGATGTTTAAATATCAATTTAAGGTTTATGTACTACATTATATACATTATTTCATTTGAGTTTCACAACCCTATAAAATAATGAATAGCAAAGCCTGGATTTGAATTCAAGACCTCTGACTCCAAATGTAATGCTATTCCTAGTACGATGCACTCTGTGTGTGTGTGTGTGTGTGTGTGTGTGTG
>CM053584.1:271960302-272027663 GCA_028627135.1 Pseudochirops cupreus
AAACAGGGTTAAGTGACTTGATCACAAAGCTGGTGTCTGAGGCCCATTTAAACTCATGAAGATGAGTCTTCCTGATTCCAAGCCCAGTGCCCTATCCACTGCACCACCCAGCAGGTCTGTTTTGACAACTTGTATGACCTTGGGCAGTTACTTTATTTATTAGGATCTATTTGTGAAATTAGGGGCCTGAACTAGATGATCTTTGAGATACCTTTACAACTTCGGAGTCTAGGATTAGCAAATTTTACTAGGGCAGGACAACCAGAGTTTTGCCCCAAGGCTCTAAATTTATAGGGTACAGATAGGACGTAGTCTTAGAAACAATGGAGTTTAGCACTTAATTAGCAAAAATAATTAGTTAAAAAAGGAAGCTCTCAGACAGGCTAGGGGGAAATTCCCCTCTGGTAGGGACCAGCCCTCCCCTACACCAGCCTTGGGCTAAATTCAGCCTTAACCCCTTCTGCTAAGGATGCAATTCATGTATGCAAGTTTATAGACGCTGTCTCAAATGCAACAATGTCCTAGTTCCAAATCTGATGCTTAACTTCTAAATCAGCATAGGTTTCAAATTTTTGGTTTCCTCTTTTGTTAACTATAATCATACAGTTTTGACATTTGGGAAAACAAGGATTTTGGAGCCTGTAGGAAATAAAGGCTATGCTGGTAGCTTCCCTAAACACACCCACACATTTGGATCTGGGCTGGCAAAATGTATTTGTTTGATAGTATCTCATGGAGTAAGATGATTCAAACCCCAGAAGGTCTTGACATTAATACTTTTATAGACCTCAAGGTATTGTATAAACTCTTTTTAAATAATGTACATGTAGGAGGGGAGTGAAGAGGATAAGGGGAAGGGGTCCATCTTAGAAAAATGTAAATTGGTTCAGCTGGCCTAGACTAACCTGAAACCGGGTAGAAACACACCAAGAATCAATGCAAGCTGGAGAAACCCAAGGACCAGCAAATTAAAAACAGATTTGAAACATGATAGGACAGAAAGGAAAAATAATGCTAAGTACTTTTAGGGGTAACTTACCTCACAGACACTGGGCAGAACCCCTGTGAAGACACTTAGAAGACTGTCATCTGCCCTGGGTATCTTCACTCTGAAAGAAACAAAATGAAGAATGAAGTAAGCAAAGTGATTAGGGGGGAATAGAAGAGAATGATTTATGACTAAGAAAGATTAAAAAGGGATTTGATCTGGAAAATTAGCCTAAGTTAACTCTTGTGGGGTGAGAGGTTCTTCTAATTCCCCAACTGTTCAAGATTTCTTTCTGAACACAGGAATTCTGAGGGCAGATGGGGGAGATAGGGAGAGAGCCCTGCCTTCCTCCCTCCGAAAAGCAAAAAAAAGAAAAGAAAAGAAAAAAAAAAGAAATGATGCCCAGAGGTTAAATTACTTATGGAAGGTCAAACAGATAGTAAAATGGCAGAACCATATCCTCTGATTTGAAATCTTCCCCCTATGTCACAATCCAGTGATTTTCTACTTTCCGTGATGGTGAACAAAGGGGAGCCAGGAAAATTTAGATTTTGCATTGGCAATTGGGGTTAAGTGACTTTCCCAAGGTCCCACAACTAGTTTTTGGTGTTAATTGTCTGAGGGCAGATTTGAACTCAGGTCTTTCTGACTCCAGGGCCGGAGCCCTATTCACTGGGCCACCTAGTCACCCCATATTAGATCCTTTCTAAGGCCCTTTCTAGCTTTGGTTCCTATGAGTCCATGCCCATAGTTTGAATTCTGGCTCTGTTACTGCTATTTGTGGAACTTTGGGGGAGTCCCTTGACCTCTGATATCTCAGTTTCCTTATATATAGAATGAGGGGGTTGGACTACGAGAGGCCCTTAACCTTTTTGTGCCTAATCTTAACAAAAAAGACTTTGGTAGTGAGATGAAGCCTATAATGGACCCTTCACAGAATAATGTTTTTAAATGTATAAAACAAAATAACATTACAAAACAAACCCATTATATCAACATATAGTAATCAGAATATTTTTTAAAACAAGTTCACAAACCTTCAGCTAAGAACCCCAGAACTAAAGAAATCTCTAAGGTCCTTTCCAGCTCAAAAAATTTTATGATTTTAGCAGATACTCAGGACAGAGATGGCCCTTTATAAGGCTGTGCCAAGAGACAGAGGTTATTCCTGCCTTTTAGTCAAGACCCTTTCTGTATGCTGCTCTTTTGTTTCTAGAGATGTGACCTGACTTAGAGCTGGAAATGGTTTGGGAAGTTGTCTAATCCAACGCTCTCATTTTGCAGATGAGGGAATTGAGCCTCAGAGTGAAGAGACTTGCTCAAGGTCACACAGCCAATAAATGGCAGAGCCAGGATTTATATCCAGGTCTTACGATTTTAAAACCAGTGCTTTTTTTCCCCCACTACAGAATATATGCAGAGGTGTAATAGGGGCTTTGACTCCCATGGGTTTCTACCGTATTTCAAGAACAAAAAGAAAAGGGAGATTTAACCCCAGGCCACAGTTTCTGAGATCAAATTTCATAGCTGCTCACAGGAGACTAGTTAGAATTCAGAAGGTAAGAACTCCCTGGTTTACCAGGGGGCTTCCCTAGAGGAAAAATTATACTTGACTTGCAGAACTTCACTTTGAATGAACCCTGGGCCCAGACAATCCTCCATCTCCCAGTCCTCTTGTCTCCACCCCCCTCACATCATTCCAAGGGAAAAGCCTCCAGCTTTTGTCTGAGCTGGCTGAGGTTAACCGGATTATTGCTTCTTCCTCAGGCTGGCTGGTTCCTAGTTGTATTGCCGCTGGCACTCAGCCTAGAAGTCCCAGCCAACAGCAGCTGGTGAATCCAAGTGCGGCCTGTCCACCCACAGTTTGAACCTACTGCAAGGAACTCCCCTCTTCCTCCTCTGCCTCCCCTCCAGGCCCTCTCAGAAAAGCACCCTTCAGCCAGACAGCAAACAAGCACATCCCCTAGCTGTGGGAGTGGGCAGCTGATGGAGGGCTTCCCTTGGGAGTTATCCAGGTTTTATTCCAAACCAGGGTCTCTCATAGGAACCAAGGGCAGTGCAGTCCTGTTTTGGGCAGTATGTGTGGGTGTGCTGTATGCCACCATGGGTGGTTCAGAAGAGAGAATGACCCTTATCATCACAGCTAACATTTATACAGGGCTTTCCGGTTTATAAAGCACTTTGCTGGACCTGAGAGGCAGGTAGTAAATGTTACAGAGGTGTCTCAGAGTTACTCCAGGAGGACTGTCAAACAATAAAGGCAGGTAAAATGAAGCAATGCTTTTTCCCCCTTTTATAGTTAACAAATATACCTGACTTTGAGCTTCTGGGCCTGCTGTAGGATGGCAAAGCCCCAGGCATCCCTGTGTCAGCATAGAACCACCTCTGTTATAGACCCTAACAGGGGTGATGTGCCACAGGATGGAATGTGATTGTTGGGATAATGATCTCCTTTTTGCACAACTTCAGGCCTCCTGGGGTATGGCCAGAAAATTCAGGCTAGGTCAAAGATCAGTATGAGGTGATAGATTCTGTTCGATCCCTCCCAGTCATGGTTCCTCATCCAATTTTCAGAGAAGAGGCCCCTGGACATCAAGACAAACAGAAAAAGCAAACCTTCCTCTTCCCAGGTGAAACCTGTGCAGAATTAGCTCCTGAATGCCGGCCAAGCAGAGAACATGTGGAGAAAGCCTTCCCCTAGAGAAGCTTCACCAGGCTGTGGCTCAGGGAGGAGCTGACAGGCACACATCTGCAGGCATTACTCACATTTTTGCAAAATGCAATTAACGTTCCAAGCACGTTCTGCATGAGCAGCAGCTTTATGTTACTGATGTGGGTCACGACAGATCTTTAACCTCTGAATAGGCATTTATACACATGTACTACAGAAACTCTCCACTCCCTACAACGTTAAAACCAAGTGCTGTCTGTTTTACGGACTAAGAGCAGGGCTCTGTAAACTCCATAGGCAGCTGTGGAAGTCCTCTGAACCAGGTTTTCTGGATTTGTATTCTTAAGTTCCACAAAGATGTTTGGCCCTTTAATTTTATCACCTGAGTCTAAAATAATACACTATGAGAAAAGAGCAAACCTTTCAACTCAGCTGAGATAAGAAGTTTTCAGGAACTTTTCTATTACAGCATGAAATCCAGTGTCATGGTTTCAGTGGGTTCAGGAAATCAAAAGTCTTCAATTTGCTTGTGCCTCTTAGATTCTGAACTCCTGGCCAAAAATGTGCCCTTTGATCTTCAGTCCACTAATTTGAAGCATGCTCTAAAAGGCTTTTAACTTTTAATTAATGAGGCCTTGAATTTGTAGTTACACAGAATTCTGTGTCAGAGTAACTGTCCAGTCTGTCAATCCCCACTACCAGACAGTTCTGCATCTCTCTATGGCCGGATATAAGGGAACAGATGGGATGCTCCTTCTTTGAGAAAGCAAACAATGGAAACTAGAGAGAGGAAGTCTCTGACCTAAGGTCATGGAGTAACTTAATGGTGGATACGCCCAAATCCAACATTTGGTGTCCTGACATTCCTTCTCTCTTTCCATGCTGCTTCCCTGAAGTAGACCAAGTATTGTAGGGATTGCTCTATAAACCCTGTAAGGACAAAGTGGGCTTTCAGTTTTCCAATTCAGTTGCTCAGACTTTGGGTCCAAAATCAGAGCAATCCATTAGTCTTATAAGAGTAATTCCTCCTCAGTTCATATCTGGCATATCCTGTTCAGTTTAGTTTACCAAATTTTATAAAGATGGTTGAAGAGTTATCCCAGGAAGGGGAATAGGATGGTGAAAGGCCTTGAGTCTATACAATAAGTTGATATATTGAAGGAACTGGGGACATTCAACATGGAGGAGAGAGGACTTGAGGGAGACATGATATTATATATCTGTTCTCGTGTTGAGGAATTAGATTTGTTCTGGTGGGTCCCAAGGGGCAAAACTAGGAGCTGGAAGTAGCTGAGAGCCAGATTTAGGCCTGATGAAAGGAAAAACTTCCTACTCACTACATTAGAATTAGGTGGTAGGATCTCTAACACTGTGATGGAGAGCAGAGATGTTTGGCGGCAAGTTGGACATAATGAACTGTGAGATTTCTTCCAACTCTAAGATTCTATAATTCTGTGACTACTCCTATCCTTTCCTGTTTCCAAAGTCTCTCAAATAAAAGGTTTGTCTTTTGAACCTATGTGTATCAGTGTCACTAACATAGTATAGAAACTAGGGTAGAATATAAACACCTTGAGGGCAGGGACTGTTTTGTTTTTCTGATTCTGTGTAAGGGTCAAGCACAATCCTATGCATGTAGAAGGTAGTTAACAAATACTCACTGGATTGGGTTGATTGAATTAGTTTACTTGTCATTTTAGGGAGCTGAAATATTTCAAAGGAGACTAGAATTGCAGATACTCTAATGAAGGACAAACTTGGGCAATTCATATGTGTGAGCCTGTGGGGCAGAGAGAAGTGATGGCATTGAGGCTTCCAGTCCCACTGTTCAGATTAGGAGTATAAGAATTTGTCAACCTGGCATAAGTGACTAGAGCCAGTGAAGGGATAGGTGTGGTCAGAGCAGGCAGGGCCAGTCAAAAGAAGTAGACAAGGAAAACCACAAATTTTTTTGCTGGAAAGCTGAAATATTTTTTTTGGGGGGGGGGGTGTGGATCATGTAGTAAGTTAATATAAATCAGGTGGTGTGAAAAGGCAAGAAAATGAGGGGGATGGACTAGATGATCTCAGGCTCTTACATTTTTGTGCAAAGATTGGAGAGAGGGAGAAAGGGGGAGGATGGAGAGAGGAACCATGGAGATGGAGAAGAAACAGGATGAGACAGGAGATAAAAGGGGAGCAGGGTAGAGAGGCATGAAGGAAGAGAAGAAAAGGCTCACAAAGGACATTTTTTTGGGAACAGAAAGCAGAAAAATGTCTAGCTATCTTGGATATTTGAAATAGTGGTGTCTAAGAAATTCCTTTCAACCTTTGAAATTTAAGAGTTGACAAAAATGTAATTAGGTATGAATGGATACATATTATTCATTGTATAAGAATGAAACATGTCTGTCTCCTGACTATCAGAGCAGGTAATGTAATGCCTTTATATTTCAGGTAGATTGTAGACGGTAACACCTTTACAATTGGAATAATCTTCTTCATCCTGCATTTGATTAGGGAGAAAAACCCCTGTGCCCATTGCTTTTTTCTTTTCCTTTTATTCTTTCTTTTTTCTTTTTTAAACATTATCTGTATTCCTTCCAAGGTCCAATTTGACTGCATGCGTGTTTTTGTTCTCAGCTGTTGCAAGCCTAGCTTTGTTACACTTCCAATTTTTTTTTTTCCTCTTAAAGCATCCAGAAGCTAGGATTCATTTGAATTAAGACAGAAATACACTCGATAGAAAGATTTTTTTTTTCTCTCAAACATAGTAAGATCATGGTTTACCATTAGCAATAGCAATGATTAATGCTCCATACATTTCCATTTTTAAAATATCCAGGACTTTGCAGATAAACATTGTATGTCATTTACAGGTGAAGGAGTTGAGGGACAGGTTTTGTATAGGATTCAAGTAAACAGAGTGTTTTCTCTTTCCTTCCCTGACTGTCTCTAGAATCACACTTCAGTGACTAGCATAGAAACTATTCATATTTTAAATCCAACTAAAGTCCACTGGAGGAAGAAAATTATGCATTTTACCTAAATGATCTCAGCCAATCACTATTCAATTTTAGCAGAATTTTCCCATTACTTTCCTGAGCTGAATGTAACGTGGTTAATTTACCAGAAAGCATTGTTATTCATTTCCTAATTCTCTAGGCAACCGCCTGCCATTTGCTTACCATTTCCTCACTCTCTGGGAATTTATAGACCTTTCAGTTCCATTTCTGGTGGGTTGGGTTTCCAAGCCTTGCTGCTGTGGCATTAGCTGCTTCCTTTAGCTGGTGTCTGTCAGCTCATGTCCCTTAGGGAGGTGTCTAAAAATGAAAGAATTCATGTACCTGTATTTTAGTTTATAAGTTCGTTTGAACAAATCCTTTTGTAAACACACAAAAAATGAAGATAAACTCTCTTGCTATTTATTAAACTTCCCCATGGGATTGTATATATTCTTTTAATTAAAAACACTATCTAAAATAATATCCATTTTGTTCTCTCTTGCTTCCAATTAGCTACACATTGATCATTACACAGCAGACGCTGGATAATTAAACAAAACAAAACCAAACCAAACCCAAAATCCCAGCCCTCCCTGCAAGGCCAAGTGTGGAACTTCCTTCAGAATGTTACACATTAGACAACACCTTGGATAGCAAATGGGGGACAAGGAAGGATAGAAGTCAGATCTATATTCCCTCAATGTTTCTACCAAGAAAACTGAGGAATTCTAATTAAGGGGATAAGGGAGAGGTCATACATGTCTTCTCTATTCCTTTATACTTGTAAGGTATACATATCCATGTATTTAAGTGTTTATGTTCAGGTATAAGGTATAAACAGGTTTTCCAATCTAATTTCCAGTCTTTTTCCAATCTCACTTTCCTTTGTGCTTAAAGTACTCTTAATGTCAACTTCTGCCAACCAGAGGTTTAGTCAACAAACAAGTATTTATTAAGTGCCAGGCCTGTGCTGGGTACGGGGGATGTAAGTAGATATTGCTGTGTGAGTCAGTGGATAGGGCACTTGGCGTAGAGTCTGGGAGATCTTCCTTGAAATGCAGATTCAGACACTTAATAGCTGTGTGACCCCGGGTGAGTCACTCAACTGCTCTCTGCCTGTAAAATGGAGGATAATAATAGTATCTGCTTCCTAGAGTCGCTGGGGAGATAAAATGAGATATTTGTAAAGTACTTGGCGCATATTAAGTGCTTAATAAATGTTTGTTTCCTTCCTTCTCCTTTCCCATCTGATGTACCAATATCCGGTCCAGCATACCTCTATCTCTTCTAATCATACTGTGTGATGTAATGGAAGGAATACTGGCTTTGGAATCAAAAGACTTTATTCAAATTCTGTCTCATAGATTTATACCTTAGATAAGTCCCATCATCTCCTCTCTGGGTCTCAATTCCATTCTATAAAATAAAGGAGGGGGTTGAACCAGGGGACCTCTGAGGTTCCTTCTAGCTCTGAATATATATGATCCTTTGGGAAACTTTTTCTCTTTCTAGCCTTGTTTTTCCATGGTTCTCCTATCCATTCTCATAGCCTCTTTCATTCCAAGATGAACTTATATCTGTCTGTACCAGGCAACATCAGAAAGATGTTGTTTATGTGAGCGTAGGGTTAGCTGGTTTACTCAACCCTATTCCACTTAAAATAAGTGAAAAGATGTTTAATCAATAAATCCTAGGCTTTAGATTAAGTGCTAGGGAAAGTCCAAGCAAATGTAGTAGTGTCACACAACTATTGGATAGGCCAAGGTAACATGACCACACCCCAGAGTTTGTCTTTAAATTATCAACTTAGTATAAACCCGAGTGATTTTAAAGGTTTGGTTAATTAGCAAGTATTCATGAAAGACCTACAACGTATTTATTAGGCACTTACAAAAAAGCAGCTAGGTCATGGAGTGCTGGACTTGGAGTCAGGAAGACCTGAATTCAAATCTAGTCTCAAGCACTTACTAGCTCTTTGACCCTGGGTGAGTCACCCTCTATTTGCCTAGTTTTCTCCTGTGTAGAAATAGCGATAATAGCAACTTTCTAGAATTGTGAGGATATGAGATAATATTTGTAGAGCATTGTGCAGTCTTTAAAGTGCTATCTAAATGCTAGCTTTTATCACTAAATGCCAGGCGCTGTGCTAGGAACTGAGGATATGAGTACAAAGAACGAAGGGGTCCGTACTCATAGGGAGCTTACATTCTGATGGTTGTTATTGCTGGATCATTTTCTTTGGTGACCCTAGTTTTGTTCTCTCTAACTTCCCTTTCAACTCTAGGGAAAAGTATAGATGAAAAACTTTTATAGTTCCCCTTTGTTGATGTTGTTCAGTCGTTTTAGTCATGTCTAACTCTTCATGACCCCATTTTGGTGTTTTCTTGGCAAAGAAACTAGAGTGGTTTGCCATTTCCTTCTCCAGCTCATTTTGCAAATGAGAAAACTCAAAAGCAAAAGGGGTTAAGTGACTTGCCCAAGGTCACACAACTAGTACTTGTTTGAGGCTGGACTTGAACTCAAGTCTTCCTGACTTCAGGCCTAGCTATCTATCCATGGAGCCACCTCACTGCCAATTCTGATGGGGGAATACAACAAATAAACACACATAAGGGGGTAGGCAGCTAGGTAGTGTAATAGATAGTGTTGGATTTGGGAATCAGGACAGATCTGAGTTCAAATCTTGCCTCAGATGCTTACTAGCTGTGTGACCCTAGGCAGGTCACTTAAAATCTCTCAGTCTCAGTTTTCTCATCTGAAAAATGGGAATTATAATAGTATTATGTGTAATATGTATTATAATATAACCTAGCAGGGTTGTTATGAGAATCAAATAAAATAATATATGTAAAGTGCTTTGTAAAACCTTAAATGCTACATAAGGTTAACTGCTATTATTATTTTTATTATACAAAGTAGTTAAAAGAAAAAAAATGGTAGTTTGGGAGGAAGGGCACTAGCAAGTAGTTGGAGGGAATCAGGAAAAGCTTCATGCAGAAGAGTGTTCTATCTTGAAAGAGTTGTTCAAGAATTCTTGAAAGAGTTCTATCTTGAAAGAAGACAGAGTCGCTATGAAGCAGAGGTAAGGAGGGAGTGCTTTCAAGGCGTGGAGAGGGGAGGAACAAGCATTGCAAAAGAACAGAGATGAGAAGAAGAATGTTTTTCATGAAGGTTAGAGAGAAGGCCTGCTGCTTGGCAGAGAGACTGGGGCTGCCTATTCATATCTGCGAGTTATCTGCATAGAGATGATAGTTAAACCCATGGGAGCTAATGAGGTTAGTGAGAGAGAATATAGAGTGGGGATTCTTAGGTTTTTTTGTGTCATGATCCCTTTGGCAACCTGGTGAAGCCAATGGGCCCCTTCTCTGAACACTATTTTTTTTTTGTTTTTAAATTCATAATTGAAATGAATGATAAATTTCAGTTAGAGATAAGTGAAAATAAAGATGTTTTTCCCATTCAAATTTGCAGCCCCCTCAAACTAGGGGTTCATGGGCCCTTGGTTAAGAACCTCTGCTATAGAGGGAGAAGAGAAGACCCAGGATAGAACCTTTGGAACCACACAAGTTAGGACATATGAGACTGAGAAAAAGTAGTCAGATGAGAGGTGAACCAGGACAGTTGTGTCTCAAAAAAACCAGAAGAGAACAATTGTCTAGTGTAAGAGAATGGTCAGATGTGTCAAATGCAGCAGATAGATTGAGAAGAATGTAAACTGAGAAAAGATCATCAAATTTGTCAATTAAGGGTGTCAATTGGACCAAACTGGCCAGAGTGGAACAGAGCAGGCTAGAGACAGAAGAGTCAGGAATCAAAAAGAAGTTTAATATCAAAGTGAGGGAAATGGCTTGCAAGCAAGGAGGGGAATTAGACATATGTGCCGAGGCCCCATCCCTAGTGGGGGGCCCGAGATAGTGTGGAAAGATCTCAGTATTTATACCAATGATTACACAGTGAACTGTAGCCCTGACAATGACAGCAACAATGAGACAAGTTTGATTCATAGCAGGGATTCATGATGGGTACTTGTCTGAGCTTATCCAAGCTCAAAAACACCTGGTGCTGGTCAAAGCAATAAAATAATTATGTGATTTTGCCAGAGGGTGAGATCATCCAGAGAGTAAGAGCAAAGGATTATTGTTATGCTAAGCTCAGGGCACAGCTTGCTTGCTGGGTCTTAGCTCTGGAAAACAGGGTGTCTCCTAATACCTTGACATTTCCCCCTTTTGGTCAAAGGGAGGGGGTCTGAAAGGACCCCTACCCTTCCGGTCAGTAAAGTAGGGGCAGGGATAAGTCAAGATGCTACAAGAGGCAAGTTGGACCAGGATGAGTATTTTTATCCCAGGAGGTCAGTTCCTTGAGGGAACCTATTAGGGAAGTGTATCCCACATATCATTGCTAGCTGTTGCTTGCTTACAAGCAGGAAAGAGAAGAGGGCCAAGAGTGTAGAGGAAGAAAATGTCAACACACACTTAAATCAGACCCTTGGTGGTTGGACACATAGCAAAAGGGAAGAGGACAGTATACTCAACCCTTGTCTGGAATCTTGGGACATCTATCTCGTCTGGGTGTCAGCTGCTTCTGGGTCTATACTAGATGAACTTGAGGTCCCTGGAGGGTTTTGCTGTTTATTCAGGAACAGGGGCTTTCTTCCGATGATTTAAGAGTACATACCTACAAGTTTGACATCTGTGGGAGTAGTCAGAAGGACCTAGTGGGGCCCTTAGAAAACATAAGAGTTGGCAATTGTGAGAAAATTCCTATTAATCTTTGGACCTATAATATAGGTCTTTGGTTAAGGATCTCTAAACAGCACATAGAGATGGTCCAGTTTCCCAGCCATGCAGGGATAGGTTGAAACAATACAATAAAACTTTCTATAATTCCCATAATTGCATAGAGGGGGGAAAACCTCCCTTAGCTCTATTTGATTCCAGGCATGAGTCATATTGTACAGTCAATCATGTAATCACAGTGTGTTAAAAGCAAGGCTCAGGATTAACCAGATATGGAAATTTTCTTTTCAAAAAGGAAATAGCACAATGGGGAAATAGAGTCAGAAGTATCCTATCTAGGCTATGCCAAAGTCATCCCCCAAATTTTCCCAAACACACACATCTACCTTTAACATTCTCAGACTGAAGCACATGCCATTTTCTACTCATGGCTTCATGACAGTTCAGATAACTATCCCTGTAGCCAAAGCTCAAACAATAGTAAATTACAGTCCCAAGAATTTTTACCTTAAATAGCAAAATTTCACTAATCACAACTTAGGGTTTGAATATCTTTCCTGATGTTTCCCTAATAGTTAGCATTTCATTTACTCTTTACTTATAAATTAAAACTGTCCATGTTCTCAGTCTTCAGGCATACAGCGAATACCTGATGGTTGACTCATCATTAATGTGTTGAAGCTACATCTCTAAACCACCCTATACATTTTCATAATAGCCTAGAATTTCAAATGAAAATTTGCTATTGTATACTATTATTATCTGTTTTATAACAAAATATACCTCATTAAATATTTAACAGTTTTCAAATATCTATTTTTATCACATCCTTTTAAAAGCCCAATCATGTGTAACAGCACCCAAATTAAAAAGCTGTTTTGACTAACAGCATTTCTATTACAATTGTGTTTCAAATTTCACAATATAAGAGAATTCAGAAATACAAGAATAACACAAACATCATGTATACAATGTATGAAACTAAACTTCAGATTACATTTGCAAATTATTGCATATAAAATCATTAATCTTACTACCTTTGGCATTTTAAAACCACTTTAGATTTATCAGGTATGGAACAATTACATTTAATAATATAGTTCTCAGCATATGCCAATCACTGTGTTAAGCACTTTTAATCATTATATCATTTTGATTTTCAACAACAACCTTGGGAGGTGGGTACCATTATTATTTTTCTCTTTACGGAGAAGGAAACTGGAGCAAACAGAAGTAAAATAATTTGCCTGAGATTATACAACTAATAAATTTCACAATTGGAATGTAATTCAAGCTTCCCTATATTTTTCCAGCATTTTTTCCAACACCGTTATTTGGGAACCTGATCTGAGATGATCAAGGAAGTGTTAACAAGAGGTAGATACAAGATGCAAACCTTTTACCTATATTTTTTCTTTCTTCACTCTAGAATTACTTCAAAATTAACTGCCTTCCTAGAACAATGAAACTATCTGTCTTCAAGGGAAAGTGCCATCTACTTTTAACTTTTATAAAATTTAATTCTTATTTTTCCTTAAAACAAATTCTACAGAGTAGTACCCCAAAACTTACTAAAATATTCCAGAAATGAGTGAGCTCCTGAAATTACTCCAAAGTCTCAAGAGTTCTCCCCTGCAATTTAAAAATGATTAATCTCCAAACTCCTTAATCTACCAAGATGTTTTTTAGTAGTTCCATAGACTTTGATTATCTGACTTTTTCTCCGTAATTCCAACATAGCCAAAGCTGAAATGACAGGGAAAAAAAGTGTCCTGCAGATTTTTTTTTCTTACAACCTAATCTCCCACAGAAAGCCTAAAATGGGAGTTATCCCTGCTTACTAGGACAATTGCTTCAAGTATGAAAGTTCATTAATCTTTCCCAGTGTTCTAAACTCTTTGGTCACAGCCCTGAGAAGTTTCTTCTGACTGGCCACCTTTTAAATATTTCAAGATAATAAAATGTACAAACATCATAAATGTGACACAGACATTTGACATTTTATGAAGACAGAAACACAGACAAGTGACAATACAGATACAAACAATTTTTAACAAAGTACATAGTTACAGTCCAGACAGTTACTGAGGTGTGCAGTTTAAGAAACACCAGAGGCACACAGTTAAAATTTTACAGAGGCATGTAATTTAAAAACAGCAGAGGCATGCAGAGAGGTCAGTTAATAGAGGTGTGCAGTTTAAGAAAGGTCATCCTTATCAGAGTGATCCAAGATGAACAAGGTTAGCAGAGGGGCCCTGGAGTTTTCCTCACAAAGAATAAGATAGGATCTCAGAAGATTGGAGCAGGGACAAGGGCAGAAGACTCACCAGATGAAATGGAGTTGGATTCTGGAGAAATAAATTTCTGGTGGTGCCTAGTCCATTCCCACTGGTACTGAAGAGTCCAGTGACCCTGTTCTGTGTTCAGTCCCACTTCTAATACCAATTTATGTCCACTGGACTGAACCAGCCTCTAACCTGTGGATGACCAGAGAGGAAAGGAGCAAGCTAGAGACAAGAGAGTCAAGAAACAAATAGGAGTTTAATTTCAAAGTGAGGGAAATGGCTTGCAAGCAAGGAGGAGAATTAAATACATGCCAAGACCCTGCCCATAGTAGGGGGACCTGAGGCAGTGTGGGGAGATCTCAGTACTTATACCAATGGCTATGTAGTGAACTGTAGCTCTGACAATAAGGGTGACAGCAACAATGAGACAAGTTTGATTCATAGCAAAGCTTCATGACCAGAACATGGGTACTTGTCTGAGCACGTGTATCAGCCAGCACCCTAACATACCCAGGATGGCCTGATAGCACAGGTTCTTTGTTCTGCTTTTCTAGGAAAGATAGCTCAAAGAGGGGTTAATAACCCTACTTTTAATTACATTCACTAGTTCAGGGGAAAGGTCAGCACCCTGAATATCAGAGAAAATACAAGCAAAGAAAGTAGCATAAAGACCAACGGACAGGGCTCCAGCTGTCTGACATAGCAATATTGCTATACACTTTACATACATCACTGGATCAAGGGAACATAGACAACATCTGGTAGTTGGGGGGCTCTGAACATACAGCTACTCAGTCTCAACCAGGAAATCAAAAGATCCTTCTCATGAGGGAATCCCCAAAGCAAAATGCCCACTCAGAATATATATTCACTTCTCAGAGACAGAAAGCCTAATCAACTTAGTACCAAAAGGTGTGGAAGCATTCCTATAAGCAAGCCTCCCCCTAAGCAAGCTCTTCCTTAGGCAAGTCCCTCCACCAGTGGGCTCCACATGAGGCCTATTAATAGATAGACAAGCTCTTATTATCCCATTAACATTACAGCATGTCCAGTGATTGTCCAAGCTCAGAGAACACCTGGTGCTGGTCAAAGCAATACAATAATTAGGTGATTTTGCCAGAGGGCGAGATCATTCAGAGGGTGAGAGCAAAGGATTGTTGTTATGCCATGCTCAGGGCACAGCTTGCTTGCTGGGCCTTAGCTCTGGAAAACAGGGTGTCTCCTAAAATCTTGACAAGGGATCATTGGTAACTTTAGAGAGAATAGTTTTCGTTGAGTAGTGAGGTTGAGTAACAGATGGAAAAGGGTTTGAAGAATAGATGAGAAGAGAGGAAATGGTGGCAAAGAATGTAGTTAAAGAAGTTTTTCTGAGAAAGAGAGGACAGATATAGGATGATTGCTTGAGAAGAATTGTAGGGTCCAGTGAAAGTCTTTTATTCATTTATTTTTTATTCATTCATTCTTGTATTTATTTATTTATTTATGGGGATACTTGGGCATGTTTGAAGCAGTTCAAAGAAACTAGTTGATAGAGAAACCATGAAGATTAGAGCAGGAATACTTGGGGATGCAATCTTCTAAAGAAGATAAGAGACGATAGGATTATATGTGTATGCATTGTTGAAGAGAAGAAGAGAGGGGAGATCCAGGGAAAGGAAGAGACAGTGGAAGATGATGTCAAGGATTTTTGAGGTTAAGAGAATGAGAGAAGATGGAGCTTATGTCAAATAGCCTCATTTTTTTTCAGTAAAATAAAAGGTAAGGTTGTAGAAAGAGATTGGAGCAGTCACTCCAATTCTTTTTCTGGATAAATTCAAAATGACCCCTTCTTGCCCATGGCCAAATTTCCTAGACAAACATGATTCTAGTACAACTACAGTTGCTAATCTAAAGCCTATGATTGTGTACCTTATAGGTTGCTTTAAGTGGGATGGTGTAAGTAAATCAGTCAGTCCCATCCTGGCATTTATACTGGCCAGTCTTCCTTCTACTTAAGAGTAGACTTGTTAAAATGCCCAGCACCTTCTTCCTCTTCCTAGGAATCCTGTTACTTATAGAATCATAGGATTTAAAACTGAAAAAGACCTTAGAAGTTTACAGTATGATTGCTTTAGAGCTGTGCAGAGGCCATTTAGCCAACCCTTTCATTTTATAAATGAGTAAACTGAGGCCCAGAGAGATGAAGTAATTTGTTCAAGATCACATAGATGCAAAGTAACAGAGCCAGGATTCAGCCTAGGTTTTCTGACTCTGTGTTCTTAAAAAAATATTCTTTTTTATTATGAACATGTCAAACATTCACAAACATGAATATTTTCATATACAAAGAAGAACAGAAAAGATAATTGTTTATGAGACCGAATCTCTATTACATATGGTTGGTTCTTTTTAAAGTATATATTAAACTGAACAAAATAGTGCCAGTACTGCCAGTACTATTTCCATTTCACCATATTGATTTCCTCTGGGTCAGAGATAAGCTAGTAACTGTTAGATAACTGACTGGAAAAAAATGTACACCTTACACAGCATCATGTTTAATTAGCATTATTAACATTTTCTTAATTCCAGACAATCAACAAAATGATAAATGGTTTGTAATGTTTGCCTATTTCCAAGGTATAAAAGCCCACACTGAAAATTTAACCATTGGTTGAGAGACAACAAATTCCTGGCCCATGGGCCTTTCCTTCCAAGTAACACCCCTTTCTCCAGAATTTTCCCTTTTGCCATCAAAACTTCCTTTGTCCAGTGTCACTGGAGAAACAAAAAAGGCAGCAGATGGATTGAAAGGAATGAGGACAGAGAAAAGACTATCAGATTTGCCATTGAAGGGATCTTTGGTAACTTTGGATAGAATGGTTTTAGTTGAGTAATAAAGTTGAATTACAGATCCAAAAAAGATGAAATGGAGATGAGAGATGAGAGAAGAAATGGAGGCAGAGAGTGTTTTCAAGGAGTTTGTTTGAGAAAGGGTCCTGTTATCTTCTAGGAAAGAACTAATCATATAAAGTAATGCATATTGATGGCGTCCATCAGTTAAGATCACCAGGTAAAATATTCCTGTTGTATGAGTGGGACTTCATAGATGATGCCTATTGCAGGTCCCCTGACTGTCCTTCCTGCCCTTTTCTCTCTCATCTCTGATCCATTCTTCATAGGATCATAGAATCCTACTTTTAGGGCTGAAAACAAATGCTGGTTGAGTTGGAAGTGACCAGAGAGGTCATCAAGATAATTTACCTCATTTTACAGTTGAGGAAACTGAAGCAAATAGAGATTAAGTGACTTGCTCAGGGTCACAAAGCTAGTGTCTATGGCAGGATTTGAACTTGGAACTTTCTCAAGTCCTGCATGCTATCTACTATACCATGTTGCCTTTGCCAGAGTTATCTTTCTTATGCATACATCTGGTCATATCTCTCCATTGCTTAAAAACCTTTGGTGGCTCCCCATTGGTTACTTAGTATATAACACTAATGTTCAAGGTCCTTGTGTTGACATTCAAGGTCATCTACAATTTGGCCACCCTACCTTTGCAAGCTTATCTCATATTTCTCTCTCCTCTTCTCCCCTTTTCCCCATCCTTTGACCTTTACATACTCTGAGTTCCCAGAAAATGGAACTACTCTCTTCCCACCCATGTCCTATGTTCTCTCACCTCTATTCCTTTGCTCAAACTGTTCCCATACAATGGATGTTCTAACTCCCACTCTTTACTTACTGAATTCTTACCCAACATTTGAAGCTCAATGCATCTCCTTCATGAAGTCAGTAATAACTTTCCTTCTTATCCTTTTGTTTCACAACTCCCTGATACTCATTTCATGCAATAGTATATATTCCAGTTGCCTGTGTTTATATCCTATTCCCCCTATTATACGTCCTAAAAGTTCCATGAAGTCAGGGACCATGTCATCAAAACTTTGCATCTCCTAGAGCTATCTGGTGTATATAGCATCATGAATGTTTATTGAAAAACTTTCACAGAAAGTATGCATCTAATCTTGTGAATCTAAGGCTGCTGCCCCTGAAATCAAGCTGAGTAACTGGGTATCCCAGTGGGTACCATTACAGGGCTGCCCCCCCACAGGTAAATTTAGGGGAAGATCAGGAAGTCTTGAGATGAATTCACTTTATGGGAGGTAAATTGCTCTAGTCATGCTCAGAGAATCTGCTTTTTACAAAGGCTTTAAGCCTCAGAATAACTTATTGCCCCTTATCAATACCTTCCCCCGTTCCTGTTTTGATTAGAATAATTGTCTAGGTACTGGAAAACAAATAGCTGGTAATTTAAAAAATAAACATCTACAAAATCAGAGTACATTATATCCTGAAGGGGACCTTAGTGACCATCTTATCCCAATATCCTCATTTAGACCCAGACAAGGTAGTAATTTCCAAGTTTGGAAAAATTCATTGAGCGCCTTTTATGTGCATGGTAGCGTGCTAGGCACTGATGGAGATACAAATATTAGATAAGAAAGTCCAATGGAGGTTATATTCTAGGAAAGAATATAACTAACACAAATAACATAGAACACAAAATGGCACCCAGGTTGATAAGTGAGACACAATCAACACATGATGTAAAACCACTTGGAGGGAGAGGTCATTGTCAACTGATTGGGGAAGGGGAGGAAAGGATACATAGAAGTGGTGGAATCTACACTTAGCTAGTAAGATTTCAATAGGTAGAAATAGATAGGGAAATCATTCTAGTTATAGGGAATAGTATGTACAGAAGTGGGAATCCCAGGAGATATACAGAACGTGAAAATTCATGGAGAAGAGTAGTATGCATTAAAGCTAAAAAAACAAAGTAGGGTAACCCTGATTGTAGAAGGACCTGGCATTAGGCTAAAGAATTTAAACTTTAAGGCATCATTGAAGGCCTCTGAATGGAGGAGTGATATAATGGAGTATGTGTGAAAGCAAGATGACTTTATTTTGCAGTCTTCATAAGATCATAAATTGGGGTTCAGGTTCCGTTCAGTTCAGTCTGATGAATATCTACTCAACACCAACTGTTCAAGGCACTGTCTCAATGGTTATAACAAATAGTGGGAATAACATATCCCAACCCTTACTGCACAAAAAAATCCTTCAGGAATAAACATGGAAAAAGCATTCTTCAGTGAAAAGTAGAAGAACCAAATGAGTTAATATTTGCTTTACATGCCACTTTTTAAGAACCTGGCAAAGCTCACCTCTCCAGGCAGCCCTGCATCACTGGTGAGCAGATGCTACTCACTGCTTCTCAGCTGACCTTGGAACAAGCACTCCAGACTAGAGAACCAGCAAATAAAATTTGTCTTCTTCCATAATAAAAGGCCTTTTCCAGTGATATCTTTGTGAACTGATGAGGGCTCTTAACGAGACTGGTTTCTAGAAAGGATCGTAGAGTTGTTTTTGAGGTTCCAGTATTGGGAGAAAGCCCTTCTGGCGCTAGATGTGAGCCACTTGTACATTCCTTCCATCCCAAGTCAGGTGCAGCCAGCCTTCCAGTGCTACTGTATATCTCGTTGTGGTGGGAGAAAGTCTACTCTAATCTATCCCTGATGTCCACTTATGTGCCAACCTGCAATGGAACCCTTTCCAAGCAAGAAAGTAGATGTCCTTTTGAGAACATTTGTTGGCACCGTTACTGCACCAAATTTGGTCCAAGTCAGTCAACTCCTTTGAATGACAGCCTTGTAATCAAGCCTTCTGAAATACAGTGATCCTGCTGAAAGTGGTCTCATTTTGCTTGTCAAAGTTCTTACGAGTTTATTTCCACTTCTAGTAGAGAAGAGAACTAGATGTCTTTGAACAAAGTAGATTTGTGTTCTTGGTCAGCTAGTCTTGGGAATGCACAGTTATTGAAATTATTATAGGAAAAAAGTAGATGGTAAAGTAAAATCATACCTCCCTTCTTATGTTCTACAACCTTCCTCTAAATCCCTGATTCAGGAGCCTTTCTTTAGGACAAAGAGACAGAAAGAATACTAACTAAAAAACTGGCTATTCTATAGTATCCATGTAACTTGAATGAAGTTTAGAGATTGGACTTTGAGCATTGGCAGCCAGCAATGAATAAATTTTTATTGAACCAATCAATTTATTAATGGAAGATATGTATAGAAGACATGAATGGTGGTGGGCAGAAATGGTAAGGACTGGGTGAAGTCTTTTTTCTCACACTTAACACAACAAATTTTGATCTAGAAAGAGTTCTTTGCCATTAGGTTCTTTATCTCTTCTCTCTTCCTTCTATGCTTTCTCCCTTATTCATTTCCAGAACTTTAAATATTGTCTCATCTCTGAGCGATTGACTCCCAAATTTCTGTCAACTGGACATTTCCAGTTGTCTTCCAAACATCTCTACTTGCCTTTCCTGTTGAGTTTTTCTTTAAAAAAATTGAAATTGTTTATCCTTTCCTTCCCATTAACACCATCATGACATTACTGTAGACATGAACTGTTACAGTAACCCCCAAGGAGTTTCTCTCCCTCTAGTTTCTCCACCCTCAAATCTCAATGTCTCAGCCTAAACTTATCATCAGCCTCTTAGAATCTACTTCTTCCTCCTGACCTCCCTATTTCTATTGATGGTGACATCAACATTCTGACACCCAGGCTCAAAAACTTAAGAGTCACTCTTGATTTTGTTGAGGCAGCCAGGCGGCACAATGGATAATGCTCTGTGCCTGGAGTCAGGAAGACTTGAGTTTGAATCTGGCCTCAGACAAGTTACTTAACCTGTATTTGCCTCAGTTTCCTCAACTACAAAATGGAGATAATAACAGCACCTACCTCACCGAATCAAACATTTGTAAAGTGCCTTGCACATAGTGGGTGCTATATAAGTACTTACTCCTTTCCACTTCATGCCCAGTTACCAAACCCTGTTGAGTTTATCTTTCCCTACCTTCCCATTCTCATCATCATCACTTGCGCAGGACTGAACTGTGACAATAACTCCCAATGTGTCTCCTTGCTTCCCTAGTTTCTCCACTCCCCAATCTACCTTCCAGATCATTGGAAGATCAATCTTTCTAATGATCATATCTACCTATTGCTCAAAAAAACATTCTGTGGCATCCCTTTGCCTGTAGAATAAAGTCCTAACTCTTTTTCTGATGCTCATAGCCCTCCTTAGTAGGCTGGTATCAGTGTACCTTTCCATTACCATCACCAATATTCCTTTTGAATGTCCTGCCCTTGTGCTGCTCCTTATGCTTGGAATGACTTCTGCTCTTCACATTGCAATCCCTCAACCCCCATCTCTCCTGGTAGGTACTATCTCTCCTTCTAAGTCTAGCACACATGCCACATCTACCATTTTGTTTTGGAACTTAGTCATATACATGTCTGTTCCTCTCAACTAGATTGGAAGCTTCTTGAGGGCCTGGTATTTTATAGTGCTTTAAACAGAGCAGGCACTGAACTCTTGCTCAATTAAATTTTCACAGAAAAAAGTTATGAGAAATGGTTATTAAGTATTTCTGCAAACCACATTGACTGCTAGGTCTCTATTTAATCCTTATAGTCAAACAATAGAAATAAAGCAATTATTCATGATTAGAATATGTGAAGACTAAAAAAAGGAATTTTACCTTCATTGCTTTTAGTCATGAGACTTTATGATTTCTAAACAGGGGAATTTTTTTACATTAGGGAATTAATAAGTCCCTTTGCCTTGAACTTTTTTAAGTAAAGGGTGTTATGGAAATATGTTTTGCACGATTGCAAATATATAACCTATATCAAATTGCTTGCTGTCCCAGGGAGGGAGAGGAAGAGAAAGGGAGAGAATTTGGAATTCAGAATTAAAAAAAATACCTAATATTAATAATTGTTTTTACATGTAATTGGGGAAAAAATATTAAAGTAAAGGGTGTTGAGGTGATGGAATTCCTCGTAGGTGACATTGTTTTCCCTACTATACTCAATGAAGTTGGTAGAAAGGACCTCATTTTAAAACACCAGGAAAACTTGGGAGCAGGATGTTCCTCATGACCTTAAGTATCTCTGCTGTGTCTTTCTTCTTAGGGTGACTGTTTTGGGGGCTACTTATTTGTGTCTCAGAATAGCTACAACAGACTGAAGTCGGAAGACAACCTGAAGTACCTCAAAATGCTCTTAATTTATTTTACCTTCTGTAAGACAGCCTGCCAGGCCCTTAAATAATAGGTTAAAGAGCATACTTTGGTCTTTAGAGAATTACTTTCCTTTGAAGAAATCTGACCAAAACAAATTGCTCTGCCTGCTTGCACCATCTCAGATTTTTGGGGAGTAGTGGGGTAGAGGGGTAGTTGACAACCAAAGATGAGGAACTTGGTCGGCAGATCTGTAAATAATCTGAAATCTACTGGAACAAGAGGACTGAAAGAACATTTAAAAATTTTCCAAACATGTCAATAAACTGGCCAACCTCATGGCAAAAACGTTTGTCATGAAACTGAAAACACTTAACTCATACAATTTTGCCTCGTGGTTTAACGGAGCGATTATATTTGATTGGAAACAATACCATGAAAACCTTAATTAACCAGAGAGCCCCATTTTTGTTTCAGTCTTTGTTATTTTAAAAAAATATATATTTCTGCAATATATTAGTCTATTGGGGGTAAGCATGCTAACCACAATGTAATCTTCCACTCGAGATTATTCAGAAGAGATCCTAGAGGCCAGAACTGAAAAGGGTCTTAGCAGGAACGTGGTCTGTGTTTTGAAGACGCTAAAACAGATTGAAAACGTGGTCTATGTTTTGAAGAAGCTAACACCAAGAGATATGCCTGAGTTCACGCAGGTAGAAAGCAACAGAGACGACATTTGAAGCCAGGTCCTCTGACCCCAGATCTAGGATCATGTTGTCTCCTTGTTGCTGTGCTCAGAGTGCTTTTCAGAATGTTGGTAATTGCAGTATTCTAGAATTGTTAAGCTAGAAGGGACCAAACCTTTTACTTTGTGAGCCAAAACTTGGACCTATAGAGGGTAAGTTTTATGGTGGATAAAGTAAGTGCCCAAGGTCATAGTGAGTTAAGTATAAGAGCTGGTGCCAGAACCCGGATAGCTGGATGCTTGGTTCAGGACATTTTTTACTCACACCCTTTCTCACATCAGTTCTGTACATACAGAAAATTTAGGAGATCTGATTAAATTTGTAGTGCCCAGGTACACCTGGAGCTTCCATGTCCAAATAAATTCATGTTTTCACATCATTTCCAAATCATTTTTCTCTTTCTCTTAAAAGAGTGTAGTAGAAACCACCGCTATGGTGATTTCCTAACAAGGGCAGCCAGGTGGTACAGTGGATAGAGCGCCAGGCCTCTTGTCAGGAAGACCTGGGCTCAGGTCTGTCCTCTCAGACATTTACTAGCTGTGTGACCCTGGGCAAGTCACTTAACCCAGCCTCAGTTCCCTCATCTGTAAAATGAGCTGGAGAAGGAAATGGCAAGCTACTCCAGCATCTTTGCCAAGAAAACCCCAAATGGGGTCATGAAGAGTTGGACATGACTGAACAACAATGAGGGCCTGGATGAATCAAGATTTTGCAGCACATACATTCTATGTTTCAAAATATCCAGACAGTAATAGAACCTTCCCAAGCAAAAGCTCCCTTATACCGTATCCTTTTAATCGCTTAGAAATTACCTCATATAGTTAGCCAGTCCAAAAAGCAAAGTACCAGCATTTCAACTGGTCTTTTTGCATGAGGCCTCTAATAAAACTTGACATGTGACAACACATCACTTGCCAAGGGTGATGTGATGGTCTGAAATACAGCAGAGAGTCCAAAGTGACTTGGAAGGCTCCAGATGCCACCCTCTGGGCCAACCTGTGGGGCAGCTGGTGGTGCTGTTTCTTCAGCCTGGGCTTCTCTTTCTGGCCGTTCCCCAGATCATCCTGACGCCATCTGGTACATGAAGTATCATAAAACCACGAGAATTCCCTCCATAATTTAAACAAATGAACAAAAATCCAAATGTAAAATGCTCTCTTTTTAATTACTAAATTAAGAAAGTTAAACAATTTAAAAATGTAAACTTGCAAAGAAATCATAACAAAAAAGTAATTAAGACTCCAAAATTTGCAACTCAGTATTAAAAACTCAATAGAAATAGGAGGTTGGTTTTTTGTTTGTTTGTTTTTATGTTTTTTTTTTCATTTGCTTGTTTTCATTTTTTGGTTAAACATAAGTAATTCAAGGCTGGTACAAATAGACAACGAGAGAACATAATACTTTGTTCTGTGCATCCCCATGAAACGTAAAGAAGTGCATAGTAATTCCACTGGAGAACTCTCAGACATAGAGAAAGGAATTTCATTAGCAGTACAGGACATTTAAAACATGTATTTTACAATGGGAAGTGGTGCACAAATCTCCCCCAGAAAATCCTATCTGCATGATAAACAGTTTTGCAGGTTGACATGACTAAAATGCTATGGGTTTTAGACCATTAAATGTGGTTACAATGTTTATTAAATTAAAAAAAATTTGAATTATTTCAGTATACACAGTTTTATACAAGGAGTACTGTAGTATCTATCTTCCAATTTGGCTGGTCATATGGTGTGTTTTCTTGCTTCAATAGGTTCACTCTTGTTTGAAGAACAAATCCTGTAAAACATGGCTGTCAAACATTGGGAACATTTCCATAAACCCAGCACTTGGTTCCTGAAAGGGGCAAAAGTTACAACCATCTACAGGTACAGTCAAAAACGAACAAACAAAAAAGTGCAATCCAATTAAAAAATATTCATGCTTGGCAAAAGCCAAAAATTAGACCACTGGTTTTCAGAATAACACCAGTGTTGCCTTTTTTTTCCTTTTTAAATGTTTGCAGTAAAATTATCACTCTCTGGGTACTGCAACCATGTGGCCCGTTGTTTGGCAACAAGTTTTTTGCAGTAGTACCCACGTACTGTATGTACAGGTATGTATATATTATATATATATATTTATATTTATAAAAAAAACCCAAAAAAACAAAAACCAAACACCTGTCCTGATTTTCTTTAGTTAAAACATGAAAAAAAAGTTTATTGTTTTAGACAAAGAGGCCACTTCTGGAAAATAATACTTTTTGTTTTTTTTTTAGTTGAATCAGGTGAAGACAGAGTTAAAATCACATAAGATTTGCATTTAAAAAAGGAAAGCACTAGGGTCAGTTATTGGCACTGAGTAACTATTTACACTGGATAGAGGTTTTGCCGTTTACATAACATCGATACAATGCATTTTCAAAAGTCTTTTGAGAAGTTAACAAGTTTGTGTCTCTTATTCTTCACAGAGGACATTCAGATTTGGGGACAAGTGGTCATCGATGAGGGGTGTGGTTGTTCTTCAGACTCACATGCACTCTGGTCCTGGAAGATTCCACACTGCTCCAAGAGCAGTGAGCTACTGAATTGGAAGCTAAGAGAGAGGGGAGTGACCACCTGGATGATGCTTTCTGCAGACAGGCCATGGGACTTACAGGTTTTCACCAGGTTGGTATTGGGGTTCTGTTGCAGTAAAGTAGTCTTCCAGGAAACCCTGCAAATACTCAAATGTAGGGCGCTCCTCAGGGTCTTTTTTCCAGCAGTGAATCATAAGCTCATGCAAGGAGATAGGGCAGTCCTGAGGACATGGCATCCTGTACCCGCGTTCTACCTGCTCCAAGACTTCACGGTTATTCATGCCTAAAAAGAGAAGAGTGGTGAAGACCCTTATCTCACAACTGCATTATGGTTAATCAACACTGGAGGCATGCTCGCTATGTCATCTAATCTTTTCACCCAGAAATCATCTACCCCTTTAATGTACTTACAGTGTCTTATTTTGTATTATCTATTTTGTGTTATTTGTGCATCTGGTAATATTTGTGTGTCAAATTCCTCTGCTAGATTATAAGCAACATGAGGTCAGGATGGTCTGTGTGTTATCTTTAAGCTTTGTAAGCTGTACACACTGTGGGCACTTAATGAGTGTTTGCTGTATTGAACTGAAAATCCATACTGTCTTGCCCCAAACCCAGAAATGGTTGAAGAGTGTTTCCTAGAACCCCAAACCCTGCTTTTACATTCACTCACGCTGAAAGCCAAACTGTCCCTTATTTATGACATCCATAAACTACATTTATGTACTCTGTAACTGAGCCTCCCTCATACCTGGGCCAGGTTCCTTTTGGAAGGCTGGGGAAGGTGGCTCTTAGTCGCCCCCTCCAGGCTTGCAGTTACTGTAGTTTGGGCTGGGTGAATGAGGAAGAGAATTTCCCCTGTTGTTGCTGGTGGCTCCTAGGACAGGCAAAGGTCTGGGCCCTAGAGACCCAGCTTTGACCTGGGGTTCAGTAACTTGGATGGAGCAGACAGGGTGTCTCCAAGGCCAGCATTTGCCCCTGTGACCTTTGCCAGGATATCCATCATTCTCTGACCTTTGTGACCAGGGGGTGGGATTGGGGAGGGAAGGGAAGAGCTGCCTTCTTATTTAACCAACAGGTTTTTGGAGTAATTATGGCAGATGTTTTGAAGTATTTCTTTCCAATGCTCTTAGGGAAAAGAAACTTAAAAGAAAATCTGCCTCTTTAGTACAGTTCAGGAAATACCATACTTACTGTGAGGTAGATGTACCACCCCTCCTGCTTCCACAGCCAAAGTCTTTCCTGTTCTCCAGTTTTCTTCCTTTCTCTTCCCCATATCATGTTTTCTTATTTTCCTGCCAATCCTTTGTGGTTTTTGGCTACCCTCTGCCCTCAGGTTTCTATTAAGAATCTAGTCCCCTTTCTTGCCTGGTGCTGTTAATCTCTACAATTGAGAAAAGAGTTTAAATCTTAGATGTGATCTTCATTTTCTTCATTGGCCTTTCCAATATAACTGGCACAGGGAAGCAACATCTGCATTTGGTTCACTTTATTTCAGAAAGATGTTGGTTACTGGCCAGTAAAGTAAGAACTTTATGGGTGATTGATAATGAAAGTTCCATCAAGGTTATGATTGCATTCTTATGCATCCTCAAGTTTTGTTAAAAGATCAAAGACTTAGAGCTACAGGAGAGCTCTGAGATCACTTAGTCTCGAGCCCTAATTTTACAGATGAGGAACCTTAATTGCAAAGAGGTAAAATTACTGGCTTAATGACACACAGGTCATAGGTACCCTCTACCTTGGAACTATCTTCTCTCCTCATCTCCACCTCCTGGCTTCAAAGCTCCCCTTCTACAAGAAGCCTTTCCTGATCCCCTATTAAGGGGGGATCAGTGCCTTTCCTCTTTCCTATTTCTAATTGATCCTGTATATTGCTTGTCTGTACACAGCTGTTTGCTTGTTGTCTCCCCCAATAGAGTGTGAGCTCCTATACAACAGAGACAGTCTCCTTGGCTTTCTTTGCATTCTCAACTCTTACAGGTGCTTAACACACAGTAGGCACTTAATGCTTAATGACTTGACAAACAGACCATGGCAGGGCCAGGATTTCAACCCAACTTCTCTGACTCCAGACCCAGTGCTCTTTCCGTGGTACCACAAGCTGTTTCTCCTACAACGTATGTTTTTTGAGGAACATAAGAATTCCCATCCTGGGATAAATGGCCCCATTTAGCATTCTGCGGCAAATAACCGTCCACAAAAACTATATTGGGAGAGAGAATAGTGGTCCTGCCTGGTATCAATAAAGCTTAGTTCTATTCCAGCTTCTCTTGGTAGCTGCTTTATGGTTCCATCATTTGCAGATTTATCCAGACCCTTTTTGACTCCATTTAAATTTCCTGCCTGTACCACCTTTTGGGGTAATGAGTTCCATAAGTTTCAAGAGCCTACGAATAAGCAGTAGTAATGTTGTCTTAAACTTACCTCACTCAAGTTTCAAAGGCTGTTACCTCATCTAGGACTTTGGGATATGGTGAACAAGTCTGTGTCCACTCTATCCATGTCATTTGTGATTTTATAGACTCCTCTTTCATGTGAGGGTTAGGATTAAAAAGCATTAGTGATACGGATTATAAGACACATCTGATGTTTGCTTCAGTGTAGGGGGCATCCTGAGGACAACAGAGGCTGGGGTCCTGAAGAAGGAGAGTAGCTGTTTGGAACACTGTTGATACTGCTCAAAATGGAAGACAGACTATTTTCTCTCTCTCTCCCTCCCTCTCTTCTTTCCTTCTCTCTTTGTGCTTCTTTCTCTTATCTGTTTCTCTCTTCCCCCTTTTTGTCTCTCTTTCTTTCCTATACTTTCTCTTTGTATCTCCCTCTCCCTTACTTCTCTTTCTCTTTGTGTGTACTTCTCTCTCATCTTTCTGTCTTCCCTTTTCTCTCTTTGTCTCCCTCTCCTCCTCCTCTCTCTCTCTTCGTCTTTTCTCTCTGTCTCTTCTTCCCTCTCATCTTTTGAAAGGGCTAAATTAAAAAAAAATGTGATTGATAGCTGCTACCATCTTCTTACCAGCCCAGCCTGGCCCAAGGAAATGTAGTAATGATCTATAAATGTGTATCACGATATGGCATCTCAAGGCTCCACTCTTTTCTCTATAAATAATGTGGCACAAGGCACATGTGAGTACCTGATAAGATTTCCCAGACCATGCTGATGAAACTGGGATAAACCTCACTTTGGGAGCTGGGCTATATGGGAAAAAAGACTTTCATGAAGTCTGTATCTGAGACTATCTGGGGGCCTCTCTTCAGATCAAGAGGGGAACTTGATGTAGATTCTGTGTTTTGGCAAAGAAAATTTCCATTCCCAAATATACCGTTGTGCTCAATTAATCATTTTCCTCCTGTGTCATGGAGTGGGTGTCAGTAAATGTATCATTTCATTAAAAAATAAGCTTCTCTGATGGAGAGATTCCACATTTTCATTCTTAATCCAATCTCCTCTAACAGAAAGTGTAATTGGTCACCGGGGCCAAGCATGATTCTCTGTTGAAGCTGCCGACCCAGCAGCTCAATCATTAACACTGAAGTTCTCTTGAGATCTCCTACTTTGTTTAGGGGTCTCACTCAAAAGGCAGATTTGTAGTTAAGCATGCATTGCAGGCAAGAAGGAAGCAAGACACTGTGAAAGGGAAAAAAAGCCTACAGCCCTGGCACATGGCCCTTCTCTCGGCTGTTCGACGCTTGGGGAGTATGTGTAACAGATTCCATATACTGGGGCCAAGTGGAAACACACTGACAGTTTCTGCCAGAAAAGCAGGATATAAAACAATGTACCTTGTTATTACTGACAATCTGAAGCTTATCTGGAATAGTTCTTCTCTCAGAGCCTGCAAGTGAGAATCTCCAGGCTGACCCTCAAACCTGTTATACTCAGCACTTCCCATCTCTGATAATGGCAACAGAATTGATGCCCAATCACTTAAAGATGCTATGCTGGGCCTCCAAAAAAAATCTATATGAAATAGCTGAATTAAGTAGATGCTGTCAAGACTTTTTTTTAAAGGTCTGTTTAAAAAAAAAATGGTGCTCTTAGCAAACCACCAGGCTCACAAATTTAGAGTTGGAAGGGGCTTTAGAGGTCATGAAGCCTACCCCTTCATTTTAACAGATAAGGAAACTGAGGCCTAGGATAGTTAAGTGACTTGCTCAAGGTCACACGGGCAGTAAATTTCAGGGCTGGAATTTGAACCTGGGTCTTGTGATTCCAAGCCCTTTGCTCTTTCCCCTGTGCCCCTAAAGCCAGAATATCTCACCACTATAAAACAAGATTGGATAGTTATATTTTCCCTCTTTGGATAACTCTAAATTCTTGTTTTCAAGAAAATGGCAACTTTTTTTGTCTTAGCCTCTAAGTGATACTTACATTGGGGGGAATGGGACTTGAGTAATGAAGGACTAAGGAAGGGGTCTGAATTCCTGAGACCAAGAGAAGCTCTTAAGTTAGGTAAAAACCTGGAAGTTTGTCACTTTTGCATTTTTCTAAAAATTGGAGAAAGACTGGGTGAGAAGTTAGAACAAGGATGGGGTGAATTCAGAGAGCAGTCAGTGAGCTTTAGAGCACTGTGACACTTTGTGGGAAGGAATCCAAATGTCCTAGAGAAGCACTGTCATCGGCAGTTTGCCGGCACCAGGCTTGTGACTGGTAAGGAGAATGGATCATTTTCTTACATGGGGGGCCAGACACACTAATTGATGATCACAAGATATACATCGGCTCCTACTCTGTCCCTTGCTTCTAGGAGAGAAAAGTCAGTCTGAGAGCTGAACACATAACTTCCTCCTGAAAATGGCCCTCAGCTTCATTTGACAAAAGAGCACCCTGACCCTTCTGTCATCTTTATTCATTTAAATAAATTAAAATGGACCTATTTAAGAGGATCCCTTTCACAGGGTAAACCTCAGTAATACCATACTAGTACTCACATCACATTTATTTGTAGATCATATTTGTACAAGGAGTCTAGTAGGCATAGTTGGCCAGGGGAAATCCTAACTTCTCTCAAGTCTCCCAGCAGGCAGTTATCAGTTCCTAGGTTTTTAAGTTTCCAAGGTGGTCTCTTTGATCTCATTTCTCCCCTCAATTGTTGCTTAGTCATTTTCAGTCATGCCCCACTATTCCTGATTCCACTTGGGGTTTTAAGATACTGAAGTGATTTGCCGTTTCCTTCTTCATCTCATTTTACAGATGAGGAAACTGAGGTAAACAGGGTTAAGTGACTTATCCAGGGTCACACACTAGTGAGTCTGAGGCCAGATTTGAACTCTTGATTCCAAGCCCAGTGCTCTATCCACTGCACTACCTAGCTCCCCTCAAACCTTGTGGTTAACTAAAGCCGTATTCCTGTCCAGCTACTAAAAATATATTCAATCCACTGTAAAAAAAGACTTTCATAGGTGTAGTAGGCTCTTTCTTCACTAATGCAGATTACACCACCCAACCCCACCCCTCCATGGTAAGTTGCAAGGCAATGCCCAATGAATTCATCACCTGATTACCAACCAGATAACCCTCAGTGAGAAGTCTCTCCATAGACAGCAGGATCAGAATTAGAGCTGGAAAAAACCTTAACAATAACCTAGTTCAACTTCCTAATTTTATAAATGAGGAAACAAGCCCAGAGATTCAGAAATTCATAGATCTAAGGCTGAAAGGGGCCTGAGAGATGGGGAAACTGAGACCCATTAGGGAGACCAAGTAACTTGCCCAAAGTCACCAAGGGAATAAATGGCAGATCTGGGATTTGAATCATGGACTTTAGACCCAGCACTCTTTCCAATGCACCATCACTTAAATCTAATTCATACACAAGTAAAATAAGTGTTTCCTTAACTTAGTGAGGCTGGTGGATGGTAGATGGCTAGTGGATGATAGATAGATAGTTTCAAAGTCCTTAAGCCTTTCCAGCTAGGCAAGGTCAAGGACTAAAACTGGAAGGATGCAAAACACCTCATTTTGCAGATATAGAAACAGCCAGAGTTGGTGGTCCTCTGGTGTAGGCTTTGAGAACCCAGGGTCACCTTCACATCATGATAAGGAGCAGAGAACTTTAGCAGAGGAAGAGAAGGCAAATTCCTTCTAAAAACCAATAATTTTGGGAATAGTGAACACTAGGCTAGAAGTAGAAGACAGGAGACAGAGGTTCTCTATTGATGCTTTTGTCATTCTTTCTAGGACCTCTCTGGGACAGGCAGTAAGGGACATGGGCTAGAGAACCCACCCTCCTCCAAGTCAGGAAGATCTGGCTTTAAGCCATGGAAACTTGACCCTTTCTGCCTCAGATGGCTTTGCACAGCTTTACACAGCTTTACCTCACTTAAATCCAATTCATGCTCAAGTCAAGACATCTCCCTTGGTTTTTGTTGAGAATGAAGGAGGAACAAGAACTGTGATGTTGGACAAGTCACAACCTCTCAGCGCCATAAGCAACTCTTTTTTGGCAGAAAAGCTGCTAATCTACATTGGTACAAGTGTTTTCTGGGTCAAACACTTTCCATACCCAGAAGTTCCCTATAACCTGTGAAATCATAGTCCCCATCCCTATCCCTTGAATCCTCCCTCCTGTCCCTGCTCCTTCTCCCCCACAAAAAAATCCAATACTTTGTGTGCTTTGGGCTATTTGGAAAAAAAATGTGGTAGAGGTTTTTTTTTTTTTAGAAAGATGTTTTTCTCTGATGTGATCTTTCAATATGAATCTCTAAAAGATGGTATCTGAACAAGGAAAGACGTTAACTATTACTAACTTATGGTTTACATCTGACTCTTGACTGTGAGCTTTAAGATCCCCATTATAAAAAAAAAACAACTAACAAAAACCCTCTGTAAATAATCAAGTCTTTGAGTAATAGGAACGATGTTTCTGTTTCGAATATACTCTTTAAAAAAAAAGGCAGTTTTGGATCTTTTGCAAATTGTCCCTTTTTCTGTTGTGTGAGTTTTACTGAGATGTATATGTGACTGGCGCTCAATGAGACTCTCAGGCCCAAACCTGCCAAAAAGCTCTGTTGGGTTTGTTTCTCTACCAGGAAAAGATAAGTGTGCGTGCTTGCTTAGCTAGCCAGGGAGCCTGTATTCTATCAGATGCACAGTCAGATTAGTGCAGCCACTAAGAGGCTTCGTGTTAGGTTTTGGTACACGATCAAAGCACAAATGAAGGGCAGGGAGGTTCTGAAGAGAGAGCCAAACTGGAAACAAAGAAGTGATCTGAACAAAGCATGCTAATTGCTAGCTTGGCTTCTCCTTTATTTTACCAAATACCTCAAGTACAGCTGCTTAAAACAAAAAAATAAAAACAAAACCCAAAATGCCAGATTAATAAATACAGATAAGAGTGCCATCGAGTGTATGCATGTTATGGCTGTCAAATGGCAAGGCTCTTAGGTGATAGGAGTGTTGTTAGAACCACCAGAGAGCAGCAAGGGAAAGGCTGAGGGGTGAAGGCGATCATTATAGAAATTCCCAGGGGCTCACAGTGGAGGATAAAGCGGGTAACAGAACAGTGGGGGGTGGGGCGGGGGAGTGTGAGACATGGAAGGTGGGGGGAGGGTCTGCAGTGGAAAGTCCTGGGCTATTGACTTCCCATTCACCCTCTGGCCTTCCACCAACACTCACACTTCCACTCACCTGCATATCACTGCAGATGCTATGTATCAAGGGATCTTATAAGAGGAGGACATCCAACTGGGAGAGCACACAGTGCGCTGAGCAGGTGCAAGAGAGCCTCACTTGATTCCTCCTCCCCAGAAGCTAATGATGAAGGAAAATGCATTCACGGCTTGTGAAGGATTACAGGTCATTTCCTGGCTCCTCATTCTCTTCTTGGCTAGAGATCCCTAGTCTCTTTATGCCCATAAACCAATCTGCTCCTACTGGCACAGAGAATATCAGACAAGCTGGAAGATGTGTGTCATATGTTAGGATAAAAGAACAGAGAGATGGGTGGGTGCTGTGGAGAGAGGGCATCCAATTCCCTAGAGTGGGTGGTGCCCATGTGCAATGGTATAACAACCTTGCCAACTGACATGTATGTATCTAGGGAGAGGCAGTGTGGTAGGGTAGTGGTCTCAGAGCCAAGAAACCTGGGCTCAAATCTTGCCTCTAATACATAATGGTTGGGTGACCCTGAGTAAGTCACTTAACTTCTTATGCCCTGACAACTCTCTAGTTCAGGTCTTCCTACTCTATTTTTTTAAAAAATGTGTTATGAATCCCTTTGGTGGTCTGGTGAAGCGTAAAGACCCCTTCTCAGAAAAAAAAATGTTTGATTGCCTACATTCATACTTGAAGGAAATGGAGAATTTCAATTAGGGATTAGTGGGAAGAAAAAGATGTAATTTTTTTCCTATCCCAAGTTCATGACCCCATGGTATCTATCCACTGACTCGTTGGGAATCTGTGGACCTCAGGTTAAGGACCCCGCTCTTAGCCTATAAATCGCAGAGCAGGTGCTAAGATAGGTTAGCAGAGGCAGTTTCCTTAGTGGGAGTTCTTAAACCAATGAAGTCGGAAATCCAGTACTCCCTTTCCCCCCAAAAAACATTATGCAGCATTTTATGCTTACAAAACATTTTATAGACAAGATCTCTAAATCTATGGCCCTATCATTTTATTTGATGTTCACCACAAACCTGGGAGCAAATCTTCTACTTAAAAAACAAGGACCGACCTCTAGATAAAATCAGGAACATGGAAAGGCTGCCAATTTTTAGGAGACTGCAGACAGTACAGTTTTAAGCCTTAGTGGCTTAAAACTGGTGGGAGAATCCATGTTTAAGCTTTAGCAGATTAAAACTGCCCTAAGGCTTTTGTAGCACCCTGTACATATATACACCAATGGATGTGACGGGCATTAAAGAGGCCAGTCCCCTTCTGCCAGATCACCCTCAAACTCACAATCCTTGCTTGATCTTAGAATCTGAGGCTAACTAACAATCACAGCTTAGCAAGGCCAGGGTATTCATCAGAGTGCTTTGCCTAGGACATAGTAATCAAGTTTTCCAAACAGTTAATTTCTAATACCATGGATTTAAGGAAAGGTAAATGATATCACTGGAGACTAGAAAAACAATTCCCCCCCGCCCCCAACCTCCCCACATCTGGTCCACTTCCCCCCAACCCCTGAAAAAAATCTACTGCCAACATATGCCTATCACTCTTGGGACTATGATAAATATAGGATGGTGGAAAAAGCAAACTGAATTGTTTTCAAGGTTGTGGGCCTAATTTTAAAACGCCTTTCAAAAACATAACCTCCAATTCACAGGTACATCTATTTACATATGTTCCTAACATATGGATACTTCAGCCCCAGAAAACTTGTTTTTGCCTGTTTTGCTTACAAATGAGAATCTGTAGGAATAAAACGGTTTTTCTTTAGATCGGAGGTCAGCAAACTTCACAAGCTAAGAATGGTTTTATATTTTTTACTTTAAATAAAAATGTAAAAACCACTTTTAGCTCTCACATTGTACAAAAACAGGGAGCGGGGCATATTTGGCGCCCGGGCCTCAGTTTGCTGACCCCTGCTTGGGACAGAAAGGGATGGCTCTTGAACCCTAGCTTGCAGCAAACTGAGGATGTATCTATGACAAAGTGACAGCTACGCTGTCAAAAATGTACAACCGACTTTGTCTCTAGAGCTATACTTATCCAAGTGTTGCAGATCTGAGGAATAATATTATTTCCCTAACATGACTGTAACATGACTTCTTTGCTTATAACTTTCAACCTTAACTTTTAAAAATTCTGTTGAGGCTTTTAAAATTTTACACAGGAGATATTTCCAGGTATCCCCTTGCCCTCGTAGAATTTTCCCTTTCACAAATTAAAATGACTAAGAAGAAGAAATCAACAAGGCTACTAGGTCTGCCAGCATATACAACTTTTTGCTCTCAGTGGGGCATCTGTAGTCTCCAAGTCTCTGTACTGAGAGGAGAGAGGACTCAACAAGCTTGGGGCTGGAATGGCATTCACCCAACAATCCGCTTATTTGAAAGCCTGGGAAACTGGGGTCCATTAATCTGTCCTCTGTAACCAATACTGGTCATTGCCTTTGATCTGAGTTTAGCTACCTTTTGTATTATTCTCATTTATATTACTGTAGTCATTAATAGCTAGGATTTATAGCTAGCAAACTATAGTACAAAGTGTGCAAAGTGTTTTGCCTATGCTATCTTATTTTTTTCTCTTTTCTCTTTTATTTTATTTATTTTAGTTTACATCATTCATTTCCACGAGATTTTGAGTTACAAATTTTCTCCCCATCTTTCCCCTACCCCCCCCCTCAAAACAGCCATCCCCTTGTATGATCCCTCCCCCAATCTAATCTCCCCTATGTCCTCCCCCATCACTCCTCTAACTTTCCAACAGGGCAGGATGAATCTCCCTTCCACAGTGCCTGTGAATCCCAAGTTCCAGTTGGATGTAGCCAATAATAATAGTAACAATAATTGTATATATATGTATATATACATACGTATTTTTAACATTTGATTATAGAGCTTTAAATTCTAGATTCTTTCTCTTCCTCCCTCATCAGCCACCCCCACTGGAAGAACAAGCCATCAAATACATATGCTATCTCGTTTGATCCTCGCAACTACCCTGGGAGGTGGATGCTATTATTGTCATTCCCATTTTACAGATGAAGAAACTAAGACAGAGAGAACACAAGTGACTTGCTCAGGGTCATAAGCTAGTAAATGATTAAGGTAGCATTTGAACTCAAGTCTTTCTTTAGATCCCATGCTCCAGCCACTGCCATCACCTAGCTGGCATTGTATGTTCTATTCCCCTGTTCTTTCTTCCCCTTCATTTCAAAACAAAATTTCTTTTTTCTTTTTGAGGGGAAGGCAAGGTAATTGGGGTTAAGTGACTTGCCCAAGGTCACACAGTGTGTCAAGCATCTGAGGCCAGATTTGAACTCAGGTCCTTCTGACTCCAGCATCAGTGCTCTATTCACTATGCCACCTAGCTGTCCCTCTATCATTTCAAACAATTCTTCCCGTGCCACATCAAATTTCGATTACTCATCATTCATTTCAGCCTCCTCAAGCAATATGGATAGCCTCCCCTCTTCCCAATATCTTTTTATCATGTTCTCTTTCCTTCACCCTTCAATTTTGGCCAAGCCTCATGCCCAAAGCCTCTCTCATTCTTTCTCTGATTCCTAACCCCTTTATTTTCAAGGCTGGCCAAACTACCTGACAAACCCATGGAATATCCATTTATAAATTTTCTTTTTCTTCTTACTTAAGGCCCTTTTCAAAATTAATTCCATTCAGGAATCCAATCCTGAGGGGCTAAAATGAGGCCATTTCCTTCACCATAAAGCTAGACTAGATCAAAAAGCCTCAACTTCAAAAAATGTATACCTTGCCCTCTCTTTTTCTCACTTCTCTTCACCCAAATTTAAGTTTCTTGGGGCCATTAGGATCAGCAGAAATTCAAAAAAAATTTTTTTTCAGATGGCACCTAGCACTTTCAATGACTTATAAGCCTGAGCATCCCATGAAGGACTTAGTTTGAAATCTATGCAATTAAAAAAAGCAAAAAAGGGAGGAGGAATGGTTCCCAATCTTTATAATATAGAGGGCTGACACAGACATGTTTTCTTCCTGAGAAGCAATTCCAAACTTTCATGGTGTGTTTTGCTTGCTTCCACTACAGAAGCCCTTTTTCTGTTCTGCTCGACTATTCCTAGAATGTGCACACACATATGTGTGTGTTGGGAGCTACAGCGGCAGCAGCAGCATCAATAAAGCTGACTTACATCCGGATTGCTAAAATGCCCTCTGCCAGCACTTCAGAGATGGGGAATTTGTCAATTCTGCCTACATGGCTATTTGGCACTCCCAGCAGCTGAGAAGATATATAACACAGAGAGAAAGAGATGCTATTTATGTGTAATTCCTTCTCTGTGTCCTCTGGAAATCACCAAAAGTGTTCATTAAAAAAAAAAAAACTCTGAACAAAGGGATTACAAATTAATCTGCCCTTGCTGGCTCCCCTGACTGCAAAGAGATTACAAAAAAACCCTGGGTATTTGCAGGAGGCCTCAGTCACTCATTAATCTTAGCTATCATTCGTATCATTGGTTTTTTAGCTCATTCCTTAGGCATGCGTGTGCGCACTGAGCTTATGGGGTAGAGACCGCCTTTCTGCCTTCAGTCATCAGTAAATGGAAGACATTTCCTTAACATTTCAGAAGACAGGTCTTCACTACACCATACACAGAACAGCCACTACAGGATAATAACTACTGCAGACAGTATCTAAATGAACAAATTAAAGCACTAAAAAATCTTTAGGATGCCATTGTCTTGAAGCATGAATCTGATAATTAGGAGAAAAAAAAATCCCAGGCTCTAGAATGCTTGAAAAAAATTTTTTCCTATATTCATTTCATCCTCCACCAGTCAATAAATACTTATGCCCAGAATATTTAGGGTATTCAGTAGCAAGCAGTGAACCCTTTCTTTCACTATGCTAATGAATAGCCTCTCTACTCTTTGCTCTGGCCATCTGGAGCTATATCCTGCAGAGATGAGGTTCAGTCAGTGGGTCTGATGGGTAGAGTTTAATCATCAAGTAAATGGAATCTTTTAACCCTTCCTTTCCAAACCCTTCTGCAAACCTGATCTGCCAAGCAGATTGCCTGTGATATTTCAACTTTGGGACTTCTATTATACCTTACCTTTATCTCTGTCATAGTGCCTAGGCACGAGAGCATCCAAGCAGTTAAAATTTAGAGCTGGAAAAGCACTTAATTAGCTTTCCCATTCCTTCACAATCTTGCCCCAGCAGAGCCACACTACTTGTTGGTTAGTTGCGTCTGACTCTTCATGACCCCTTTTGGAGGATTTCTTGGCAAAGATTTGTGATTTGTAATTTCCTTCTCTAGCTCATTTTACAGATGAGGAAACTGAGGCAAACAGGGTTCAGTGACTTGCTTACTCAGCTAGCAAGCATCTGAGGCTAGGTCTTCCTGTCTTTAGGCCCAGCATTCTATCCTCTAAATCACTTAGCTGCCTCAGCCACACTGTGCATGATATTATGTAATATGCAAGAGGCTATGATTCAAACCCAGGTCTTATGACAGCTGACAGAGTTCCTCTCCCAGGATCTCAGAAGTTATGTTATCCCTGCTTGCATCCCTTGTTCTCAGGATCCAGGAACTTCCTACTATCCTAATATTAAACATCACCCTTGTCTTTCCATCTGTGTTGTCTTTATTGTTCAGATTCCCCCTGTCCATATTTCAGGCACCCCCTTTTTCTGCCATCAAAGGCTCTTTGTCTTTTGATTCTTGGTCTTGAGTCCTATTTGTCCAGGCTTACTTAATGCAAGGATAAATACACATTTATTGCCAAAGGAGAGACCCTAAGAACTGGAATGTTATTAGTCCACAACTCCCTTATTTTACAGATGGGGAAAATAAAGCCCACAGAGAGTGAGTGACTTGCCCAAAGTCACACAGCTGGTTAGAAGCCCAATGCTTGCTGGCTATATATAAGCCACAGGTACTTCATCTGAACAATTAGTTTCAGCATCTGCAAAGTGGGAATATTATACATTAAGGCAGCCTGGAGTAGTGGTTAGAGAGCTGATCTTGAAGCTAGAGAGGCTTAGGTTGAAGTCCCACACATATTAACTGTGTGATATCAGGCAAGTCACATATCCTATCTGTGTTTTAAGCCAGATATGTCAAAACTGAGCAGCTACAAATCCCACAAAACTCCAGAGTAGAGCACAAATCAGGTTATGATGTAATTGCTAAACATTTAACAACAATAAAAATACAATGCAACATAAATAATGTTAATTTGTAATTTTCTAAGTCAATATACTACAGAAGGGAATCAATTTCTACTTGTATTTGCCACCACTGCTTTAAGGCAAAAGGCCAAAAGTAGTAGAGATAGTGCTGAATTGCATTAATAAAGGGGGGGAGGGGGAGGCGAGCATTGCCAATTATCTTGACTTTTGTCTTTCCACTGAACTCTGATGACTCTGGAGGAGAGTGAAGTTGATGACTTTGTGCAGCTCTGCCTCACTTGAATCCGAATCATGTACAAGTTAAGACACTGCCGAGTGATGTCATTAGCCCTCTTTGAGAATGAAGGATGAATAATAATAATCAATAATAGTTGGAGTTTCTCCAATCTGGAGATCCCTCTATCAGTGCAATAACAGGTCCGTTCTCTAGCCTCATATTTACGCTACCTTATCACTGGCTGTCAGGTTCAGAATGCACTGTGGAAATCCGAGTTGTTTTTGCAGTTTTGGTTGGAGTTAAAAAAAAAAGTTTGTAGAATTCATTAAATGCAATTCAGCTCTACAAACGCTTAAAAAGTACAGGCTATTTGCTAGGCACTGTGCTGGGGAAATGAATGAATGAATCTCCAAATGGCATAATTGGGGTATCCAAATCCCAAGCAATTCTCCTTCTTGGATTTCTCTTCTTACCTGGATAGGGAACTCTCCCTTTGGTTACCAGCTCTGTGAGTAAGATTCCAAAGGACCACACGTCAGACTTGATAGTGAACCTTCCATATAGGGCTGCTTCTGGAGCTGTCCACTTGATAGGGAACTTTGCACCTAAAGCAAGAACATGGTGGTTATTATTTGTGATTGAAGCGACACCAAGATCACACAAGAGGCACAGGACAAGAGAAGGGGACCAGCTACATGTCTCAGGTCAGAAGAAGCAAAGTATTGTGAAAAGAAGACTGGTGGTAGAGAGAGAACCAAGAAACATGGACCAGCTCTGCCACAAATCTTTCCTCACTTCATTTCAACCTCTACTTGGTTGTCAAATTGATCTTCCTAAAGGGCAAATTCTATCATATCACTCCTCACTTCAATCATCTCCAGTGGCTCCCTATTACCTCCAGGATCAAATGTCAGTTCCCCTGTTTGACTTATAAAGCCTTCCATAGCCTGACCTCTTACTGCCTTTCCAGTCTTCTTATACCTTACATGCCTCCTGAAATACTTTGTGATCCAATGACAGTGGCCTTCTCACTCTTCCTAGAATGTGTCATTCCATCTTCTGACGGTACATTTTCCTTGGATATCCTTTATGCCCAGAGCTATCTCCTTCTTCATCTCTATTTCTTGCCTTTCTTCACTTATCACCTAAAGTCCCACCTTCATGGGGTAGCTAGGTGGTGCAGTGAGTAGAGCACTGGCCCTGGAGTCAGGAGGACCCAAGTTCAAATCCTGCCTCAGACACTTCACACACACACACACACACACACACACACACACACACACACACACACACACACAAACTAGCCATGTGACCTTGGGCAAGTCACTTAACCCCAACTGCCCTACCTTCCCCCCTCCAAAAAGCAAAAAAAAAAAAATAAAAAAAAACAAAGTCCTACCTTCAGCCTCTCTTCAACCTCCTTAATTTACTATCCCCAACTCTCTCTCTCTTTCTTTCTTCCTTCCTTCCTTCCATTGTTTGCATATTGTCTTCCTCATTAAACTGTAAGCTCTTTGACAGCAGGGGCTGTCTTTTGATATTTTTTTCTTTCTTGGTCTCCCCATCTCTTAGCACAGTGCCTTGTATACAGCAGGCAATTAGTAAATATTGGATGACTAACTGCTTTAATAGATGGTTTTTGTGGTCTCTGGCAGGCCCCTTATCCTCTCTGGACCTCGTTTTTCTAATATGTAAAGAGGGGGAAGCTGATGTAGATCATCTCTAAGGCCCCTCTGAGCACTACAATTCTATTTTAATCCGTAGTAGATTCCTGTAATGCATAGTTTTAAGTCACAATGCTTTACAAAATATACAGAATGTCTATGAATCGCTTCTCCTAGTATGAGACAATCTGACACATGGTTAGGTCCAAACATGCCCATATGTTGCTTGGGCTTTCTCTGTTAACCATTGAAGAGCTTTTATTTCCATCTCTTTCTTCATTTAGAGTGGAAGTTCCTTGAGGACAGGAACTGTGACATTTTTATTTTTGTACTCCCAAAGATTAACACCATGATTGCTACATAGATATTGCTGTAATAAATGCTTGTGGATTGACTAATTGATTCTCTCACCCTACCCAGGATCCTGAAAGTGCAATGAGAAATCCCTCCCTTTGCCTGGGTTGATTCTTAATATTCTTTGATGCTGTGGTGTCCTTTCCTAATTTCTTCCTCTAAACCAGCCCAAATTAGTTTTCAAACCTTGAACCAGAAATTAAAAAAAAAAAAGGATAAAGTAGGTCATGATCTTCCTAGGACAGATGGAATGTAGTCCTGCCTAAATTATTATCTTATGATTATATGGCCTCTCAGAGTTCATAGAGTAAACTTCTGGCAGAGTCTGATCTAGAATATCATACCCTTGACTCATCTCCTACCCCTAGTTTTAGAAAATCTTGCCTCCTCCCAAAGAGGAAGGGTGGAGGCCACCCTACTCTAATTTGCCAGAAAGACTTATACAAGATTAAAACTGAGCCAACAACAAGCACACTCCAACTCCCCAATCCCCATCCCACCCCCTTTTTCCTCTCTCTCAATCTCTCTTTCTGTCCTTTCAGCTATACATCCCACTCTTATCATAATGGGAACTTTGACCTGCTCCATTTCTGACTTGGACCAATTAATCTCTCCTTAGGCAACCCAGTGATTCCCACCCCCTTGCTCCTAGAGTCCACCATATTGGTGCTGGACTTTGTGTGGCCCTCTTTTTCCTCTCTCTCTCCCTCTCTCTGTCACTCACACATATTAATTAGAAAAAAAATGGTTAGATACATTTCATTGTGCAAATGACCTAAAAACCATAAGGCATGTTTGTCCTCAATGGGAACATGGATATGAGCTTAAATTATGTTAGTTCTGTATAGGACCTGTAAGTAAAGGATACAAAACCTATCAAAATAATACTGTCTCTTTGTATTTCTTACAAAGATACAACATGGAAACTACAAAATCACCAGAGTTATAGTTTCTGGAGCATGGTAATTAGTAATTGGAGCTATGATAAATGACAGCAATTCGATTTTTGTTGACAATCAATAGGATTCTTAGCAAATTCCACAGTGCTCTTATCTTACAGTAGAGTTTTCATCAGCATCTCTAAGTGCGAAATGAAACAAAAAATAATTATCCCATTATTTCACCATACAAAGTCTTATAGTAATATGCCAGCAGAAAAAACAAAACAGTTCCGTGACATTTCTTCAGCTTTATGTGCGGTGTTGTTTTTAGTTTTTTTTTCAGACATGATTATTCACATCTCTTTTCCGAAGAGATGTGTGGTTCCTTGTAACCAGGCCTGGCCATGCTCTGAAAGCGGCCGTTGCTTTATTTCCGAGTTCCTCCCTTCCAGACTTAGCTTTCCAGATAGATTACGTGACTTCCCCTCCTGAACTCAGGGCTCTCTTCTGACCCCCAATCCACCATTGTATCCACTGTCCCACCTAACATATACATGCATAACAAGAACAACAACGGACATTTCTGTTGTGTGCCAGGTACTCTGGTGAGCACTTCACAATTATTGTCTCATATGATCCCCACAACAACTCTGGGAGGGAGGTGCTATCGTGGTCCCCAATTTTTTTTCTTTTGGGGAGGCATTCACAGGTAAGTGACTTGCCTAGGATCACACATATAAAAGTGTCTAAGGCCATATTTGAACTCAAGTCCTCCTGACTCCAGGACCAATGTTCTATCCACTGCACTACCGAGCTGCCCCTTAGTATCCCCATCTTACAAATGGGAAGACTGAGGCAGAGGTTAAGTGCCTTGCCCAGTCTAAGTGTCTAAGGCTGTATTTGGACTCAGGTCTACCTGACTCCAGATCCAGTGCTTTATCAACTGAGCCACTTCGCTGATCCATATGTATGTGTGTATATATGCATACATAGACAAATATCTGGTTATCAGAGGTTACATGTATATTTTGCATGTAGTTATAAATGTATACACATACAAACATATATGCATGCATGTGCAGATACACACATCTGGATATACAAGATTACACACATTTTACATGCATATAATATTTGCATGCACTTATATATATACACACATATGTAACCATTTGTTACAAATACAATATATATGCCCTTTTGTAACCACATATACATATGTATATATGATTATAAAAGGTTACATATAGTTTGCATATACCTTGTAATACATACATACACATATGTATTGTGTATATATGGTTATAAAAGGTTGTGTGTAAAATATTTTGCATGCATGTATATGTACACACATGTGCACTGTATATATGTATACATATACGATTATAAAGGTTACATGCCCATTATATTTTACATATGTTTATATATGTGCACACACATAGTTATATGTACACACATATGGCCACAAAGGTTACATGTTTTGTACGTAGTCATGTGTACATGGCTACATACGTGTGCAATATACGTATACATGGTTACATTCCTATATTTTGTGTGTATTTACATGTGCATACATACATTTATATGCATGTGTGTATATACACACATATACTGTATACATATATGGTTACAAAGGTTATATATACTGTATTTGTATGTACTTGTATGTGTACATACATACAGACATATATGTGCATATAGGTTAAATATATTCCACACATACTCATATATAAATGTCTGTGCACCTATGTTTGTATCTGTCACAAGGGTTAAATTTATGTTATATCTCACCTGTACTTATGTTTACACATACATGTGTGTAATGTATGTATATGTGTATATATTTGAGTATATACATATATAATTACAAAGTTTACACGTACATTATGTTTTTCACATACTCAGATGTGTTCATGTTGTCACTTGATAGAACGTAATTTCTGGAAGGCATTGTTTTGTTTATAGCCCCAGCAGTTAGCATTATGCCTGCAGGGCAAATAGTAGGTGCTTAATAAATGCTTATTGATTTCTGCTGATACATGCATGTGATGGGAGGTCCTCTGATGAACGTACTGGATTTTCTTCTGTATTCCCCATCAAGTGCTCTTCCTCAGTTCAAGAACCAAAAAAAGGGCATCCAAATGCTTCCTGTCTCAGACTGCTTGGACTGAACGACTAGGGGCATTGATTTTCATTTTAGAAGCAAGTGAAACTCAATTCTCTGCTTCTCAGACAAATCCAATTAAATAAAACGACAAGCAAAAGGTTCCTTCTTTGTCTTCCTCCTGGATTTGTTCCATTGCTCTGAAGGGGATGTGCGTGTGCGTGTGCGTGTGTTCCTTAATATGCAGTGTTTATTACCTGAATGACTTCATTCCCAGTCTTCCCAGAGGGGCTTCAAAGTTCAACATTCTTGGGCCACAGCTATCTGTGATTCTTACACAATCTCAGTTAAAAAAAGAACTCAGATCAGAGGGGCTGTTATTATCTCCATCAGACAGTTGAAGAAACTGGGGTGGATGGATGTTAAGTGACTTCAGTTTCCTCATCTGTAAAATGGGGCTAATAACAGCACCTACCTCCCAGGGTGGTTGTGAGGATCAAATGAGGTTGTATTTGTGAAGTGCTTAGAACAGTGCCTGGCACAGAGTAGATGGTTAAAAAATGCATGTTTCCTTCCTTCCTTCCTTCCTTTCTTCCTTCTTTCCTTCCTCCCTCCCTTCCTTCTTCTCTCCCTCCCTTCCTTCTTGCCTTCCTTCTTGCCTTCCTCTCCTTCCTTTCTTTCTTCCTTCTTTCCTTCCTTCTTCCCTTCCTCTCCTTCCTTCCTTTCTTCCTTCTTTCCTTCCTTCTTCCCTTCCTCTCCTTCCTTCCTTCCTTCCTTCCTATACCTTCCTTTCTAAAGGCAGCTAGTTGACACAATGGATAGAGTGCTGGACCTGGAGTCAGGACAGCCTGAATTCAAATTCAGTCTTGGACATGTTAACTAGGTAGTTAACTAGGTAACCCTGGACAAGTTACTTAACCTTTGTCTGCCTCAGTCCCCTCATCTATAAAATGGGGATAATAACAGCTCCTACCTCCCAGGGTTATTGTGAGGGTCAAATGGGACACTGGTAAAACTTCACAAGCTGTGAAGTGCTATATAAATGCTGGCTATTATTCCACTTATGGACGGTTCTCATTGTTTTTTCCTTGTGCCAAGCCTAAGTTTGGCTCATTGCTCTTATGTTCAGTCTAGGGGAACAGAACAAGCCCTATAACTCTCCTATGTGACAGCTTTTCAAATACTTGAAGATAGCTGCGTCCTCCTTCAATCCCTGCCCAAAATCTTCTCTACTCCAGACTAAATCCCTCTTATGAACTTAGTTCAAATCCTGCCATTGACATTTGTCTTTTTTAATGACCTTGGGCAAGTCATTAAACTTCCCTCAGAGCTCAGGTTCCTTGCCTATACAACCAGAGGTAGGGGGAGGAGGAGAGGGGGTTCGGGCTCGATGTCTCTGGATTCTCTTACAGCAGCATCTCTCACACCCTATAATTTAATGATCCATAAGCAGGATATAAAACTTCCCAACAAAAATCTTTAGAAATATTCAAACAAGGGCTGAAATGACACAGGGATTTATAACAGCATTTTTCAAGCTGTGCTTAGATTCAGCGAAAGCTCACTGGATTCAGCATGAAATAAATTTACTTTGAATCAGCTTTCTCACTGAAGAAATAAAAAAGCCCACTAAGATCTCCCCCCACCATTCCCTGCTGTTGTTTGTAGAAGAAAATGGAGGGGAGGGTTATTTGCATGGGATTGCCATCTCTGCACAACTAAATGCATCCTCTCCTCTTCCTCCCATGCTCTCCCTGGAGGCTCTGCCAAACCAGGGCTCCCTTTGTCTTCACCAAGGACCACCAAAGGTTAAATGAAAGCAGCAGCAAACTACTTCCCACTGGCTGGGGTTTCATCTGAAGACAGCTAATCAACACTTGATTCTCCAGTCATTCAACTGCTTCACTCCCCACTCCCCATACTCTTCCTCATGGTTTAGATGCCACCCAATGGCTCAGGGTACTGTTACTGATCGCCCCCCTCTTCTCACTAGCATGTGTCCAACACAGGGAAGGCACTTGGTGAGCTGGACCCATGGCTGCTACCTGCTTCTTCTTCCCCAGGAATCAAAGATTCCAAAACAAGGAAACCAAAACTTGAAAAGAAGCCTTTCCAAAATGTAAACACTGCCTTTTACATCTTATTTCTCTCCTCTCTTTTTTTAAACAAAGGAAACCAATTATGGTGAAATATAATTATCAAAATATTTTTTAAAAAAACAGATCTATAGGCCCAATGCTTTGAACTCTTGCCTTAGAAAACTTGAGCTTCCTTGGGATTTCTTTTCTTTTAAAAAAAAATTTGTATCTATCAGCAAAATTTTGCCTTCTTATGCTTCCACCCCACCTTCTCTATCTTTTCCATAAATATACCCCAAATCTCACTTAAAACAATGTTCTTGTTCTAGGGGGAAAAGGATTGTTAAAGGAAGGGAGGAATTTAGAAGACTTTATTGTTATTGTTCAGTTGTGTCCAACCCTTTGTGATCTGATTTGCAGTTTTCTTGGCAAAGTTGCTTGAAGTGGTTTGCCATTTCCCTTCTCCAGCTTATTTTACAGATGAGGAAACTGAAGCAAACAGGGTTAAGTGACTTGTCTGGGGTCACACTGTCAGTAAGTGTCTGAGGTTGGATTTGTACTTAGGAAGATAAGTCTTCCTGACTCCAGGATTGGTGCTGTATCTACTGCACCACCTAGATTTCAAGTAACTTTGCCATTCTGGTTGCAACTCTGGTTGAATCACTCTTTCTTAAGAAATCAAAGATTAATGAAGGTTAGTGAATACAAGATCCAGATGCAACTACAGTTCCCTCTTCCCCTTTGCTTTACAATGAAAATATGAGTGAGGGTGAAGGGGAGAATGGGATAAATTATACAAACAAAGACATCACTAATAGCTAGTCACTGATACTGATGCTTTGAAGAACTCTCTGAATATCATTTATGTTCACTGGGCTTTAGGATTTATTTGAAAAGACACTGATCACGGACTTTTCATTCATCACTGATTTATCCCAAACACTTTGGGGGCAATTTTGAGCCAGTATGGATAAGTCATAAATAATACAGGCTGGAAATCATACTCTTTTCACTGAAGTAGGTGGAACGAGCTCAGTAAGAGTTTGCCAGATGCAGCTCCTTACAAATTTTCTCAACCTTCTTAAATAATCTATCCCATGACACATTGTTAGCAAATCCTTCCTCATTCCTTAGGGATTTGTTTTAATACAGTCCTTGGGTCCAATTCCACAGGATGATTTTCTAGGTAAGAACTACTTACTAAACCACAGTACTATAAGTACTGGTGGTACTTTGGGCATTTACTATACTTTCTTGGTTAGGGTAAAGTTGTTGTTCAGTTGTGTCTGATTCTCTGTGACTCCATTTGGGGTTTTCTTGGCAAAGATACTGGAGTGGTTTGTCATCTCCTTCTCCAGCTTATTTTACAGATGAGAAAACTGAGGCAAACAGGGTTAAGTGACTTGACCAGGGTCATACATCTAGTTAGTGTCTGAGGCCAGACCTGAACTCAGAAAGACGGTCTTCCTGATTTCACACCAAGTACTCTATCCACTGGGATACCTAGCTGCACAAGGGCACTGACCCACTTTATAGCTAACAATATTACATCAAACAACCAATACTGCCTTCTAGTCCAGACCCAGTCCACTCGAACCCTTCCTGTTTGGTCAGAGTGAGAAAACAAGGGTAGGGACTGATTTTTTTTTTTTGTCTTTGTTATTTCTAGTTATTTCCACACAACATCTATCACACAGTAGGTGCTTAACAAATACCCACAGAACTGAACTGAACTGAAAGCCCAGCTCAAATGCCATCTAGTCTGTGAAGTCTTTCCCGACTCTTATAATAATGCTGTCTTCGTACAGCATTGTGTTTGCATGCAAAGGATCCCCAGATTTCTTCATCTGATCTTGGTCTCTCTGCTGAGCCCTAGTCCAGCCTCACCAACTGCCCACTGGACATCTTACCCCAGAAGTCCTGGAGACACCTCCAACTTAACAAGTTCAAAACAAAACTCATTCTCCTTCCTTCTTCTTGCCAACTTTGTGATTAATGTCAAAGGCACCACCACCTTCCCAGTCACTCAGGCCCATGACCTTCATATTCTCCTTGACTACTCACTTATACTCATACCCCGTATATCCAACTTGCTGTCAAATCTTTTCTCGACCTTCACGACATCTATTGTATATATATCTCCTCTCCATGTACGAAGTCAGCACCTAGTGCAGGTTCTTAGAACGTTTCTCCTAGACTATTACAATAGCTATAATATTTCCCCTAGATCACTGCATAGCTTTCTGGTTGGCCTCCCTGCCTCAAGTCTCTCTCCACTGCAATACATCTTCCACTCCAATGCCAAAGTGATTTTCCTAACGCACAGATCTGACCATCTCATGCCTACCCCCCACCCATTCAATAAACTCCAAGGATTCCCAGTTACCTTCAGGATAAACTATAACGTTGTCTGTTTGTCATTTAAAGTCCTTCATGTCTTGGCCCCTTCCTACCTTCCTAGTCTTCTTATCTCTTATTTTCCTCCATGTTCTATGATCCAGTTACTCTGGCCTAACAGATCTGCTGTGGTATTTTTACTTGCGACACTCCATCTTCCAATTTTTTGCCCAGAATTTTTTACTTTGCTCAAATTCCATGTTCTGCAGGAGGTCTTCCCCATTCCCTTTTCCCACTCAACTTCACTCCCCCAGGAAACTTCCTTCTGAGACTATCTTCCATTTACTCATTATATATTTTCTATGTACCTAATAATTTACAAATTGTCTTCTCTATTTGAACAGGAACTTCTTGAGGACAGAGAATTTTTTTTTTGCCTTTCTGCTTCTCCCCAGCACTTAGCACCAATGTCTGTAGTAAGCACTTAATAAATGTCTGTTGTCTAACTTGTCTTATAAACAATATCATGTAAACGTGTTCTCAGGGAGCTGACAGGGAGAAACCTCACTTTGATCTTTCACTTATATTCCTTCAACTAACTTCCAACCTGCCAAAAAATTGTCTGTCTTTCTCTCACATATACATTTTTTGGAAGTGGGAGCGGGGGGAGGAAGGCAATCAGGGTTAAGTGACTTGCCCAGGGTCATATAATTAGTAAATGTCTGAGGCTAAATTTGAATTCATGTCCTTTTGACTCCAGGGCCAGGGTTCTGTCCACTGTGCCACCCAGTTGCTCCCCCATAGTCACTCAGTGAAAGAAAGACTACCTTCCTCTCTCACTGGAAGGTAACAACTCCTGCCAGCTTGATCCTTAACCCTCCATAATGCAGCGTCCATCTCTAACAGTCTAGGAAAACTGTCTCTGTCCCTCTCCCTCACAAACTCCCACCAAAAAGAAAAAAAAAAGTCACCACTGTCCTAATAGTTGCGACTTGGTCTCTTCTCAGTTTTTAAGTCAGCAAGGAAGGCTACAAAGAGGAGGAAGAAGGAAGTAGAAGTCAACTGGCTAAAATGAGATATACATTCCGGAGATATACATTCAGAGAGGTCAGGGGAAGTCAGAATGAGATTAGGAAAGATTTAATCTATAATAGAGTGTTGGAGGGTGGGGGGCAGGGAATGGGCAGTCATCCAACTGAAAGAGCATAAGATTTGGACATAGAAGACCTGGGCCCACATATACCTTTGTAATGGCAAAGAACTGGAAGCTAAGGGGGTGCCCATCAATTGGGGAATTGCTGGACAAACTGTGGTATGTGAATATAATAGAATACTATTATTCTATTAAATACGCTTAAATGGATGGGTTCAGAGAAACCTGGGAAGACCTGTCTGAACTAATGTGGAGTGAAGTCTGCAGAACCAGAACAACTTACATAATGCAATAATGACACCATTTAAAGACAAACTTTGAAACTTAAGAACTCTGATCAATACAATGACTAAATCATAACTCCAGAGGACTGATGATGAACTGTTAACCACCCTCTTTGGGACCTCAGGATTGGCACATTTTCGTCAACTTCCTAGGCCTAGCGGTGTCCCAGAACAGCAGATACAGTATCAGTACTGGGAGCCAAGAACAGATGTGATAAGGAAAGGCAGATTCAAGGCTGTGAATGGTACCCTGAAGAAAACCCTACATCATGGCAATGGAAGTGATTCAGTTTCCTGGAATGGTGCTGGTATACTGTCCAGGTTTCACAGGCATACAACAATGAAGTCAACACGCTGAAGTCTTTCCTCAAACTAAACTGCCAAGCATTCAAACTCTGCTTCAGAGAGCCCAATTCTGATGGGCAGGCTATGCAGCATTCGCAAAATGTATGCTTGCCCAAAAGACTATTTTACAGAGAACTCACACAGGCAAATGTTCACATGGTGGTCAAAAGAAGTGAATCAGGGACACTCTCAAGGTCTCTCTTAAGAATTTGGAATTGATTGTGTGACATAGGAGACATTAGCACAGGACTACTCAGCATGGTGTACACTCATCAAAGAAGGTGCTGTGCTCTATGAGCAAAGTAGAATTGAGACAGCTGAAAGGAAATGCAAGATGTGCAGATTTGGAGAATCCACCCCAAATGTTCACACAGACTATTTGTGCCCATCTGTGGTAGAGCATCCTGAATTCATATTGGTCTGATCAGCCACAGTCAGACACATTGAAACTTGGTTATAGCATAGTGATGTCACTTTGGTCCCCTTCAGGAATTAAGGACAACAACCAACCAACCAGCCAACATCATGGCTAAGGGGAATGTTATGAGTGGCCCAAAAAGGGAAGAAAAGGACTCCCATTAACCAGGAAGCTGTGAGTTACCACTTTGACGAACACATGTGCTCCAAGCTTGAGCTCACTTTTTCTCTAGACTATGTATGCAGAAGGTTGTGTCATAGACTTTTAGAAGGATGTTTTATACCAACTATACTACCAGAGTAAATATCTATTTCTAAAAGTTAATATTTGCTATTATTAATATTTATAAAGCTATTATTATTCATAATGTACAGAAATTCAACTAGTTCATAACTCATCTGATTTTATTATTATCTAGCCCCCATTTTTCCATCTTTTCCACAAGAATAGCATGAAAGATTCTATCAAATATTAGGCTAAAATCTAGGTGAACTCTTATATCCCACATTCCCCCAATCGACAAGTCTAGTAACCCTGTCAGTAAAGGAAATGAGGATAGTTTGGCATGACATTCCTGTTCCTCATGAAATGTTGATCTGTTTCCTTTTCTAGATGCTTCCAAACTAAGTCTTTAATAATACGTTCTAGAATGTGACCAGCAGTGGAAATCAGACTCACTGGCCTACAGTGTATAGACTCCATTCTCCTTCCCTTTTAGAAAACTGGGACAACACTGCTCTTCTCCAATCCTGTGGGGCCTCTTCGATTCTCCACAGTTTTTAAAAAATTGCTGAGAGTAGCACCACCATGACACCTGCCAATTTCATCAGTACCAACGGGGTACTAGTTACAGCTTAGTGACTTAACAAAGGCATTTTAGAAGCATATGGCCTATTTCTCTTTAAAAAGTATTATTTTGGAGGTGGCTAGGGGTGCAGTGAGTAGAGCACTGGCCCTGGAGTCAGGAGGACCTGAGTTCAAATTTGGCCTCAGACACTTAACACTTAGTAGTTGTGTGACCTTGGGCAAGTCACTTAACCCCAACTGCCCTGCTTTTCCTCCTTCAAAACACACACACACACAAAAGCTATTTTGTAATATAATTTTAGTGTCCTTGTTAAGAAATGTTGGTCCTAAAGCTTGATCTGTACTTAATCATGTTCCAAGTAACAATGCCTGACACTGAGTAAATGTTAAATAGATGTGTACTATCTGACTATGGAATGGACGTCAAGGTATAGAGCACTTATCTTTTAATTAGCAAAGCCTAAATTGGTTCCTAGTTTCAATCAGAAAGGAATTCCAATTTCCCAAAACAGATTAGGCTGATGACCAAACTCAATGGATAGAGCACTGGGCTTAGAGTCAGGAAGATTCATTTTCTTGAGTTCAAATTTGGCCTCAGATACTTATAAGCTGTGTGACCCCGGGCAAGTCACTTTACTTTAGTTTCCTCATCTGTAAAATGAGCTGGAGACTGAAATGACAAACCACTCCAGTATCCCCCAAATGGGGCCATGAAGAGTAAGTATCTGAGGCCAAATTTCTTAAAGAATTACAAATGTTAGCTATCATATTATCAACAACAATAAATATTTGCCTTTGACCCCAGTGAAAGAAGAACCCAGAGAAGAGAGTGATAAAAGAGGCACTGCCCCTTTGTTCACCAAAGGACATGTCACTTTTTTTTAATGGGCAGGGAGGTGAGGCTTTTTGTGTAATCAGAACCCAGCCTTAATATTCCAGGAAAACAGCTACACTTCAAGAGCATGACATTATTATTATTTCTATAGTTTTGTTTAAGTATATCAAAGAAACCCTAAAATTAAACTTGTATCTTTGTTTTAATCTCTACATAGAATTTTGTCTTTGTTTATGAACATTATAAAATGGTAGAAGACTTTGCCAGGGGAGAATTTCAATTAGCAGAGGAAACTGATGTTTGAATTTCTCTCTCAGCAGTTATACTTGTAAGTTATTATTATTAATAATATTAATAATGGTAATATGATAGCTAACATTTGTAATTCTTTAAGATATGCAAAGCTCTTAAAAGATATAAAAATATATTATATAGATAGTATAATATATATCTCATTTGATCATAACATATTTAATTCTATATATAATTTATATAATTTCTCTGTATCTGCATTTATATAAAAATATTTGTGTGTATATATATATGTACATACATATACATATATAATATCGTATTTAATCATCTCAATAAACCTATGAACTAGGAGTTGTTATTATTATGATCCCAATTTACAGATATGGAAATTGAGCCATCTCAGTCTCTCCCTTCCCCTGACAAAATTTCATCCTGAGGCTCTGACTTCCTTGTTGGTATCTCCTTCCCTGAGACCACCACTTTAGTAAGGACCTCAGCCACATTTTGCCTTACTCATGCCTGGACTCACTCTCTAGACTTCTTTTCCTTCTCACCTCACTTGCGTTTCCCTCCTCTCCCTAGCTCCCCTATATGTTATCCTCCCTCATTTGAATGTTAGCTTCTATATGCTTGTATGCACAATGCCTGGCACATAGTAAGCTCTTAATTAATATGCTCTTTCCCTCCCTCCCTTTCCCCACCTCTCCCCCTCTCTTTCCTTCTCTCTTCGAGAGGTCAAAGTGACTTGCCCAAAGTCATTCTGCTATTGTCTGAGTAGGATTTGAATTTGGGTCTTCCTGACTCTGTCACTTATTATTAATAAATTGTCTCTTTTCACCTAAAAGTGAAGAATAATAACTGTTTCTTCCACAAACACTTATCTGTTCTCTCCTTCTATCTCTCTAATTACTCCCTACTAGTAATGTCTTTTGTTCTTTCCAATTCAAAGATCATTTTCCTTGGTAGAGAAAACAGAGGTGAAATAAGTACTGAATAGCTCTTTTCTGCAGTTGGGCACCACCATCCCAGCCAGCTCAATCAGTGATTCTATCCCTTTTTGATCTTCCTCTTTCCCTAAACAAAACCCAATTTTGTTATCCTTAGTTTTCTTCCCCAGGCTCAGCCCAGTCTGAGTTTCAACATTCCTAGTACTATTCTTACAGGCCTGTACCATGCTTTCGTAACCATCTGTTCCATGACCTTGCCTCCATCTTCCACACTTTGAAAACAAGACAAAAAAACCCCACCTATTTGCATAGCCACTTTTCTCCCTTCTCCTTAGAATGTTTTTGCATTTTTTTTCCATGTGACTTCAGAATGATCATTCTTGAAAACTTCTTACCCTTCTTGGCCAGCTTCCACTGTAGCTTTAGTCTGTGGGATCCTATCTGGCATTTATCTGAACCCTCTGAAATCTACACTCCAAAATCTGGGCTATGCATCAGACTACGCAAGGCTTTCCTCTCTTTTTCTTTCACAAGTTTTAAGATGGAATTGTCGTCTCTCACCCCTCCATGCTTCTCAGTTACTTTTCTTCCAGCAACCAGTCTTTCACTGCCAGTAACAATCAGATCCAGAAGAGAATTTCCCCTTGTTGGTTCTCATGTGGAATAAAAGTTTCCAGAGGAAAAAGAGGAAACAAACATTTTTAGAGCACCTACTATGTGTGTTAAACACTTTTTACAGATCTTATCTCATTTGATCCTCACAACAACCCAGCAAGGTAGGCACTATCATTAATTATAGTAATAGCTAGCATTTATGCCTGCTCTGTGTCGAGCATTTTGCTGAAGCACTTTAAAAATATTATTTCATTTGATCCTCACAACAACCTTGGCAAAGTGGATGCTGTCGTTATCCCCATTTGACAGTTAAATAAAGTGAGGCAGCCAGAGGTTAAGTGACTTGCCCAAGGTCACCCAGCTAGTAAGTCTTTGAGGTTGGATTTTAATTCAAGTTTTCCTGACTCCAGACCCAGTGATCTATCCATTGTACCAGCAGTAGCTGCCTTTCAAAGGGCAGCTAGAATCTGTTATTTTATATATTTTTTCCTTTATTGATAAGTACAGTGCTGGGCACACAAGTGTCAATAAACATGCTCTGATTGGTGGATAGTGCCTTGCACATAAAGAGGCCGAATTGTTAACTGAAGCATCAAATCACATGTAATCAATTCCCCGATTGCTGATGGATTTTATCCTAAACACAGAACTCCAGTTTATCAAGCAAAAATGACTTGCACTTAATATTGCAAAACATAGATGACTTCGATGATGTGATTGTCTTCCTAACAAACCAACAATGTTTTCATCTTTAGAGTCTGGAAATAAATTGCTTTTACCACAATCTAGTATAGCTTGACTGCACACACTCAGTTTTAAGTGAAAACAGGATTATAAACGAAATTTATTAGGTCAGAATGGTCTACCCTTACCCTGAGGTCACATCAGAGTTAATGGAATTCTTTCATCCCTAGTAAATAGGCAATCTGCTCTTCACTTCTACTTCAAATCCTCATAATTCTTCCTTGAATTTGTTACTGCGTGTACTTCATGGAATTAAGACAATAGTCAGTGTCATGGAGTTTCTCTGAGGACGGTTTCCAGTGTGCAAATGAAGGTTCTTATACATTCCACCCTTACTTTCAACATATATTTTTGCTATATGAAAATCAGAATGGAAGCTAGAAAGCTGTGCCTCATCCCTCTCAGGAGAACGCATACTCCTTGTGGGTAGAAGTTGCTTATCAGTTTTCACCTTGGTATCTGCCTTGAAGAATGGAAGTTGAAGATTCCCCAAAGGGCATTGGAGAGGCATGGGGGGGGGGGGAAGGGTTGAGCAAGCTGCATTGTATTTTACACAAGGTATTACAGAGAAGTGGGCAAAAGGATGCCCTTAAGGAAATAGATGAGCAAAATAAAAAGTGGGTTGGTAAAGGCTTAAAATGGTTTAAGCTATTAAAGCTTAAAATTGCACTAAGACTTTTGGAACGCACCATTATGATTTTACTGATGGACAGCCAACACAATCCATTTGTGTTCTTGTGATATCAATGTAATGCAAGCAAGTCTCCAAGAATATTGGGTGGACCCCTTGGGTCAACTTATGGGAGGCCATGGACAAAAAAACTGCATGAAACAGAGAGGCATGTGTAACTTGTGGTTTACATTGTTGGAATGAATATGAAGACTGATGAGACTATAAATTCAATTAATGAACAAACAATTAATAAGCATCTGATATATTCTGGGCACTGTCCTCAGCTCTGCGGATTCAAAAAAGCAAAAGATAACTCAGGCCCTTAAGAAGCTTACAGTCAATGGGGAGACAACATGCAAACAAATCTGCACAAAGCAAGCTACGAACAGAATCAACATGAAGTCATTAACAAAGGAGAGGTGTTAGAATTACAAGGAGTTAGGGAAGGCTCCCTGGAGAAGGTAGGGTTTCATTTGGGACTTAAAGGAAGCTGGAAAGGTCAGTAGTCAGAGAGCAGAAGGGAAAGAACTACAGGCAAGGGGGGCAGCCAGAGAAAATGCCCAGAGCTGAGAGAGTCATTAGAGTACTGGAGCTCTTGGTACAGTACCAGTACCACCGCCATAGCTAACATTTATATAGCACTTACTGTTTACTAGGCTGTACCATGTGCTTTACAATGATTATCCCAACAACCCTGGGCAGTAGGTGCTACTATTATCTCCATTTTACAGAGAAGGAAACTGAGGTAAACAGATGAGGTGATCTGCCTGCGGTCCACCCAGGGAGTAAGTATCTGAGTGTGGATTTGACCGTGGGTCTTCCTGAGTCTGGTTCCAGCTCTCTATCTACTATGCCACCTCCCATCATAGATACTTTATGAATATTTATTGAATTGAACTGAATCAGTGACAGAGAAAAAGACAAAACAAAGTATTTGGTTTAGCTGTGCTGCACAAGGGACTAGATCTGTGATTTCACTTGTAGGGGGAACTTCCAGAGGAAGAAACTCTACCAGAGTAGGCTGGCATTTTTTCTGCAACTTGTAATCTAGAAAATACTATGTTTAGAAACTTGAACATATTATATTTAGAGAACATAAACAATTTGAAACTTGAAACAGATGTTTTGTTATATTAGCTAACATGCTAAGTTATACTGTCCAACCTCAGACAAGGATATGCGATTTTCATTACAGAGGAAACCCCATGCAGAATGAGTTTCTACACCTCTTCACCTTTTAAAATTACATAATGAACTGCTGTGGCCAAAAAAAGAAAAAAAAACACAACCAAACACGTTACTGTGTGCTGGCCAGGCCTCTGGTAATAAGCTTCTCTGTACTTCCCTAGGCTGGTCATAATTCTGTGTCCACCCTTGTACTCAAAGGGTGGTAGAGCCTGTCAGAGACTGTGCTCTATGGCATTGCCTTCCAGGGCCTGGGGTCATGGCCAGGACACAATGAGACATCAGATATTGGAAGAGAAAGGCATAGATGTAATGCTTATCAAATTTCCAAATGACATAAAGCTAGGAAGGGCAGCTAACACAATGGGATGCCAGAATCAGGGCTCAAAATGATCTTTACAGTAAAGACTTACATTTGAGCTAAGAAAAAAAATAAGAACCACAAGTACAAGATAGGGTAGATAAAGTCAGTTAGTGGTTCGTCCGAAAAAGATCTAGGGGTTTTAATGGAAGCCCAAAGGGGTCAACAGAATAAAATGGCAGCTGAAAAAGTTACTCGAACTTTCACTGCACTGGAAGATGTGACCTCAAGAAATAAGGAAGTGACAGACCTACTTACTGAACTTAGTCCCCACCAGATCACACTGGAAATACTGTGGTCAGGTCCAGACAAAGCCTTTTGAGAAGAACATTGATAAGCTGGAAATATATAGAGAAGAGGGCAACCAGAGTGGTGAGGGCTTTCAAGGTCATGTCACAATGAGGCTTAGCTGAAGGAAACGTGCAAGTTTAGCCCAGGAAAGAGAAGACTCAGGAAGAAAATGATAGCTGTGTTCAAGTATTTCAAGAGATGACATGTGGAAGAGAAGATGTATTTTTTGTTGCCCTAAAAGGGCAGAACTTGGTGCAAAAAGTGGAAGTTTCAAAGACAGAAGTATTGGCTTAGTGTGAAGAAAATCTTAACAATTAGACTATTCCAAGCAGAAAGGGTTGCTTCAAGAAGCAACAGGTTCACCTTCTTTGGGGGTCTTTACATAAAGGCTGGATACTGGTCAGGTGTATATATATGTGTGTGTGTGTGTGTGTGTATGTATGTGTGTGTATATATATATATACATATATATACATATATATATATATATATATATATGATTTTGAGGAGTAAAGGATGGAGTAAATGGTCATTGAGGCTGTGCCCTGTAAATTAAGATGCTTTGGATCTGAGATTCCATGACTGCCAACCAAATACTATAAGTTTGGCAGAAGCTTACAGTATCTTAAGTTGTAAGCCCCCATTAGACTGTCAGGTCACTGAGGGTAGGGCCTGTCTTTTGCCTCTTTTTGTATCTCCAGTACTCAGCACAGTGCCTGGCACACTGTAGGTCTTTAATAAATGTTTACTGATTGATTGTGATTTGCCAGTCACACAGTGACTCAGAACCTATGTCTGTCTGGAATATGAAGCATAACATGTGAATCTGATCCTCACTCTCCAGTTTCGTCTAGTTAGAGAAACAATGAACATACTTGAAGCTATTAGCAATTAAATGCTACAGATAAACTGTTATTGATTATAAGTATAGGAGTACTTCAGAAAAAAAAGAGAGAAGGAAAAAAGGAAGAGAGAGACTTCAAATGAGATAATATCAATAAAGCATGATGCCTGGCACATAGTAGCTCAATAAATGTTTGTTCTCTTTCCTGCTTCCCTTCTGGGAGGAAAAGACAATCCCTAAAGGGCTCAGAGGGTGCTGGATTTGATTCCTCCCTACTAGAGGCTTTCTACTATGGAATACATGGAAATTTGACTGGACTATAATGAGTTGAGAGGCAGTTCAGCAAAGTGGCCACAGAGCATGACTTGAGAGTCAGGAAGACCTGGATTCAAATCCTGCCTCTGGCACTTATTAGCTATGTGACTGTGGACACTTTAACTTCTCTTAGCTTTAGTTTCCTCATCTGTAAAATGGGAATAATACAAGTGCCTACCACTCAAGGTTTCTGTGAAGCTCAAATGAGATAATGTGCATCAAGTACTTGGCAAACTTTTAAGTGCCATGTAAATGCTAGCTATTATTATATTAATAATCTTAATTATTATTTAAAACTGTGAAGAATGGTGGCAAGGCTGATTCTATAAGAGCCATTTCAGAAAATGCCCTCATCTGTTTACCATCTGACTTTCTCCTTTTGTTTTTTGTGCATCCCTGCCCTCCCTACCAAAAGAAGAAAAGCAAAGCAGAGATTTCAAAATAAAATAAGCTAAAATGAAGCAGGATGGGAGATGACAAAGTTTTGATGGGAAGCTGTACTTTTCTTTCAGAGAACAGAAAGATTACCTTAATAATAGTTCAATATGAGTCAACACTAAGACATGGCAGCTGTAAAGGCTAATGTAGTCTTAAGCTGCATAAGGAGAAAAAACATGTCCAGAGGCAAGGAGGCAATCATTTTTTTGGTGCTTTGCCTTGCCAAACTCCAATTTTGGATTATTTCCACCATCTGCCTCCTTTGCTCCTCTTCATGTGCTATTGACCAGAGCTGGAAACAATTATGAAGCCTTGTTGACTGGGTCCAGTACAGATTTATACTATCTAATCTCAACTGGGCACTCACTGGAGCAAGGCAGTCCTCCCACTCTTCCCTAACTGATACACTCTCTTACTCTCCACAGAAGCTGTTCCAAATTTTCTCCTGTCTCTTCAAGCCTCTCACAGTATTTCCAATCCCCACATTCTCAGATGAGGACCTCACCTTATACTTAATCTAAAAAATTTAAGCCATTTGTCTAAAAGCTTTTTTCTTCCTCTTTATCCTACATAGGTCATACATCTTCCCCCACTATTTCCTCCACCACTCCTATCTCAGATGAAGAAGTGACCCTTCTCCTTGTCAAAGCCTTTAATCTTATCCCCTCCTTCTTATCCCCTTTCTTCAACAGATTTCTGCCATTATCACCTCTATTCTTTCTCTAATCTTTCATCTTTCCCTGTCTATTGGCTCCTTTTCTGCCTTCTATGAACATGCTTATATGTCCTCCATCATTAACAAACTCATTTAATCCTGTCATCCCCATTAACTATTGTCCTTTCTGTTCTTGGTTAAATTCTTTGAAAAAGTCATCTACACTAAGTCCCTCTAATTTCCTTTTTCTCATTCTCTTCTAAAAACTCTCTGTAACATGGCTTCTTCCCTCACCATTTAACCGAAACCACTGTCTCCAAAGTTACAAATGCATCTCTTAGCAGATTTAGTGGCTCTTTCTCAACTCTCATCCTTCGATATGTCTCTATAGCATCTGATATTATTGATCCCCTTCTCTTACTGGATAGTCTCTCCCCTTAGGATTTTTGTGATACTGCTTTCTCCTGATTCTCCTCCTACCTGTCTGATTTTTCCTTTTCAGTCTCCTTTGCTGGATGCTGGATCTTCATGCAGGTCATATTCACAACTCTATGTATCTCCTAAGGTTCTGTTCTGGCCCTCTTCTTTTCCCTCCACTCTATACAATCTCATTTGGTGATTTTTATATGCCCCAATGAGTTCAACTATCATCTCTATGTAGATGATTCCCACATCTATACATCTAGACCTGGCCTCTTTCCTGGACTATAGCTCAACATCACCAACTACTTTTTTTTAAAGGGGGATATGCAGGGCAGTTGGGGTTAAGTGACTTGCCCAAGGTCACACGGCCAATAAGTGTGAAGTGTCTGAGACCGGATTTGAACCCAGGTCCTCCTGACTCCGGGGCTGGTGCTCTGTTCACTGCACCACCTAGCCGCCCCAGCTTTTGTACATCTTGCACTGGATATCCTGCAAGCATCTCAGACTTGTTCAAAACAAAACTCATTTTCTTTTTGCCCAAACCCTCTTGTCTTCTAGACTTCTCTACTGCTGTCAATGACACCACCATCCTTCTAGAAGACCTTCCTACCCGTATATCTATTTTAAAATTTATTTTTTTACATGCTGTTTCCCCCATTAGAATGTGATCTCCTTGTGGGCAGGGACTATTTTTTGCCTATATATCTTTACCTATATTTATATCTCTAGCACTTAGCATAGGCATGCATAGAGTATGCTCTCAATAAATGTTCTTTGACTAACTTACTGTTCTACCCTGGTTATAGCTTCTCCACATCTGGAGAACTGGTAGTGAAGAGAGTTGTGTTTGGATTTAGGAGACACCTGGATTTCAATTTCACTCGGACACATATTAACTATGGTCATATTAACACAAAGCCACACCTGGACTATATCACTTTTTAAAAAAATTGGGGTAGAAATGATAAGTAAGGGTTAATAATGTAATATCAGGGTTCAAGTCTTGATGGGGCAGGTCTGTTTGGTGATGGCCAGGACTGGCAGAGACTGGAAGTCCAGTGAGACCTACAGAGTCATGGGAAGCCAGGCTGAACATGGAAGCAAAGCTAAAAAGTCAGGCATATGGACATGTGAGGTCAAGGCAGGTCTCAGTCCACTGGGGAAAGGACAAATGGGGATGAATACCACATGACAATGCTCCAACTAAATCCAATATATATGGGGATCTAGCTAAGCAGGGGCAAGTGGGCTGCAAAAGTTACAGGGAGTCAGTTGCTATCAGGCAGTTATTTACCATGTACCAGGCACTGTGCTAAGTGCTGAGAATACAAAGAGAAAGTGAGGGTATCCATCTGAGACCCCATCCAAGGGAGATTTCAGCTCAGGAGTAGGAAACTGAGTGACTGTGATGGAGCCTGGTGTACAAAATAAAAACTCGGGGGAAGAAATGGCAGGATAAATTTACATTAATATGACAGAATTATCTCTGTGGTTGCATCTACCAAGGAAACTAGTATATCTTAACATTTGTAAGAGAAACCTTGTTATAGTTAAGTTTTTAAAAGTGCATTTTGCTCCACTGAGGCATGGCCTTTTTTTCTAATCAACAAAAAAGCACAGTAGAATATGGTATTGTTCATGTCTTTCAGTTAGCTGTGTGACTGTAAAGATGGGATTTGTTGTAGAAAATTGTTTTTAGGAGCCAGTCTGCTTCCTTCTCAGATTTTTCATTAAGAACGTCTTCAATGTATGTATAGATAATTCTAAAAAATTGATGTCTTTTGTTTTTGCATCACATTTATTTCCCTATATATACTATATGTATGTATATACACGCCCCCCTCCCCTTACCCATGCATTGATCATTTTCATGAAGATTTTGTTGACATTAGAAAATATGCCTGTGGATACATGGTTCTAGCTTTCCTCTTTTTAAAATTTTACTTGAGGGGGGAAGGCAAGGCAACTGTGGTTAAGCGACTTGCCTAAGGTCACACAGCTTGTAAGTGTCAAGTGTCTGAGATCACATTTAAACTCAGGTCCTCTTGACTCTAGGGTGGGTGCTCTATTCACTGCGCCACCTACCTGCCTCTAGCTTTCCTCTTGAACACCATTTTTTGTATGGAACTAGTCAGTGAGCATCTATTAAGCAACTACTATATGCTAGGCACCATGCTAAGTGCTGGGGACATAAAGAGCAGCAAAAGACAAGCCCTGCTCTCAAGGACTCACAATCTAATGGGGGAGACAATAACTATACATATAACTATACTATGAACAGGCCACATACAGGAATGTTGGAGGTAATCAATAGTGGGAAGGCACTAGAATTGAGGAAAAGGCTTTCTTGTAGAATGTGGGATTTTAGGGGGAACATGAAGGAATCTGCAGAACCCAGGAGGTGGAGTTGAAGAGGAAAACACTGAAGGCATAGGGGACAGCAAGTGAAAATTCACAGTGAGAAGAACAAATAAGCCAATGTCACTGCTCTATAGAATGCCTGAGGTGAGTCAGGTAGAAGAAGAGTGGAAAGCTAAGAAGAAGCCAGGTTCTGAAGGACTTCGAACACCAAATGGAAGATTTCATATTTAATTCTGGAGGTAACAGGGAACCAGTGGAATTTACTGAATTGGGGAGTGAAGGGTGATACTAATGGTCCCATTATAATGATTTGTGGTTATCTAACTATTCAGGATTATAATGATGCTAACAACAACAATGATAGTCATTTATATAGCTGGGAAAAAAAGAGCATGATAACCAGTTACTGGAGATTGGGGTATAAGGCTAGAATTCAGTAAATAGGGACCTAGGGCACAAGTCTGGGAATCAGTCCATAGCAGGAAGAGAGTCTCAAGGGACTAGGGACTATTTCAATAGACTGTGAGAAGCAGTTTGACTTGATGTTGAGCTACAGGGCTACGGCCACTGGATCATCTCGTTGACTTAGAAGTGGCAGGGACCTCACTGGTCCGAACTCCTTCTCCTTCTGTTTTAAAGATGAAGAAACTGAGGCCCAGTGATCTGAAGTGTTTGCCCAAGGTCACACAGGTACTAAGTAGAAAGCACTGAATTTGAATGAGGTCTTTATGTACTTCTGCCTAAGGCCAGAATGAGCTGCTAACTGGTATGATGGATAGAGCCCTAGGCCTGGAGACAGGAAGATTCATCTTCCTGAGTTCAAATCTGGCCTCAGACACTTATTAGCTGTGTGACCCTGGTTTCCTCTTCCATTTCTGATGTTCCTCCATTGAAAGTCTGTTGTGGTGATGCACCAACCCTGGGTTCTCGGTAGTTAGGCCAGCAGAGCACAAGCTTTGGTAGGGTCTACAGTATGCGGCTGAAGAGGATAGGAGTATGGAGGTCAGACAGTCAGCAAACATTTATTTAGCATTAACTGTGTGCAGGGCCCTGCGTGTCTGTCATCAGGGGACTGACCTAGCTAAGTCTAGAAAGGCTGATCAGCAGAAGGCTGGTCACCAGATGATGTTTTGTCTTGTTTTTTTGTCATAGCAACCCCACCTCCTCCAAAGACCACCTATTAAGGTTCTGTGTCCACAATGGCTGATTCACAGACCTGTGATGGGGTGCTTATGAACATAATGAATATTAATTATCAACAATATTATTGATGTCATTATATAATATGTCAAGGTACTATTAATAATTAATATTAATAATAACAGCTAACATTTACATAGTGCTTCTTACTATGTGCCAGATACTGGGCTAAGCGCTTTATAATTCTTATCTCATTTTATCCTCACAACAACCCTGGGAGGTAGGTACTATTCTTCTTCTTCTTCTAAGGGTGATCACATGGGATAACCTTGATGGCCAGGAATGGTTTCCCCATGCAGACAATTTGGGTGCCTTTGGTGCTCAGCGTTCTTGATAGTAGCTCACCAGCTGGATATCTAGAGAGGGCTGGGGTAAATGGAATTTAGGATCCCTTGGCACAGCTCTGACAGAATCACTCCTGAGCTTGAGAGAGCCAAGAGGAAAACACTATCAGACAAAAGATAGCTTCAGGGCCTTAACATAATGGATGTGAATAAGTGAGGTTTCTATTTAAAACAGAGAAGGGTGATAAGGGAGCAGAGATGTGTGGGGACTCCCTACTCAGCTGTAAGCTTTTTCTTTCTGAGAGTAGTGGAAAGGAATTAGCTGTGGGCTGGTCTTTGGTCTGGGCCAGCAATTCCCCCAAGAAGCCAGTCATCTCCTGAAAATAATTGTTAACAGGCCTGGCTAAGGCCAAGTATCATTCCACACCACCCAGAAAGAGTAAAAAGAAAAAAAAATTTCTTTTTTCCTGTGTTTTGAAATATTGTTGGGGAACAATATTGCCCTGGCTGAAATGTAAGGGCATCTGGTTGGCATTCAATGATTTGCTAAACATTTATTAAACACATATTATATGTGGAGAACTGTGTTAGGTGTGGAGAGGGAGATAAAATTTAAATAAGATCCTGCCCCCTTGTTCTCATGGAGCTCATAATCAAGTAAGGAGAATGGAGTGTGATATCTACAACTTCTATATGAAACAAAACACAAGTACTTAAGGGAACCAGAAACAAAATGCTACCTCCCTGTGGCCCAAGGAAAGAAGAATCATTTCCAACTGGAGTGGGGGAAGGACTTCAGGGAAGGCTTCAAGAAGGATTATCCTTTATGATGGAATTTGAAGGATGGACTGGAGAGATGGAGGAGGGAGGGGAGGTACTTCAGGCATAGGAAACAATGGGAGCAAAAAGATGTGGGAAAATACTAGCTAGGAAGTCCAGTTTGGCAGATCAAGAGATTATGAGAATGAGAGTAGTATGAGATAAGGAGCCAGAGGAAGAATTATTAGAGAAATAGGGGGTGAGTCAGGAGACTGCAGGATCTGCCAAGTCAAGGAAGGAAGGAAGAAATAGGAAGAAAAACTATTACATGCCACAGAATGATCAAGAAGGATGAGGACTAAGAGAAGGCTGCAGGGTTTGGCAATAATGTAACTGGTGATTTTTGATGGAGCTGTTTTAGTAGAATAGTGGTGGTGGTGGTGACAACCAGTTATGGACTTCTTCAAGAAGTTTTGAAGATTAAAAAGGTAGAGATGAGTAGAAAAAGCCTACTTTGTTCCTTTTTTGTTAAGGATTTGGGGGTGGGGGAGCTGAGCATGTTGGTAGGCAGATAGGAAGGGACTGGGGGAGATGAATGTGAGGATAAGTGATTAATGGAGCAAGGTCTAGAGGAGATGGGAAATTAAGAGATCAAAGGCCCAGACTTTGGCAAGCAGTAGGAACACATTGCCATCTGAAACAAAGGAAGGAAGGAAAGAAGAAAGAATGGGTGGAAATAAAGAAAGATTCTGAAATGTGGAAGGGAGAAAAGTTGATGGAGCTGGATTCAGAAAACTGGATGGTCTGGATATCAGTGAAAGAGGAGGCAAGGTGAGTTGTTGAGAGTAGGGGTGTGGTGTGGTGGTGTTGGTGGTGTGTGTATGTGAGAGAGAGAGGGACAGAGACAGAGACAGAGAGATAGGGAGAGACATACAGAGAGAAAAAGAGAGTAAAGAGAGACATAGAGAGAAAAGAGACAGAGACAGAAACAGAGGGAGAAACACAAAGGATTGAAGAAAGGAAAATATTTAGATCAATCACTGTGAAGAAGATAGAGGTATCAATGAGTTCAGATTTAGTAAGGGAGCTTATGAGAGGAGAAAATAAGATAAATAAGAATTTTGTGGCTATAATTTCAAAATGTATTCCCTCATTCCCTCAATCTGGCATGATAGCAGTACTGTGGAACATTTTTGGGGGAGAATGAAGTTATCATATGCACCTTTCTCTGGTTGGAAGCAGTAGAGAGTCGACAATTTGGTTGGGTTTCTACATATTATTTTAATTTTTTCCCCTTGATTATGAGAAAGCAAGACACATTTTTGCCCACAAAGAAAAGGTAAGGGAAGTGAAGCCAAGTGACATTCCTGTTATCTGATAGCAATATGCAATTCCTATTTACACACTGAAATCACAGAGTATGACCATCTGCTTCCTCCTTGAGGATTACTAAGAAGCATGAACGAGTTACATACTCTTGACCATCCATAAATAACAGAAGGAAAGGGTTCTGCCCAAAACATCAAAAGAAAAGGGAGGAAAACCCCAAACCCAACAACAAAGTACCCGGACTGAATAGTAAAGTTTGGCTGCTGAGCACGGAAGGTGCTGAGAAAAAACCCTCCAGTTCACCACCAGAGCTTACATCATTCCCCATCTGTTTTTCAGGCAGCTAGAGATCCCAAAATATGGAAATGGAAGAAATTAATCTACCTCCTTCCCCTGCAACAGTTTTAAACCTTGAAAGGAAGAACAGGAAGAGAGGGTAACTTTTAAGTTTAATCTTTAGTTTCCAACACATTCTTTCTATGGGAAAACAGTTGATCTGCACAGTTTGGTCAGTCTCCATTTCTCTGCCAATCTGATCTGTTACTTCTGGGTCTTGAAAGCCCTGCGGTGGTTCAGCAGATCAACAGAGTCATGGAACCTCCAAACTGTCTGGGTGGAAGTCTGCAGAGGTGAGCGGCGGGGCAGCAATAGCTTGGGGCTTTAAATCCTAACCCAGCTGTGAACAAATCTAGCTTGACCAGGCACAATCCCACTATCTGGAAATCCAAATAAAGAAGAGAGCTGTCTCAGGACCCTTCTCCTTCGGAGTAGAGGGGCTGTTAGAGAGGTCAGACCCAGGGCAGACATCCTGTGGTGTAAACTGACACCTTGGGACGCTATAGCAGCCAGCCAGTCCCAAAGAGATAAGCACCAGGGCCAGATGGAGGGGGGTGGAGAGGTCTCCTAGGTTAAACCATAAAGGAATCAGAATGCACTGAAGATCAAGATTGGTGGTGGGGATGTGAAAGTGGAAATGCTGATAAGCAAGGTAGTTAAGAAGTGAAGGCTGTAATTCCCCAGTGCATAAAACAATGGATGGACTTGAGACATTTAAAGTTTTCCTCACATTGTGATTTTCCTTTCCTTTTTATTTATTTAGAGAAGTTAGTTTCCATTCACATAATTAATAAAGGATCCTTCTGTATCTGCTGCTAGCATAACAACAGGCTGTGCAGGACCAGTGAGGCTGCTAACAGGAGAACAGGAAATCCTTGTGCTGATAGAGGCTAGGCAAGGTCATCCTGGCAAATCTTAGTTAAGTCTGATCTGTAGCCCAGACTGCAAAGGGCCCTCCATGAGGCTCTACTGCGTAATTCTAGAAGAGACATGGGGGGAAGGGGAAAAGATAGGGAAGAATGGTGGTAGTGGGGGGCG
>CM053584.1:272028163-272046242 GCA_028627135.1 Pseudochirops cupreus
AGGTGGCCCAAACATCTCTACCTGGGATGTCCCACTATTTCCGACACAAATATTGAAAATCAAACTCATGCTCTTTCCTCCAAAGCCAACTTGGCTTGAATTCTTCCCCGAGTCTCAAATCCTTAGCATCTTTGACTCTTCCCTCATCTCCCATATTCAATCAGTCACCAAGTATTATCAGTTATAGGCCTTCATTTTCTTGTTCAACAGATACTTGTTGAGTGTTGCAGGTCTCTGATATCAATGGGCTTAAAGTTTAATAAAGAATGTAAAGCAAGCACATAGATAGAGTAACAAGGTCTTTTTATGCCCCTTTGAAACACCATCATGTGGGCATGATGACCCACACATAAAAAAGTGCTTGGTAAATAAATATTTGGGAGAGGGGGATGTGAGTATAATGCAACATTCTATCAACCAAGAATTGCTGTAGAAGAGAAGAGGGATTAAGGAAGTACTCAGAGAGAGAGGTGACTGGGCCCCTCACATGGCAAAATGTTGTCGTGGAGTTGTTTCAGTTGTGTCCAACTCTTTGTAAACCCATTTGGGGTTTTCTTGGCAAGGATACTGGGGCAATTTGTCATTTCCTTCTCCATCTCATTTTACAGATGAGGAAACTGAGGCAAACAGGGTTAAGTGACTTGCCCAAGGTCACAACAGTTAGCGTCTGAGGCTGTATCTGAACTTAGATCTTCCTGACTCCAGGCTCAGAGCTCTATTCATCTAACCCAATGGAGGAGGAGACACAAAATATTGAACAGTAGATAATCTAAAAATAACAGTTACTTTAGAAGGCATTGAATTGCCACTGGCTTTGGAGTCAGCAGACTTGAGTTCAAATCCTACTTTTGATGCTTACTACCTATGTGATCCTGGACATTTCAATTAATCTTCTTAGGCCTCAGTTTCCTCATGTGTAAAATGGGGCAGTTGGATCAAATTGCCTCTCAAGTGCCTTCCAGCTCTAGATTTATGATCCTGTAAGCAGATGGAGACAAATTTCCCTCAGGGCCCAATCTTAGCCGCCTCCCCAGGCTTGCCTCTTCTGCCACTGGCCAGAGACCCAGCTGGATGGCAGGCTCTAGGAGGGACATCACAGCTGGGCCTTTGTGCGAATTGCTTCTTTTAAGTCAAACCCAGAAGAGGAAGAGGATGGTTTATTTTACCCTTAGAAGGGTAAATAAACTAAGCTGAAAAAGAGTTACCAATCCCAGTCCGAGAATATCTCCAACTGGCATGCATTGCTGTATACCACAAACAGCTTATGTGATTGAAGTCACAGCGTGGATTGGGGCTGTGTGTAACATAAAACTCAACTTGCAAATTTATTAGGCACGTGGACCAGCTGTCAAGTGTAGCTGATTAATCCCTTACAGACACATAAGTATGCAGTGTGCATGCCGCCTACAGCATGCATGAGTGGAAGGCACACCCAGGAACTGCTGTTTGAAAATATCAGTGCAAGACAAATCTGTGTGACAAATTTTATAAATAGCTGGTATCGTTCAAGGTGTCTCTTCCCCGCTGATGAATATTAAAAGGTGCTTCTTATAAAAGAAATCAATCAAATAATGAGATAGAAACAACTGACTTTTGGTTTTTCTTCTTTTTTAAAGAAAAAAAGCTCACTAACTGTCTTTTCCTGAGTCCTTACATTTTCTTAAACTGGTTTTTCAAACCCATTTGTTGTTTCTTTCCTGGTAGGAAAGATTGGCAGACTTCTCCATAAGAACTATCTAGTAAGAGAAAGGGCCTCACTTTACTGAGGGAGGGTAAGGGACAGGTCATGCAGGTGATCAGCACCAATCAAGATTTGAACTTGTTGGGGCGGCTAGGTGGTGCAGTGAGTAGGACACCAGCCCTGGAGTCAGGAGGACCTGAGTTCAAATCTAGCCTCAGACACTTCACACTTACTAGCTGTGTGACCTTGGGCAAGTCACTTAACCCCAATTGCCTTGCCCTCCCCCTCCAAAAAGCAAAAATTAAAAAATTAAGAACAAAAAGAATGGGGTCCACTTCTTAACCAAAGGTTTGACCAAGGAACAAACAGATTTGAACTCGTCTTTTCGCTTCAGAGATATGCTCTTTCCACAGTTTCAGCTCCATTTCCTCCCCTGTTCTCCATCCAGACCTTTCCCACCAACATAAACCACATCTCCATTTTTTCCCTGTCGATTTCACATATTTCCTTTCCCATAATGTCTGAACATTATGTTTCTCCTCTTCCCAGTGTTCTGGTACATTTACAGTTATTTCTTTAATTTTCCTCAGGCTCCTAGTCTTCTCTCCCTGCTCCTGAAAGATCCTATGCTTCCTTTTCAGTTTCACCTTTCTAACTAGTCCATTTCTTTTCATTTTCTGTTGTTTGGTGTAGGCTTGAAAACCGCTTCAGGCCAGGTGTTTTGTATAGAGGAGAGAGGCCTGGGTATGAATACTGGTGTTACCATTTTCTACCAGTGGGACTTTGGATAAAGTCACTTTTCCTTGTGGACCTTGTTTTTTTTCCACCTGCACGATGAGGGTGTTGGAGTAGGTGACCTTTAAGTATCCTTCATCTTTAAAGTGCTGTGAACCTGGCAAAGGAGGACTGGAAATGTCATCTAACCTCCCTCAGCTTCAGTTTCCTCCTCCAGAAAACGAAGGGGGTGGATTAGAAAACATCTGAGGTTCTTTCCGCCTTTAAATCTATGATCCTACAAGTAGACCAAGTAAAAAATCTGCCTCTGTACCCAATCTTGGCCACCTCCTAGGCTTGCTGCTTCTGCCAGTGATGTGAGACTTAACTAATTGTCGGAGCAGAGTGTGGTAATGGATGGCCAGTGTAGGAAGAATGGGGGACAGGGGATAAGGAGGGGGCTGATGAATCAATGTTGTGAATGAACTGGAAATTCTTGAGTAGAGTTGGGATGATGTGGTACACTTTAGCAGAGTGCCCAGCACACAGAAGGCACTTAATAAATGCTTATTGAATTGAACTGAATTAACTTTGATATGGATGAATAGAGAATCAGAAGACCTAGATTTAAGTCCCAGCTCACTTCCTAGCCATGAGACTTTGGGCAAGTGACTTTTTCCTCTCTAAGGAACCACCCAGCATTTCCTCATCTGTGAAACAGAGGTAATAGGTAACAGGTAATGCAATGCATTATCTGACCTCCAGGGTTATCAGCATGTTTATCACAGGATCATAAATTCAGAGGTAAAAGGGACCTTTCCAACACTCTCCTATTATAGATGAGGAAACTGAAGCCCAGAAAAGTGAAAAGACTTGTGTTTGGACATCAGTGGCAGACTTTGGGTTTGAAGCAAGGTCCTCCAACTCCAAATCCGGTTCTTCCCATTGTACCCCACTGTTTGGCTAGACCACAAAAATGAGATCATGGATGCAAATCCTTTGTAATTTTTAAATATCAGCTTAATATTCTTGTTAGGAGTCAATGAACAACTCTAAGCAAGAATAATGTTTGAATCTGTCAACTACAGATGTGGACACATCCCCCGTCTTTGCTGACAACTGACCCTAGGATCTACTGTTCATGGAGGGTCCAGGAATATTTCACTACTTTTAGAATGAATCCACTTTACTTACTGTATTAATATAGCATGAGGGATGAGAAGGGCTACTAAAAAAAACAGGGTTGTGGGGGCAAGAAGGTACAGTAATACTGTCCTCCCTCTTCCCTGCCACCACCCAGCAAATAATTTTTTTTTCTTTTTTGCTTTTTGGAGGGTTAAAGGCAGGGCAATTGGAGTTAAGTGACTTGCCCAAGGTCACATGGTTAGTAAGTGTTAAGTGTCTGAAGTCATATTTGAACTTGGGTCCTCCTGACTCCAGGGCCAGTGCTCTATTCCCTGCTCCACCTAGCCACGCCCAGGAAACAAATTTTAAATACATCACTTTGGCTACTCTGAGTGTTGGAGACTCAACACAAAGATAAATGGTTTCTTTCACAGACCGACCAAGAAGACTGGCCATTTTACATTTCTTTCACAAATCAAATATTTTGCTTGGTAAACTTTCCCTGACTTGGGGCAATCATGATCTGAAACCTTCTGGGTAAGCTCACTAATGGTGTTCAGGTTTTAATCCTGATGGTATTTCCTACTTGACTGCTTGCTGTTGTCCTGCCTGGCACATGTTGCCTCCAGTTCACATTCCCATTTCTCCCTAGGCTGCTGACTCTGATCAAGGTTGCCTGTCTGCTATGCTTAGAGACCAAAACGCACCATCTGGCCTCAGCACTGGGCTGTGCATACTTGGCTACAGAACAGGAGCCTCCACGTGTCGGGAAAATCCAAACAGCTGACCTACATGTATTTTAGCATTTTTGTAGCATCTGTACCAGTCAGGATATTAGCTTGACATTTATCCTTATAACATCAGACTGCTAACGCCATTTCCATCCTTGTACCCATATTATGTGGGGGGTGGGGAGCATGAAATTAAACAATGATAACAACAAAAGAAAATAATCTATAGGAAATTCCATGTAGATATTTTCTTTCGGCGTTGCCCACCCACTGTTCATTCTTGCCTGGAACTGGAATAGGACCTCATTTTAAAAAAAAGGAAATCATCCCCTCCCCCCAAACACAAACCTTAAATTCCCTAAGAAGAGGCCATCTGTTACCCCAAACTGCATATGGTAATGAAGTTGTTTAATAGAAAATTAATTGACAAACTAGAAAAAAAGCGATGCTGGCACAGCCCTCAAGAGTTGTCTCCCTGGTATCTCTTTAATTAGACTACCTATTGGGTTAGACATAGAAGTCATTAAGTATTTAAGATACCAGTTTGGGATCTATGTGTGCTGGAAGTTTGTTTCCATAAATTTCACTTGGGGAAGGGGAGAAAAGGATGAGAGAGGGGGGCATTTCTGTGGGTCCATGACAGGAATCCATGGATCCCTCAGCCTTCTGCAATCCTTTTACTCCAAAGGCCAAGGTGCTCAAAGGAAAAGCAACATGTGATTTCAAAATCAGCCAAAGAGTCAGCCAGCTGACTACCCACTAGCAAGCAATTTTCTCTTCCTTTCTAGACTGAATGTACAATACTTTGTTATATGGGGTTGGGCATAGCGAGGATCAGTTCAGCAAATGAATTCTATTTCTAAACTTTGTTCATGGTTTATTTAGGGGAGTGGGGTGGAGATAATAATGATAATTAATAGTAATAAGTAGCTAATATGTATATGGTGTGCTGGGCACTGTGTGAAACACTTTGGAGTTATTATCTCATTTGTTCTTCACAGCAGCCCCGGCAGGTAGGTACTCTTATCATCTTCATTTTATAGACCAGGAAACTGAAACGAACAGAGGTTCCATGACTTGCCCAGGATCACACAGTTTAGAACTGTCTGAGGCTCAATTTTAACTCAGGTCTTCCTGAGTCTAGGCCCAGGGCTCTGTCGACTGTGCTACTTAGTTACCTACAGGCATATAGAGACCATATGGGAAGGAAGAGGTAAATGAAATAATGGGGTAGTTTCTATAAAGGGTCTTGATACAGCAACAGGTTAGAAAGTGACTGTTTAAAAAGAACCATAATTAGCAATCACACCAGGACTCACCTTGTCTTGCTGTGTATTCATTGTCTTCAATCAATCTGGCTAATCCAAAATCAGCAATCTTGCATATGAGCCCATTTCCCACCAGAATGTTTGCAGACCGCAGATCTCTATGGATATAATTCATTCGCTCAATATAAGCCATGCCTGCGGCAACCTGTTAAAACACAACAGAGACTGAATGGACGGACACTCGACTTAAGGGTGGTCCATGTGTCTCTATTGCAAGCACATCCTAAACAGGAAGCCTGCCATCATTCATACTCACCTGTGCAGCCATGTCCACCAGGTTAGGCAATTTCAGAGCTCTTCCTTCTCCATCTTTTAGGAAATCCAGCAAACTCCCTGCGAATGAAAAGTGCCGTTGCATCCATTTACTATGAAAAGCAAACTATGAAACAGAGCGAGGGGGATTCTTTTCATATGGAATATAGATACATGGGGAGAACAATGCATTCATTTCAAACAATTTAATGGTTTACACAAGGAACAAAGATGTCCTGAGCAAGAAAAGCTTGTGAATAGTTTTTATCCCTTTGGACAAAAGGATGGTGAACCCAATGTTCAATAAGCCATAGCTAAAACTCAACTAAACTAAGTTGACTTGCAAAGTGATTATATGTTTTAATCTAGACTTGGAGGCAGGAGGCCTGGGTTTAAATCTTGGCTCAGACACTAGCTTGCACATAGGTATTTGGGGGAGGATTATGTCCCAGAAACCTCCAAGTGCCACAGGGATGTAAGTTATTATTTATATTAGATCTATGATTTGGTTAGTATAGGAAACTTCTAACAATGAAGACCAGCCCTTGATCTGCAATTTATAATCTTAGTGAGTTGCCTGGGACACTGAGAGGTAAGTGACCTGGTTAAGGTCACACAGTCACTATGTGTCAGAAACAGAACTCAATCCCAGGTTTTCTTGAGCTTCATTGTTGCTGTTGCAATCATTATTAGTATTATTCATAGGAGCATGGGACAAACTTCATGACTCAATTCATGCCTGAGGAACACCAAGCTGGGGAAAATTACAGCTTAGATTATTTACAAATTTAAGTCAAGAGAGTATTCTGATTTATATATGATGGAGTGGGCATTCCCCCTTAATTAGTTCATAATCATCTGAACCTTAAATCAGAAAGCTAAAAGCAAAATAGCCAAAGCTTCAGAAGAGTTATTATAAATGGACCTAAATAAGGTCAGGGATAATTCCAAAAACTGAAATAATCATTTGCAGAGGCCACATGCCTACAATGGTCATCTTTTATTTTTTAAGCTTTAATCATGGAATACAAGTTATTTATGAAATAAACCCTGGAGACAAGGGACAGAAGATCTGCCAGGAAAAAATAAATCAAATCTTTTTTGGAAGAAAGCACTTGGGGTGGGAGGGGGAGACAGAACTACAGTGTCTTCTGATGTAGAATGTCTTTCCTTTTAAGACCTTTTGTTTCTTATTTGGTTCATTTATTTTTCCAAAACAAAGTAATCCTTGGCCTCACCCTCAGCAATACTGCTTTAATTAGGAAAAGAAAAAGAAAGAAATAAAGAATGCCCTTTACACTATGCCCTGTTTATCTGTACATTTAAGAAAGTAGCAGGAAGAAATATGACGAGGAAACAGTGAAGGCTGTATCTCATTTGTCTTCTATGGCAGTTTCTTTTTTTTTTTTTCATTTATTTTCTTTTAATTTATGGAATAAAACAAGCATTTCCGTAACATAGTATAATAAAACAGATGATTGCACATGAAACTGCAAATCTACTATGGACAACTTGCTATTCCTTTTAAATATACAACAAAGTTATCATGTAAATTTCCTTTTTTTTCTTTCTACTGTAATTTCTAACGCAAGGTGCTCAGGATTACAGAAAAAGCAAATCAAACACAAACAGCTACGTCCAGATGAATAGTTGAGTAGCGTAATCCAGTAGGCCTAGTAGTCTAAGTAATGGGTCCTGGGAAGAATTGGAAAATTCTGAGTTCCAGCACTTGTAGGCAGAATATATTAGAATGTGGAAGGACATAGGGGATTCATAGTAACAGACTGAGCTATTTTAAAAATACTTTTCACTAATGAACACACAACTGGTGCCTCCCTGATGAGGATACTAGATTTAGGCAGAAACCAGGAGGCAAGCAGAGAGACAGCTCCATTTTTCTCACTGGACCAATCCCCTATCTATGTCCCAATGGAGAGAGAAGAGGGAGAAATGTTACTCAACCTTTATTCATGTATTCTGTGACGATGTAGATTGGCTCTTCAGACACCACAGCATAAAGCTGGACCAGCTTATCATGTTTTAGTTTCTTCATGATCTGGGCTTCCTCAAGGAAGGATTCTGGAGACATCGTGCCAGGCTTAAGAGTCTTGATGGCCACTTTTGTATTTCCATTCCAGGTACCTACAGACAGCCCATAACATGGAATCAAAATGAGAATCCTCTGGTGGGGAAAATGATTTTTTAAACTAATAACTATTTGCTTAAAACAATTAATTATCAGCTTTCTCCTTCCACAGCACCCTCTTCCCCACAAACAAGCCCTATAAAACTCCCAGGGAACAAAGACATTTACAAAGATTCTGTCAAATATTTTCAAGAGGAAAAAAAAATGACACTAGTTTTATTTATGGGTTATGACTGAATATGCAATTCTTTCTCCACTTTCCCCATTAATGTGATTCTGGCAGGCCCACGTGGTTAAGTGCTATTTTCCTTTTCTGTTTCATTAATATGAAAGAGAAATCAAGCTGAAAACCTCGGCCCTTGCATACATAATGACCATCAACAATGATGGAAGTACAGAGCTGGGGTCACTTAGCCATTAGTGTTTCAGTGATAATCAGGGTACTAACCCTCCCTTCTGTGTTAAAGCAAAGTCTACTGTGTGGCTATTCTAAGCTTAGATTTTTTTTTTTTTTAGAAAGAACCTGAGTGCTTGGGGATGGATGAATTTGGCTGAGAAAGCCTTTGGTTCTCAGTGGTCTAAAAGCATTCCCAATTCAGGTTTTGGTAAACCCATGATTGGATCCTTTTTGCTGTTGGATCATTCATGCAGTGAAGCACTGATCAAAAATAATCCATTCTACTTGTACAGAAAAACAGTCCCCAGATTTCATGAAAGCTCAACCACAATAAGAAAGTGAATTCTATTAATGAGGCTGGAAAAATTTTAAAAGGCTATGAAGAGGGAACTAAAATTAATATTTAAATTTGAAATAAAAAATTTAGTATCTGTTGCTGATATTTAAATAAGGACTCTGACATACAGCTTGGTGATTGGCTTTTATCAATCTCCTCATATAGAAAATGAGGGGAGAGGGCCTGGACTAGGTGACCTCTGAGGTTCTTTCTAGCTTCATGAGTCTATTCTAAGGCTTGTGATTTTTAATTGCCACCATACAGAAAGGACAATTTTTCCCCTGGGTTATTAAAAAGCTGCTTATTTCTGATTAGAAAAGGAAGACTGATTTAAGTGAAATTGTAAAAATTTATTTATAGTTTTGACAACACCAATTTGAGAATTAAAAAAAAAATATGTTCTGTTGGGGCAGCTCTATTACCCAGGTGGAAGTCTGGTTCTTATTACTACAAAATACAAAACACTAGGTTATAAGCTGAGAAGTAGAAAGTGATTACATGGCAGAATTTGTTCCCGAAAAATAAATGGGAAATTTGCAAGTTTATGCAACATTCCAGTATGTTCCAGGTAATAGCCAATAATTTTCAGTAGGCTAGATTTTCCCTTTCTCTAAGACACTCCAGCAATAATTGAGTTAATTACAGAAGCATTCTTTAATGGTTTTGAAATCCCCTGAGACAAAGCTGCTCATGAAATGGCAATGGGAAATGAACTCTTAATGGCATGTAAAGAAATTTAAAATGTACTAATTTAAAAGTTTAAAAATCCATTCTCTTATGGAGGCCTAATTCTTTTTGTGTGTGGATGATTCTATTAAAATCTTTGGGCCCTAGGCCTCATAAATAAGATTTTTAAATACCCCATAATTAAAGTGCTAATTAGGATCTTCAGAATAATGTGGTCTAGCCTCTGCTTCCTACAGAACAAGACCACGCCTATACCAATGCAGGTTAATGTATGCATGCATGACAGGCAGTGTGATATTAATAGATTAACTGCTGGACTTAGGCTCAGTTTGAAATCCTGCCACTGATACTTAATCAGTTTTGGGACCATGTACAAATCACTTAATCTTTCTGAGCCTTGGTTTCCTTATTTGTCAAATGGACATAATATATATAGATAGCACTTACCTCACAGCACTTTTGTGAGGCTTGAAGATGATAATGTATGCACAGAATGAATCCGACTTTAAAGTGCTCTATGCATGTCTAATGTGATGATGATCAATCAGTCATTCAATCAATAAACATTTATTAAGTGCTTACTGTATACCAGGTACTACTCTAAGTGCTGGGATGATGATGATGATGATGATACCATTCCATTTTAAAAGACCTCTGGGGAAGAAGAATCCACTGTCAACTCAATTACCTTCATCTCAGGTGCTTATCAGTGGAGTAAAAACCTGCAGACCAAGACCCCTTGAATTGTGCCCTATCATTGACAACTAAGTGAATGAAAATGGAAGTCTTTTCTCTAGAGCATCTTACCTTCTCCTCTCTTAGGAGTAAAAAGATGCTTTAATGCTATGCTGTTTTCCTTGCCAAAAGTTCCTACAATGCATGGGAATCATTGATAGAAAAATAAGCCTGGAATAATGAGACCTCTGAATGTCATCTTTGGAGAACCACAACCCAGAACAGTAGAAGACAGCCATGCTCTGCAAACTATGCTTCGGTGGGCCCATTTACTCCATCCTTCAGTGTATCCTAGACAAGGTGGATGAGTATGCAGGTGTTGATGTGTTCTGTTCAAAGTCTTTCTCCCAAGTGGCTCTTAAGGGGCATCCAAAGCAAAACACACTCTCTGCCTTACCAAACCACACTTCAGCGAAACACCCCTGACCAAGCTTCTTCTCCAGTAACAATGAATCCCGTGCAACTTCCCATGCATCTTTAGCCAATCCAACGGTTTGTGGAGTACAACTCGAGGCAACCACAGTTAAGTTAAAACACAAACCATCAGCTTTCTCTATAGGAAAGGGAATTAATAAAGAAAACAAAGTTCTTACAATCCAAAATTATGCATGCAATGGAAAAGATGGAAGGTGATTCACCCTTTGATGCATTCCCAGTCAGAAACCAAGAGCGGTGACTTTATGCCAGCTTTCAAAATGGCTTCCTTCCTTGATTTATTAATTGAAGCTCACTATTACAATAAAAAGGAAGCCATTTTCCCAAAGTAAAAACTCACAAGGAGTAAATAAAATTTTGGATTTTCTAAAATAAAAAAAGCTCAATGTCCAAACTAGCCTACTCTATCACCCAAGTATTCAGAATTTTTTTTTTTATTATGGGCTGGTCATAAAGTGTTCTTCATCCACCTTCCATCTTTGGTACCTTATTTCCCCAGAAGGGAAGATAATAATAAAATAACTGAGTTACAGCATACCCATCCATACTTCCCCAAACTGCCCATTTCCCAGTCTCTTGATCAACTGAAGGGATTCACGTGGAATTTCCCAGACATCTTTGGTTTTGACAGACAGATCAGTAAGCCTCGGCATTCCTTTATGACAGGGGACTACTAAGCGGCAGCAAAGGCCTGCAGCTCTCTCTGAAGGAGCAGCAACGGAGCCAACAGCCAGAGAGGAAAAAGAAAAGCGTAATACGTGAAACAAAACGTTAACAACAAGTATACAAACCCAACACCAGTGAACAACAGCTACTCACAACAACTGTTATGTCAGCAGGGCACCACAAGCATCTTGGGGCGGAGGGTGGGGTGGGATTAGAAATCACACAGGGAAACACATTTGCTTGAGATAGAGCAGAGAAAAATTTAAAATTTGTCGTGGGTTCCCCTCCCCTCCATCATATTCAATCCTTAAAGGATGGCTAATTACTCTGAATCTGAGTTTCTGCCCTCTCTAGGTATGATGGAAGGCTTCAGCTCCAGATGCTGATTAGATACTTTCTTGGAACCTTGAAAAGACATCCTTATGTTTTAGTGGAGGCCATAAGTGGGCAGATGGCACCTTTGATTTACATGAAAACATTCCTCTCTCTTCCCTCAATCATTAGGCCTCTGCTTGGAAGACTGGGGGTCCTGTGTATTCTGAATGAATATATTTATAACTACAACTCTAGTGTTAGAGCTTATGGTTTTATAGAACAGCAGATTGTTCTAAACTTAATAGCATGAAAAACGGCACCTGGGGCATGGGGAAAGGAGGTCAAACTTCACTAGTCACTCTTTTGGTATTCAAACCGACCCTACAGAATTTGAGAGCAGAGCGTATACCACTGCTGTCTGGGAGACGACGGTCTGTTATTTTGCTTGGAGGTTGGACTCATAGCTTAGTCCAAACGAGAAGCATTTATTTAAGTGCTTACAGTGTTCCAAACTGTGCTATAAAATCACAGAGTGGCTTAAGACAAGGAAACACTAAACTGGGGAGGAATGAAGGGCGACAGAAAAGCTCAGACAAGTTTGATAACAGCATGTGAACACAGTGAAAAAGAAAATTAAAAGCAGTGATTACTTAGAATAGAGCTCAGCAAACTATGGCTGAGGGCCAAATCCAACCCAGTGGGCTAAGAGTAACTTTTTACATGTTTAAATAAAATAAGATTTTATTTAAACATGTAAAAACCATCCTTAGTTTCCTCCAGTACAAAAGCAAGGGGAAGGTCTAGATTGTCAGCCTCTAACTTAAAAAGACATTTTGAGATGTGCTTTTTTTTGCTTTTAGGCAATAATTGTTGTTCAGTTGTTTTCAGTCATGTCTGACACTTTGCTATCCCATTTGGGATTTCTTAGCAAAAGTACTGGAGTGGTTTGCCCTTTCCTTTTACGACTCATCTTACAGATGAGGAAACTGAGGCAAACAGGGGCAAGTGACTTACCCAGGGTCACACATCTAAGTAGTGTCTGAGGTTAGATTTGAGCTTAGGAAGACGAGTTGTCCTGACTCCAAGGTAGGCACTATCCACTATGCCACCTAGAGTGCCACATTAGGCTATAAGAGTAGTCACCAAAGCCAACTCAGAAGGAGGTCTATAGAGCAGAGATGTCAAACACTAGCTGGATGCAGGAACAACATTAAAGTGTAACTGGGAAATGTTTAACAAAATAAATAAAAATACAATATGACATAGATAATGTTCATTAGTGATTTTCTAAGGCAGTATGTGGTTTCAGGCATCATTTCTATTTGAATTAGACACCATTGCCATAGAGAACTGTCCCAAGGACCTGTGCTTTTTAGTATTTTTTTTTATCAGTGACTTAGATTAAAGCATAATTAATTGATAGGCCTGTTGAATTTATAGATGGTACAAACCATAAGAGAGATTCCAATATAGTGGATAAAAGGGTCAGGATCCACAACAGTATCATGACAGGCTAAGACACTGGGCCAAATCTAATAAGATTACAGGGATAAATGTAAAGATTTACATTTGGGTTCCAAGAAAAATCAACTTCTCAAGCACAATGTGGTGAATATGGGGGGGAGGTAGGCATGAATTGGCATCAACTGGTTTGAAAAAAAAATCAGTCTTTGAAGACTTCAAATTAATTTAATGAGTCAACAGGGTAGCCAAAAAAGCTAATGTGATTGTAGAATATATGTTAAGAGAGGTTCAGGGACCAGAACTGAGGATGTGATAATAATGAGATGGCAGATACGGGAAAAGACCTTCAGTTCAGGCTTTGTAGTGAATGTCGGCAGCAAAAGGAAACTGGTAAACAGGAAAAAAAAATAAAAACACATTGGACAGGCCTATCTTTTGCTAAGAATCTGGATGACAGAGACTGTAACTTATTCAAATGTAGCACAAAGGGGTGGGAGAGGCTGATAGTAATGCTATTTTAAAAGACACAGAAAATGGAGACCAGTCAGACATAGCTCTCTTTTTTTTTAATGGAATAAGGTCCTGTGAAGTTTGGGTAGGAATTAATTTATTTGACTATACTATAAGGTCAGGCTTATATAAAAGAGAGAAAGAGAAGTGAGGGGGAAAAAAGAGGCCATGGAAAAAACAAGTCTAGTTTAAGATGGCTTTTTTTTTCAAGATAAATTTTTTTTCTGCTGCTTTTTATAAAACTATCTCCTTTCTCATCTTTATGATGCTGCTAAGGTGCCTTCTGCAACATGTTTTCAAAGAATCAAAACACCAGAGACTCTACTATGCAGCTGATATGTGGTTATAATAAAATAGATTTCAACATTTATGAATCCACATAGCATCTGGGCATTTCAAGTGTATAATTTAAAACCAGACATTCTGCTCTATTTCCCCCCTTCCTCCCAAAATTATTCTTATCAAAATTCCCCTAAAGCAAAAGTATCATTTGGGGAGGGGGCAGAAAAAGGTGGGGAGGGCATTCAGACCCATAATTTCATTGGTTGGGGCTCCTAATATTGAAACCCCCTCCACTAACTGCAGATCAGCAACTCACCTGTAACTTACAGTTTAAGACAGTTGCCTTGGGGTGCTGAGAGTTTAAGCAACTTGTCTGTGACCCTACAGCTAGCCTTCCTGACTCCAAGGCCAGCCTTATATCCTCCATGCCTCATGCTTCTCTTCATCTAGAAATGATATCTTTAATAGGCTTTCTACCATATTGGAGGGGTGAAAAATGGGTCTCATCAACCAATATCACTTCAATTTTTTAAAACAATTTATCCATTTGCTTGTTAAAGCCTGAGACCAATAGGTATGCACTTGGTGCTACTGTGTTGTGTGTTGAAGAACTGATGAAGGTGAATGGGGCTGCAATTATAAGAGTAATGTCTTGGTGAAGAGCAGGATGAGCACTGGGTCTTAGAATGTTTCAAGCTATATGTATGGGTCAAAAGACACTGCTAGCTGACTTTATTTTTAATTAATTATATGTTATTTCTATTTACTTATCTGGGCAAAGACGATCAAGAATGCTGCCATGTAGAAGTTATTTTCCCCACATTCAAAAGTTGCTTGCCTATTTTCAGGTACACTAAAATTAGTGGTGCTATAGGAAGTTCTTCACATAATTTTAAAAGTAACTATCATTTGCACCATTATGATGATATGACTTTAAGTTAGCTTACAAAAGAAAGCTTTGTTGGTGCAGAACACTACTTTCAATGGGTTGGAATATTAGTCTTGTCAAGAGAACAGGATCTATGAGCACAGAGATTATGGCAATAATGTTTTGTTTGAGGCAAGGCCTAAACCTCCACACACGGAATGGGAATCACCAATGTAGATGGCTTTATCATCTTATTTCTGTAATTCCTGAGTATGTTAACTGAGATGCTTGCAGAAAGAAAAGCACTTTGGAGATTTTAGGACAAATGACTAAAAACTCTTTCCACTTTTCTGTACTTTGGGTATCCTGAAGTCTTTAATAGTATGTGAACCAGTATCATAGGAAATTCGTGAAGACCCACAAGCGAGGAGAAAGTACAGCTTAGCTAAGTCAGCCATAGAAGGTCCTATCATGTGAACTGGCAAAGAAAACATTCTCTTCCTGCTGGAGTAGAAAGTGTGAAGTCACTATGGCTGGAGGAAGAAGAGCTGAGCTTGAGTCTTGCCTCAGACAATTACTAGCCATGTAATAGCACAGCAAATCACTTAAACTCTCAGAACCTCAAATTCTTCTTATGAAAAATGGGACTAATAATACTTGTATTCCCACTTCCCAGGGTTGTTGCTTTTCAAGGCTTAAAAGCATTATATAAATGTGAGCACTGTAAAACTGTAGTAGCAGTAGGATGTGCCATCACTTGAAACTTTTCCCTCCCTCATCATTACTTGGGGGCTCAGCAGCAATGAAGTTACCTGAGTAATGCTGGACAAGCTGCTGAAGAGTTTCAAACTGAGCCCTTGTTGTAATGTAGTAGCCACCATTGTCAAGTTTTCGGATCTTGTAATGTTTGACATGGTCTCCTTTCATATCATCCCAGTCACGGATAGAAAGTGAATAGGCACCTATAAAACACGCGTAGAATCAGTAGCTGTTGTCACTTTGGAGACTGACTTGTTTTCTTCAAGACTCATTTTGATCTCAGCAAAGACAGACAGACAGACAGACAGACAGACACACAAACACACACACACACACACACACACACACACACGCACTTTTAAAATCTATCTCTAACACTATCTTTCTCTTCTTTTTATCTCTAACCCTATCTGTCTTTCTCCTCTATCTCTAACCCTTTCTTTCTCTTACCTTATCTCTCTTCTTTCTATCTCTAACCTTATCTTTCTGTTTCTCTTTTATCTTTCTAACCCTAACCCCATCTTTTATTTACTCATCCATTCATCATTAGCTTACCTCTTCCCAAAGCAAAAAAACACACCCAATTTATATTCTAATCACTTTGTTTTATACCTTTCTAGTGTACTTATATAATATTGTGTCATGCATGTCTATGATGCTTGTGTTATATCTAAATATGTATTGTATATAAATATGTGTGTATACATAAATATGTATGGATACCTTCTCTGTAAGGAGAAAACAGATATGAAATATTTGCAGCCTTCCTGAAACTTAGAGGAAAGGGAATAAGACATGTGTATTTATTTATCCATCTGCCTTTATATATCTCTATAGAGAGAGTGTACACATAATGCATTCATGCACGTATACACATGTATATATATGTGTACGTGTATGGGCATAGATGCACATATATAATGAGATCAAATGAGATAACATGTAAAGTATTTTGTAAACCTTAAAGTGCTTTGTAAATACTAGCTATTATATATAAAAGATATATTTTGCATTATACATATAAAATGTGAAATGGAATAGACATTTATTAAGTGCTTACTACATGCCAGGCATTCTGCTTTTTCAGGTAGGGCTCCAATCATCCTTCATTTCCTTCCCTCCTCCCCAGTCATCTTCTCATCAGCCTTGTTAGCCACAGAGCTCATACCTTCTTCCCCACTCCAGTTCCTGAACCATGATCAAACCATGTTTTCCAATGTTCCTGCAAAGATGTGTCAATCTACTCCTCTATGTCCCCACTCACCATCCCTGTAATGTTTGGTATCAAAGTGCCCCTGTCTGGCCACTGCTCCCCTCTGTGTGTCGTTGCCCTCTGTTGGAACGTTAACATTTCTGAGAAGAGGGATTGTTTTTATTTTTGTATTCTCAGCTCTTAGTACAATATTTGGCATATAGTGCTTAATAAATGATTTTTTATTCCTTTATTTTTTCATTCATCCATCCATTCTACCACCACTTTTCCTTCCCAAATATATTTAGAAACATAACAAGTTGAACACTGCCCAGCTCCCATTCTTCTAAAACAGTCCATTCCTGATACCTTAATTTTATGGTTGAAGAAATTGAAGATTATGAGAGGTGAAATGATTTGTCCAAGGTAATTAGTAGCCGAGCCAGAATTCAAATTTATGTCTTCTGACTCTAAATCTAATATTCTTTCTAATGCACAGTACTGCCTAAAGGCTGCCTTACTTTTCTTTCCTTTTTTTTTTGGAGGGCAGTTGGGGTTAAGTGACTTGCCCAAGGTCACATGGCTAGTTTTTGTGTTAAGTGTCTGTTGCCTCACTTTTCTAGTTGTATTACCAGGACTTAGCATGCTGCTGGGCACATAACTTTTAATAAACACATTTTCATTCTATTAACACAATCTAAGAATTATCACTGGACCTGCATTCCTCTCTCTCTTGCATGAATATCATCCAGGATGGTCATAGTCTATCTGGTAGACAAAGACAATGCCCAAACAAACTAAAAACCCTACTTATCAAATTAATTACGATTTCCTCCCTCATGCCAAACATTTTACAAGAACCTATAAAATGCCAAACATTTTACAAGAACCTATAGCTAACTTGATTGACCAGAGAGATAAATACTCACCCACCTTCCCTTGCCCACCTTTTTTTAAGGCTACTAATGAGTTGTGAATTAATAAAAGGAAAGGAGGAGAAGAAGCACATAACCAGTAGGAGGTCAACAGAACTGTATGATTTTTTTTTAAACCAAGAGTTTTTGAAAGGAGGCAAAATCTAACATGGCCTAAAAATCCTGATTCTATATTCTCTGGATTGATAAAGCTATATAATGATCAATTAATAACCATTTATTAAATGCTTAATATAAGCCTGGTACTATGCAAAGACCTAAAGATGATAAAAATAAAAAAGAGTCCTTTCCCTCAAGGAGCAACATTCTAATATCTCTGACCTTGGTAAGTGGTTTGCCCAAAGGCGAATGCCTTTGATTTTATACCTTATGTCACTTACTCCACTATAATTATGGAGTCCAAAGACAAATGAAACAGAACTGACCTTTTTGTGACAGTATTTGTTTTTTCATTCTTATATAATAAAAAGTAAACTTTTTTTTAAACCTCTTTCTCTTCTCTAGACTAACCTGAAGAAAC
>CM053584.1:272046742-272122573 GCA_028627135.1 Pseudochirops cupreus
GGTAAAATGGAGAATTTGCACTGCCAAGTGTGTAAGGCTGTTGTGAAAATGGAGCTTTTTGAAACTCAACAGAGCTTGTGTAGATGGGAGTTCTTAGCAGAGGTAGCTGGAGGTCTCTACAATAACGTCTGGAGAGTGTCCACTGCAGACAGGGAACTGGGCTAGGGGGGAGTGTGAGTGATAAAACAAGTAGTACCAGATGTAATCCCTAGCCCTGAAGAGTTAGCAGTTTGACTTTGGTTTACTAGTGCCGAAAATATTAGCTCAACCAGGGACATAGGCATGCGCTCTCTCTCTCTCTCTGTCTCTCGGTCTCTCTCTTTCTCTCTTGGTCTCACTGTCTCTCTCCTCCCTCTCCATGTCTGTTTCTGTGTCTATCTCTATATCTCTCCCATCTGTCTTCTCTGTTTCTGTCTCTCTGTCTTGGTGTTTCTCTGTCTCTTTCTCTCTGCCTGCTTCCTTTTTTGGTTGTTGGAGGCAACAAGGAGAAATCCCAGGTCTTTTATCACTCTCTGGCTAGGCTCAGTTTCAAAGCACTCAGCCAGGGAAGAAAATGTGTTGGCTTTTGGCCCTGTTAAAGGTTTTCCTCAGTCTGACTTAATTAGTTAGAGAAGGTCCAGCCCCCAGATTAAAGAGCAGACTGGCTCCCACAGTACCACTCCATAGAGGCCAGAGGATTAGAACACTACTCAGGGACTTCACCAAGCAACAACAGCCCCAGGTAGGACTGAATCGAAAACCAGAGCAAACTCAGTTTAGTAGAAGGCACCAAGCCAACTTATGCCACAGATGCAGCTGTGAGAAAATGCTTAATGGAGCTTTCAACTGGCAAAACAAAACAACCTACAAGAAATATGATGCTGGCAAAGGGATTCTATGGCTGCATGAAAACTAATTTTACGTGAGTTTCTCAAGTAATTTTGAAATTGTACCAAAGGAGGCTCTTCTTTCACAGCATTAAAAATATAGAAACAGATTACTGTAATCACAACTGCTTCCACAAGGACAATGTACTGTAGCAGAGAGAAGGTTAAGCTTGTCTTAGGGAAGACTTGGGTTTAAAGCTTGTTTCTGACACCTCCTTAGATGTGTGACTATGGGCAAGACAGAGCACTGGGTCTGCAGTCAGGAAGATATGAGTTCAAATCTGGCTCCAGACATTGACTAGTTCTGTGATGCTGGACAACTCACTTAATCTCTGTCTGCCTCAGGCTCCTCATGTACTGAGTGGGGATAACAGCACCAACTTTGTGGTGTTGTCAGGACTGAATAAGATAATATCTATAAAGTGCTCGGCACAGTGCCTGATATACACAAGGTGCTTAATAAATGCATATTCCCTTCTCTTTCCCCTTAATCTAAGCCTCAGATTTCTCATTGTACACAGTGTTAACAATATCTGTAGAACTTACTGTGCCCTTAAAAGGATGGTGTGAGGCTCAAATGAGATAATATATGGAAAGCATTTTGCAAACTTTCAAACACTATTTGAATGTCTGGTTATTGTTACAAGTTTAGATTTCACAAAATTAAGTCTTCTAAGAGCTTACTTAGTCAGTCTTCTGTTCCCATGCCTAAAGAAGTAGGACGGTGAGACAGAATGACTAGAGATACACCAACACACACCAAGAAAGTTTTCAGTCTTCATCCTTTTTAAGTGCTATGTTTCACATTTTTAAATTCCTGTGCTTAGGGAAATGACTTCCAATACAATATGGTCCAACAATCTTCCATTAGAGACAGTTCTTTACTGCCCAGAAGCACCACTAGATGGAGACATTTCATCATGAAAATATTAGCAGGCACACCTGGGAAATGTTCCAAAATGGTGGGGGGAAAATAAATGCTTCCAACAAGAGATTAGTTTTGAAGATAGGTTAATGTTTATTGAGTGAATTCCAGTTTATTTAAATTTTTTAAAGTATGCATCAATTTTAGAGTAGACAATAAAGTCAACTTTGCTAGATGCTGTACAAGTACTTTGTGGTACATTTGCTGATAGGGATCTGATCTAGTGTTTTTCCATTCACTTGAAATGGTATGGGTAAAATAATTCCCATTCAGACCCTTAATTAGTCACTTCAACAAAGCCTAAATTTTCTTAGAGCCAAACTGCTAGGTTTTGACTAAAATGATCTACAGTTAGTTTGGACACACAATGAGCAGAGAGGAAAGAAAGAAACCCAGGATTCAAATCCCATCTCAAACACTTATTAGCTGAATGGCCATGGTCAAGGAAATCTTTTAGCCTCTCTATGCCTTGTTTCCTCATCTGTAAAATGGGGAAAACTCCTATAGTACTTATTTAATTTGTTTGTATCAAATGCAGTGACATATAGATTTGCTTTGCAAATGACAGGGGGCAACTTGTTACAGAAGAAAGGGTGCTGGATTTGGACTCTGAGGTTGAAATCTGGCTCTTCTACCTGGAAGATCCTGGGTAAGTTACTTGTCTTTTCCTCATCTGTATATTGATGGGATTGCACTAGATCAGTGGTATCAAACTCACAGCCCTCTTGCTCCGAGCCAGATTAAAGTGTAAATGGGAAATGTTTAACAAAATAAATAAAACTACAACATAATTTAAATTTTAGTTCTCTAAGTCAATATGCCCCAAGCAGGGATGTATTTGAGTTTGATACCACTGGACTAGATGGTCTCTTCCAATTCTAAATCTATGATCCTATAGTTTTTTTTAATACTGTACATTCAATCTGAATTAATGAAAAGTCTGGATTGTAGAATATTTTTACAAGAAATATAGCTTCCTTCCTTTAAGAATGTATAAAAAAAATTCCACAAACATTAATTATCTATGATGTACAATGACAATTAATGATCCAGGATGTACAATTTATTAGTACTGCTTAGAAGTATAGTAAAGAGGGTTTTGTAATATACAGGAGTTAAGGTGAAGCATATTTTTTAATAAAAAAAAGCAGTGCAAATTAATAGTATAAACAAGATCACAAAGTAAATACATTTATCAATTTAAGAAACGCCTATTCTGACAATAACAATTAATATAAATATTAAACAGTTCTTAAGTATTGAGTAAAGTAAGATATCTTCTAGCAGACTTGGTCTAAGTCTTGCTTCTGACACATACTGGCCATGTGACTCCGGGCATGCCGTTTGATTGCTTGGTGTTCTAAGAAACTCGTTGTGACCATAAAGTTATAGAGCAAATGCTGGCTTGTACTGTTAAAGGGAGTTCCCTGTACCACTGGTGTCAAACTCAAATATAAAAGAGGTCACTAAACCATATATAAGGATTCCTGCAGGCACATATTGGCTTAGAAAACCACATATTAACATTATCAATGATTAACTGTATTTTTACTTATTTTGTTAAATATTTCCCCATTGCATCTTAATCTGGGTCAGGCACTACAGGCCTGCCAGCCACACGTTTGATACATCTGTCCTAAACTAATGAAATCATAGGACTCTGTCTCCTAACCTAAGACCTCTACTAGGCAACATTTCCTTTCCTATATCCTCTCCTTCCTCAAAGATTCCTAGAGTTCTTTGCCTGGACTTCTTTTTCCCACAATCACTCCCTACCTTATTTTATACTTCTATGTACACATGACTGATCATCCTGTCTAACTCCAACCCCAGGGGAGATTCAAAAGCCTTAAGGGGCAGGACCTGTTTCGTAATTTTCCTTCTATTATTTCCAGGATTTAGCAAGAAATAGAAAATTAATAGAAAATCAGATCATAGAAAATTAATAATTGTGAAATTTTTGAACACATTCTTAAAAGAATAAAGTTATACTTCTTGTAAAATATTCTACATTAATTCATTAATCCAGATTGAATGATGTTTATGGTATTTGTAATTCACCACAGTCTCCTTTAAAGTCTTGCCCTTACGTTGTATTATGACTCTTCCCTCCCATCCTGAAGCCAAAGAACATGAAGAAAACTTGGCCTTACATCCTGTCTCCCAAGTTTCAAGCAAAAAGGACTTGTGATTTGAGGGATCACGGGGCACCTGGTGATCTGATGTAGCCAGGGAATACTTGCCAACTTAAGTCATCTAGGGCTGTATTCAAGTTCGTGGAATGCAGCCAAGACACATTTTTATTATAAATGTTGGAATTCAATTAAAAAACAAACAAAAAAAACCCCTTGGCTATTATCCATCATACATATGGCAACTTGACTCATGCTATCCTTTGGACAACACATCAGTACAATTTTACCAAATGTTCAAATACTTTAAGCCAGTATGTATTTCCATGGACTCTTCAAGCTGAAAAGCAGCTAAAATGATTTGACCTCACAAGTAGATATCTATGATTATCTACCTGTTCTTCCCAGGTAATAAAAAAATTTTTTTTTTACACAGAGTTGTTGAACACACTTGGTACATTATTTTTTCACAAATGGTAAAAATGATGGGGAGTGGGGCTGAAGGAGAAAGCAGGACTATTTTATAAAAAGTAGCCAACTTTAACTGATGCTTATGTATCAGTTGATAGAAATTTGTACTGAAAGAAAATCTGGTACTTAGAATCATGGATTCCAGGAATCTGTGAGATACTCTGTTCCCATTTCATTTCATGAACATTCATTAAGCGCTTGTTATGTCCAAGCCATAGGCAGACTATGTATGTACTGGAGATAAAGAGAGAAGTGGAAAGCCCTGCCTTCAGGTAGGTTTACATTCTACCTCCAGCATAGTAGTGGTGTCACACTCATTTGTGATGAGACTGAAATAGCTGGATGTGGTGAAAAAATTAGAGCTGCTTCAGGAGGGAGTGGGTCCATGAGCATTTATTAGGGGATGCCCAGAGGACATTTCTGATCAAGAATCAGTTGGCCTAGACGGTCTCTGAGATTCTGGGAAACTCAATGAATCTGATGGCACTGGGGTTTGTTTTTCTAAACAGGAGGGGTCCCATGGCCTCCAGCTCCTGCCTTTCAATCAGTCAAGGAGTGGGAGGACACACACCAGGAGGTGTGGCAGCTGCCCTGTAAGAACTGGATCCTTCCAGCTGACAAGAGCCAGGGGCAGGGGGAAGGGCCAGGGGGGAGTGGGTAAAAGAAAGAAACAGATGCCATCTGTTCTTCTACTGTTTTATTGCTTCATGGCTTTTCTTCTCCCCTGTGCATATATCTGACTTCTGCCCCATTTGTGGCAAAAACCTTATTTATTTATTTTTGGATATAACCTTGGAATTGGAGCATTTAAGTCACACAATAAAGAGGGAGAGCTCTATAGACAATAAATGTGTGTGTGTGTGTGTGTGTGTATGTACACACACACATTTGAGAAACTTTATCATATCTACTTTTTGTAGAAAAAAGTTGAGCTCAGAGTACAGTGGCCAACATGAAATTAAATGTAGGTCAATTAAAAGATGTGGGTGAAGATAGATTTGATCTTCCCTGAATGCTTCTCTTTAATTTTCGTTTATGATATGGAAAGAAAAAGTTAGAGGGACCAGATCAGCTAATGGGAGGGGAAAGAAATGAATCAATCCTTGGAAAAGGACTGGACATTTGGTAAAAGATTTATGTCCAACTATCTGGGTTTTTTTTTTTGTTTTTTTTTTTTTGCTTTTTGGAGGGCATTTGTGGTTGTGACTTGCCCAAGGTCGCACGGCTAGTTTTTTGTGTTGTGTCTGAGGCCAGATTTGAACTCAGGTTATTTGCATATTTCTATCCATTTGCTATCACTAATAATTTCATAGCTACAAAGAGGTTGTCAAGATCTCCCATGATGCCTCAGTTTTCACTTTATAAAGTTTTTTTCAAACTGTTTTAAAAGCTCTAAACCATCTCAAAACAAATTAGGGGAGGTGGCATGGCACAGTGTTTGGAGAATTAGACAATAAATTAGAAAGCCTCCATCCTAATCCTATCTCTGCCACTAACTAGCTGTATTTCTTGGGACAAGACATTTCCCTCCCTGAGCCTCTGGTTCATCATCTGTAAACTGAGGGGGCTGGACCAGGTCCCTTATCACTTTAATGTCCTGTGGTTCTAAATAGGAGAAGTGGAAACATCAGAGGAAAGAAGGGAAGGACTGAGCCTATTTCAGAATTCAGCATTAACAGGCAACACAGGTCATTAAAGAATGGAATGAAGATTACAAGACTATAAACACATATGTATGTATGTATGTATGTATACACACAAATACACATATGTAGAGAGAAAGAGAGAGAGAAGAATGAAGAGATAAAGAGAGTTGGGAGGGGGCTGGGAAGAGGGATATAATGCTACTGTTAATCTGAGTAGTTCGGAACTGAGCTAGCCATTATCTCCCTCCTCTATATAAATGTGTTTGATACGTTCCATTAGTTACACTTCCCACAGTGGCTATTCTAGACTTTCTTTTCTCTCCTTAGGTCTCCCATATAAACCTTTCCTTTTACCCTCACAGCTTCATACTTCACTGTGAAAATTAAGGCCATTCAAAGAGAACTTCCCCTTCTCTATATGACAAGACCCCTTTAAATCATTCCCCATTCTCTTATTGCTCCTCTCCGACGTAGAGGTAGCCCATCTCCCTACTAAGGTTGTCCCCTCTACTTATATGCTATGATCCCAGCTTCTGCTGGGATCTCCCAGATTGCTCCCAGAATCATCCCTCTTTTCTCTTTAATGTTCTATTTCTCCCTTTGTACTAGTTTCCTCCCTGTTGCCTACAAACACCCCTAGGTTTCCCTTATCTTTAAAAAAATAAATCAGTTCTTGCTTGGCCCTACAACCTCTCAAGTTACTCTCCTTTCTTCATTTTCACAGCCAAACTTTACAAAAAAAATGATTAATACTCATTGTGTCTACTTCCTCTCTTCTCACTTCTCAACTCTTTGGAAGATGGTTTCCTACAAGTGAAACTTCTCTTCAAAGTTACTAATGATCTTTAACTGCCAAATCTGGAGGTCTATTCTCACCAGATTTCATCCTTCTTTCTTGAGTTCTCTACAATATTTGACCTACATGCTTGACCATCTTCTCCTGGATATTCTCTCCTCTCTCTTGATTCTTCTCTCCTACCTATCTGACCACTTCTTTGGGGCCATTATCTATATTCCACCCCTAACTCTGGGTGTTCCCTGAGGCTCTGTACTAGGCCCTTTTCTCTTTACAATCTTTCGTCAGCTCCCATGGATTTAAATATCATCCTGAATTTATATATGGGCTTCTAATATATCTCTTGAACTCCAGTCCTACATCATGAGTTAGCTAGTAGACATTTTTAACTGGATGTCCCATAGACATCTCAAATTCAACATGTCTAAAACAGAACTCATGATCTTTCTCCCAAACCTACCATCCTTCCAAAGTTCCCCATTGCTACTGAGGTCATCACCATCCTTCCACTTACCCAGATTTGCAACTTTAGTGTGATCCTGGGCTCCTCATGCTCATTCACCTCAGATATCCAACCAGATAAGCAGTCTTACTATTCTTACTTCCCTGGAATCTTTTGCATTTGGGCCCTTCTATGCACATGGCCAAAACCCTAGTTCAGGTGCTTGTCACTTCTTATCCGTAGTAGAGCCTTGACTCTGTCTCTTCTCCAATCCATTCTCTACTGTCAAGAGTGAATTTCCTAAAGCACAGATCCAACCAAAAGTAACTAACTACACTACTCAATAAACTCCAATAGGCTTCTGATTATTTCTAGGGTCTCTGTCTGGCATTTAAAGGTCTTCACAACCTAGTTCCACCTTTTTAGCTTTCTTAGACATTAGTCCTCTTCAGGCTCTCTACAATCCAGCAAAACTGCCCTTCTTGTTGTTCCTCAGACAACATCCAGTCTTTTTTCATTTTGTATAGGCTTTCTCCCATGCCTAGAACACACTCCTTCCTCACTGTTTCTTCTTAGAATACTAGTTTTATTTCAAAGCTCATGTCAAACATCATCTTGTACTTGAGGTTTTTCTTCATTTCCCCTCAGCTTCTAGTACCTTTTTCCCACCACCATTTTCTTATATTTATATGTTTATTTTGTATGTATTTTGAAAAAATTGTGTGTATATATATTATATTATACTGTTACATATTATATACACACACAAATACTGCCTGTATGTGTGTGTATATATGTGTGTATACATACACATGTATGATGCATACACAATATATAATGTATATGCTTACATAATTGTATACATATAATTACATATGTACATGCAGATATGTATGTATAGATATGTACATACATACATATAAACACAGAAAGACAAAAAAGAAACATTCCCTGCCCTCAGTCAGCATACATTCTATAGGAAGAAACAGCACGTGTATGGATGTGTGTGTGGGTGTGCACGCATACATACATACAGGCAGATGGTTTGCACAGTGGATAGAGCACCAGCCCTAGAGTCAGGAAGACTCATCTTTGTGAGTTCAAATCTAGCCTCAGACACTTACTAGGCCTGTGACTCTGGGCAGGTCACTTCACCCTGTTTGCCTCAGCTTCCTCATGTGTCAAATGAACTGGAGAAGGAAATGGCAAACCCCTCCAGTGCCTCTGCCAAGAAAACCCTAACTGGGGTCTTGAAGAGTTGAACAAAAATGAAACGAATGAATAACAAGTATACACATCCATCCATCCATCCATCCATCCATCCATCCATCCATCCATCTGTGTAAGTGCTTACCTTGTGCATACATGCAAACATATTGTCTTTTCCTATGCTGACTGAGAGTAGGGGATTTTTTTTTTGACTTTGTATACCCAGTCTCTAGTATAGGGTCTGGCGTAAGGTAAGCACTTGCTTGTTAGTAACCAAGAAGCTGTCTGATAAAAACGGTAGGAGACATGAACCCAGAGTCAGGAGACATGGATTCCAATCCAAGCTCCAAATCCTGCCTCTGACATTTATTAGCACCATTACTAACCATGAGCAAAGCACTCAACCCCTCCGTTCCTGTTTCTTCATCTATAATATGAACAGATGGCATGCTAAAGTAGTAGTTGGAATTTATAACACTTAAGGGTTCACATAGCACTTCAATGTTACACGTTACTTGATCTTCACAACCTTGGAAGGTCAGTATAATTATTATACTCATTTCACAGATTAGAAAACTGAGTCAAAGAAGCCAAGTGACTTGCTCAGGTTTACACTTAATTAACTAATGTTTGTTAGAGGCAAGATATGAACCTGAGTCTCTCTTAACTCAAAGTCCAATGCTCTTTCCACTATGCCACAGTTGCCTCCAGGGGCTGTGAGGAAGGGGTTCTGTAAACCTCAAAGGCTCACAGATCTAGAGTTGAAAGGGTCCTCCTCATTTTCTGGAGAAGAAAAAGGAAGCCCAGGTAGATTGAGGTCACATAGACACATCAGAGGGGAGATCTGAACCCAGATCTTCTGATTCCAGAGTTAATCCTTTTCCCCAGTATCACCCAAATGTGAGTGTCTAGAATAATTTTTCACAAATGCTATATTGAAAGCCCAAACCTAAATAATGTGACTACAGCATTCTAAACCTCTCCCTCTCCCACTAGTCTCTTCCCCCACACTTAGTAATGAATTTTGATTCATGGATGTTAATGAACACCTGTGGTTAAGTAGACGAGACATTAGGGATCTAAAAGTGAGTTATTTGTCTAAAGAAGCAAGTTTTCTCATCCTAGAGGTGGCACGTTTCCATCGACTTCCCTAGATCCTGAGTTCACTGTCAGAAGACTTGGGCTTTCAGCTCACTAGAAAGATGGAATTGTTAGTGCCCCGTGGCTGTTCACTGTCAATGATTTTTCCCTTTTTTTTCTTCCAGAGGCAAGGAATGTAAATAGTGCAAACTCTACGGTTGGGTGGCCCCAGGGATGGAATGCTGGTCCTATAGTCAGGAAGGCCTGAGTTCAAATCCAAACTCAGACACTTACCAGCTGTGTGATCCTGGGTAAGTCACTTAACCTCCATTTGTCTCAGTTTCCTCAACTATTAAACAGAGATAATAATAGCAGCTACCTCTTCGGGTTGTTGTGCATATCAAATGAGATAACATTTGTATAAAATGCTTGTCCTCTCCAGTCCCTCCTTTCTGTTTCTATCCCCATGATCTTCTACCCTATGGGGTTGCAGAGAGTACCATTTGAGGCAGAACCCAGCTGTCTCACTGCATGAAGTCTGGGATTATACAGTAGGGGCCTGGTCTCTGCTGGAATGATGCAGGCAAGGCCACTAACCAGAGCAGGAATACCAGCACATCAGAGTGGGCATCTATGAAAGAACCTCCTGCCTAGATTCTCTTCCACTTACCAGTGATGGTGCTAGTAAGGAAAAACCAAACTTTCAGGAAAGGCTTTCCTTACCATACATATGCCCCCACTGTTCTCTAGGGAGCTTGGATTTCGCCAGAGGGCTCTTATCTACATACTGATTCAGTCAGATTTCATCTGCTCTAGGTAATATTTGGAACCTAAGGCAGGGATGTGATCATTATTTCCTTTATCCTTTAAAAGAAGAAATTTCATGATAAGAGCATGTTAATCGATACCAGTTTATACTAAGCCTGGTATAGAATGCAGCATTTATAAAATGCAAACATGGCATCAAGTTTGTACTATCTGTTTCTTTAAAACCTCCCCTCCTGCTTCACGAGAGCTCCTAATGACCACATTTAAAATGCATACATCTCAGTCACACACTGGAGTGGGTGAAACCTCTTCTTTTTCCATCTCACAAAGGTTTCAGTCACTCACAAAATTACATTATTTGGAAACGCCCCTGCAAATCTCACTAATTGGAATGCTTAGGAGTTTTGAAAACAGAAGGAATTTGTTGCCTGCTCTGAGTGAGGGCTTAGAGAGTGGAACGTCTGAAATGTGGGGAGGGGGGTAATTCTCTAGGCAGTGCCTAGTGTAGGCAGCCAAATCATGTGCCAGGCTTTTGAAATTATGGATGGATGGGGGAAGATGCTTGTTATTGTGGTGTACTTCAAAAACTCTCTGGAGGTGTAGTTTCATGGGACGCTGCACAGGGTCACCAATTGTGTTTGTTTTCCAAAATTTATATTGCTCTGGCTTGCTTAATTGGCTGAGTGCTTCTATTGCCTTCCTCATATCTAAGAATTGATAGCACAAAAATCTCCTCCCCAAAGTCAAAGGCACGCGCATTCCTCAAGGGTACGTCCCAAACTTACGAGCTGTTAAGTATTTGAAATTTTTCTCCTTTATGAAAACTCAGGTCATCTTCTGTTCGTGCTTCATAGTCATAAAGGGCCACAAAAAGGGTTACACCTGGGAAAAGAAAACAAACCAAAAGAAGAGATTATAGAAGAAGGTACTGATTCAAAGATATTTAGTCCTGTTTCTTTCTCTCTGCCACCAAAAAAATTATGAAATCAAAAAGTTCACTTCTCCCTGATGCTGTTGGCATTGGTGACATGGTTAAATATCGCTTCATCACATCACAAAGCCATGATACAATATCACAACAATAATGTTAATTATTGGTTCAATAAGCATTTATTAAATGCCTACTATATGCCAGGTTGGGGATGTAAAGAAAGACAAAAGACAGTCCATGCCCCCCAGTTGTTCGCAGTTTAAAAGGGGTGACAAGTATGTCCTAGCATTTGTATATATTTATTTGTCTGTTTTCTCTACTGGGCTTAATTTAGGTCACAAAGTTTTGTTTAAGGAAACACAAATTTGATTTGCATATGTCATCTCTGAATGAATACATGAGATAACTTTTTTTTTTGCATAAGCTTTGTTACTTTATTGTTGTAGGGAGAACACCCTTTACCAAAGTGAACTTGTAGTCTTAGAGAGTACCCTGGGGAGGGGGCAGGGAACACTCAAATATTAAGTGACTTCCCTGGGCTATACAACCAGCATAAGTCTGAGACCAGACTTGACAGTAGGTATATGGTTTATCCTTTGTGTTTATATCCTCAGTGCTATGCATATGGAAATGAACACTTACTAAGTACTCACTGATTTAATGATTTGTTTGCAACAATAACTTGTTTTGTTGAAGGGCTAGGTAAAATTGACCTTCATACTCTTGGTTATTGTAATATTTACTCTGATACTAGATCTTATTAGGGTACCTTTTAATTGAATGGAAGCTCCTTGAAGGCAGATACTATTTCATTTTTGTCTTCGTATCTCTAACACCTAGGAGAGTGCCTGACATATAGGCACTAAGTAAATAGGCTGACTGACTGACTGTCTGATATAATCTAGAGTCACTCCTATAACCCATTTCAGGATGGGTGCTCAATGCTCCCTCCATTGAAAACAGGTGTCTCTGTTGCTGGTGAAAGGGTCAGTTTCATTTAAGGAGGTGCATTTATGTACATGGTGCATTTCACCAAAAAAGACTTTGTGCTTACTCACTAATTTGTCCATAACTAGTGTACTGTTGCCAAAAGAGAGGTCTTTTTTGCTTCAGAATACATTCTTTGTGGAGCAGCCAGGTGGTACAGTGGATAGAGTACAGGCCCTGGAGTCAGGGGACCTGAGTTCATATCTGGCCTCAGACACTTACCAGCTGTGTGACCCCGGGCAAGTCACTTAACTTTGATTGCCTCCAAATATGTATATACTCCATGTGTGTATGTGTATACACACACACACACACACACACACACGCTTTGCTCAGAACAGAAAAGATTGTCTACTCTTTCCTGTTGGGTCAATCTTCTAATTCTCTTTGCTATGGCTTCTCAATTAAATTTCTGTGATGGCAAGAAAAACTCATGGAATGGGTCCTTTTCTTTTATTCAATAGGGGACTTTGCAGCTGAGGTAGTTTCAAGACAACAGATATGCCAATGAGACCTTTCAAAATGTTAGGAGAGCACGTGGTACTCCATCTTTCAGTTCTGTCCAAAGAGGGACTTCCTGCAGGAAAACTGGTAGTCATCAGGTATGCAGTCTGACCATACAAAAGGAGACTCATTTGGCAATCATTTTCTTTTCTTCAGGCTTTTCTGAATGGTTAGAAAAGAGGCTATGTGGTATGTTGCTGAAAAATGGGCCTCTTGGGTGCCTAGATCATTCACCGTCTTCATCTCAAGGAACATACAAATAGGTCATTACATTTATATTAAGAAAGTCTTATTTTGTGTCATGGATGGCATTTTAGGGTCCATGACTAAATTTCTCTTTCCCTCTTCTGTAAAATCAATCAATTAATATATATTTATAGAATACTATATGCAAGGCAATGTGCTATAGAAGTATAAACTCTATCCTTGCCCTTGTGAACCTTGTAATCACCCTGGGGAGGTGGGGTATATATGTATACATGCACACATGTACATATATGTACAAATGCATATACATGCATATACACAGTCTACATATAAATATATGTGTGTATATACAGCTGTACACACTTGGACTAGACCTGCAATTTCATTAATATAGAGAATTCCTGGTGAGGAAATACCCTCTACCCATGCAGCTTTACAAGTCTCCTATGATCAATTGATCTGGGGGGTTACTTGGGACACTGAGTAAGTGACCTACCCAGGGACATATAGCTAAGCATATATCATAGGTAAGACAGTGGTCAGAATCTAGGGTTGGCTCAGTTCTATCCAGTGCACCACACTGCCTGTTATTCTTAATATCTAGATATAAAACGAAAGATCATTGATAGTACAAGGCAGCAAAACTCATCCATGTTACTTATCAGTTTATTTTTGGATTTCATGTTGTGATGGGATTAAGACAGTATCTTATTCTTAGATTACGGCTGGTGACAACAGGTTCTCCTGCATTCAAGAAAAATATATGAATATAATTTCAATTACTTGCCTATTATTCAGTTACAAGAATTCATACTCTATGTGTGAATGAGTTATCCAAGAGGGTGTCTATACAAACAGGGTATGAATTGACAAAAGTAAGTGTCACAAATTGCTGGAGAACATGGGAGATTATTCTGCCTTTTTTTTTTTTGCCACACACAATTCCAGTCTTTTTTCCCACTTGGTGCTGTATAAAAGCACCTTAAAACAATGTTTCTTCACCTTTTTGTGTGTTATAGACCTCTTTGGAAGTCTGGTGAAACATACAAACTCAGGATAATGTTTTTAAACTCACATAATGCACAGAATTGCAAAGGAAACAAATTCTACTAAATATAGTTATCAAAACATTAAAAAAAACCCCTAAGTTCATGGGCCCCAGGTTGAGAAGCCCTGCCTTAAATATCTGTAAACCAATTGATTAATTTATTCATTCCTGCACACGAAGGAGACAGGCTGTCCCTGTGGACCCTGCCCTTTTTTCTTCCTGCATGCTTCATTGAAGATGCTGGGATGAAGAGCCTGGGAACCTGTCTCTAGAATTCATGTTTTTAAGGAAAAGCTACATTCATCATGAAGCCAAATGATCATTTTTGAGGTAAGCATTGCTTTCCCCCTGCAAAGCAGGTGGTCAGAGAGCTGGGTGGTTATAGTTCAGTAAGTGAATCCAGTCCACCTAGTTCAGTAGTTGTGTCCAATTTTGCCTTTCAAGATATATTCCCTTTGTGCACTACATTAATTAAGCATGGCGTGTACATACAATGAGAAGGGACAAAGATTCTTACTGACTCTAAGGAATCTCCTATTTCCTAGATAAGTAAAGAAGACATTCTTATTTCAATATGAGTTTGATAAAGAATGTGAATGATGAGGGGCTAAAATCAGGCTTATCTGTACCTAGTACAATGCTTGTTGAGCAAACAACTGGTACTCAATAAATACTTGATTGATGGATGGAGAAGATTTCATATTCTTCAAAGTTTTTCTAACAAACAACAGGACAGGACAAGTAAAATCAGATAAAACATCAACCAGTGTGAAAAGCTTTAGAAAACAAACATTTATAAAAACAAATGAAAAAATATTCTGGCATCTTGGCAAAGAACCAACACTGGACAAAGCATGAGCTATGACAGTGAATCTGAGAACATGATAATTGACTTAGCAGGGCATGCAAAGCTATTTTTAAATGCATATAATATATAAGATTGCAAAAAGAATAAATGCATATAATACATAGGATTGCAAAGGAAAGCAATTCTGCTAAAATATAGTTATCAAAACAAAAAAAAACCAGCCTAAGTTCATGGACTCTAGATTGAGAATTCCTGCCTTAAGTATACACATGCATGTCAAGAATCACAGATGGGTAAGAGAATAGCCAAAAGGAATGAATGGAGAAATCATAGGGAGAAAAACTAGGGGATGAGGGGAATGGCAAAGATTTAATTAGCCTATAACCCTCAGACTGAGGATTGAGAAGGAAACAAAAAAGAAGTTCGAGGGAAAACTCTGAAGTTGACATTGGCAGAGTTGTTTGATACGGCCCATGTGGTCTCACAGAAGGAATTTTTGAGATAATGCTCATTTGGGGGTAGAGGGCCAGAGATGTTTTTTTCCTTTCTCATCTCTGATATTTTGACTTGCACTTCAAATGAAACTCTGAGCCCCATTTCCTCTTACAGTCCCCAAATCTTAAAAGCGGAAGAATGAATTTTCTCCAGTGTTTTCAACTCCGGGGTAGAGTGATTCTCAATGAAGAGGAAGTCTTTGGGACTCAGATATTAAACTGCACAAAACTTAAAAGCAAACACCTGGCACCAGGGGCCTACCTGTTCCTCCTCTCGTACGCAAGGTCCCGGTGTGAGAAGAAGAATTGACGCCCCCAAAGACAGTTAGCCCTTGGCCTCCCGCTGCATGGAAGTTGTTGTAGTTGGGGATGGACGTCACACCGAAACTCGGGTAGTGCTGGGGTGTGGGGTCTGTCCCATAGCGGTAGCCAGAGCTCTGGTTTAAGCTGCCATCCCTCTCCTCGGTCAGTTTTGTTGCTTCTTTATCCTTACATTGGACACAGCCCATTCTCTAAATCCCTACAAAGACAAAGAAGGCAGAGCAGGGGGTGTGTTAATATCAGCGGTCACCATATTTGTATGAACTTGCTTAGTTCATGACTCAACAGATGGCTGGCATTCACAAGATTGCTATAAGCATTCTCTTGGACAGTTTTAGTTTAGTGAGGGACATGAGCAAAAATCCTCCTCCCCCATTGCAAATAGCTCCGGCTCAGGCCCTTATTTCTTCTTACCTAGCCTATTAATAACAGCTTCCTAACTGGTCTTCTTGCCATCAGTTTACCCTTCTTTAATTTATCCTTCAAATGGCTACCTATGGGCATTTCTCAGATTGTATCACTCATCTATTTCAACACCATTGCCCTTCTGAATGAAGTGGCAGTACCGAAGAGATAGTTGATGGGTTTTCTGGGCTTCGAGTCAAGCAGACCTGGTTTTAAATCCTATTTCTGATACTTACTAGCTGTGTGATAACAGAAAAGCCATTCAAACTTTCTGAGTCTCAGTTTCCTCATCTGTAAAATGGGAATGCTAATACCTATAGTATTTGCCTCAGGGTTGTTCTGAGGCTCTAATGAGGGGATGGATATAACATGTTTTGTAAACTTCAAATCACTATATAAAAATTATCATCACTGCAAAATCTCAGAGCTGGAAGGAACCTCACAGGTCATCTAGTCCAAACTGTATCTGAACAGATACAACATTTCTGATGAAATATTATCCATTTATGTGTGTGTGTATGTATGTGTGTATATATACATATATATACACACACACATATATATGCAGCCATTTATTTTATATATGCATATAAATATACATCTATATGTACATATAGATTATCTATCTATATAGTTGTTCAGTCATTTTTCAGTTGTGTCTGACTCTTTGTTGATCCCCTTTGGGGTTTTCTTGGCAAAGATATTACAGTGGTTTGCCATTTCCTTCTCTAGTTCATTTTATAGATGAGGAAACTGAGGCAAACAGAGTTAAGTGACTTGCTCAGGGCCACACAGTTAGGAAGTATCTGAGGCCAGATTTGAATTGAGGAATATGAATCTTCCTGACTTGAGGCCTGCCACTCTATCCACTATACCACATAGTGTATGTGTGTTCATGTGTGTGTGCGTGTGTGTGTGTGTGTGTGTGTGTGTGTGTGTATCTCAACAAGTTGTCAGCTTCCACTTAAAGACCTTTTCTAGTGAAGGGAGGAACGAAACTATCATCCTCTAGAGGCAGTAAAAACCCTTAATTATATTATCCTTGGACTTTTACAGTCTGGTTCCAATTTACCTTTTCAGCTTTTTTTTTTATATCACTTCCCTTCATGGAGTCTACACACCTAAACTGAGCTTTTTCCTTCTCATCCTGCCTTCCCCCATGTTCATAATATTTCTCACACCATCCCCTCATACAGAGAATGCAACATGTGGCTCCCTCCCGTCCCAGCTCATTTCTACTTGCTGAACTTCTTCCTTCAAATCAAGGTCCACCTCAGGAGTCTCCTTCATTAAGACTCCACCCTCACCTCCACCTATCAAATACACTTTCTCCTTCTTCAAATTTATCATAGTACCTTGCCTGGATCTCTCCTTTGCTCTTATCCTATTCCCAATAATATCATGATTATTTGAGTACAAATCTTATTCCCCTATTAAAGAGTGAGTTTCTTGGAAGAAGGCTCAATTTCCTATCTAGTTTTGTGTCTCCAAGACCTAGGATAGTGTCTTGAACACATCAGTCATGAACACTTGTCTGACGAATAAAAATGCTGTCACTAATTGGCAATAACTGTCCCATACTCTGGTTCAACTGATGCTCACCCTTGGTTTGATACACACTCAGGAGGCAATAGTACTGTCATGTATTATAATCTTCACTACACAACAGCTTTCTTTCCAAACTGCTCCAAGCATTTTATAATCTAGGAATACAATCCTTGTCTGAGAGAGACGGGCTAGAGTCACGCTAAAACAAGCCAAGGACAAGCCTCATATTCAACTGTCTGCCTTTACTTATCCCCAAACTAGTATGAAGCCCATTCAGTAAATCAAAAATATAAATCAACTGGTACCACACCTTTCATTAACAGTCTATAAAACCTAAGAAAAGGAACCGGAAAAGTGCTATTTAACATTTCTGGGTGGCATGACTAACTTCAGTCAGTTACTGAAACAAGATGATGATAAATATCAAAGCTAAGAAATAGTTCCTGGATGGAAAACAAAAACACAAAAAAACCCCAAATGGCAGAAACTAGAAGGTCCTATTATCATAAAATGTTTGCAGAATGTCATGACAGCTGACAGCAACAAAGTTATCATTTAAATACACCAATTACATTTTCAAATCTCCATTAACCTTTATCTTCCCCGCCTCCAACACTTTCTAACCATACTTTGGAATTAATTGGAATCACTTCTTTACTAGACTTCTGTGTATTTTCTCCCCACAGACAAAACTTGCTTTTCATTGTTTTGTTGTGAAGGCTGGAAAAGAAGCTGATTCCATTTAAAAAAGAAAGCTGTCCTTTTGTAGCTAGCTTGTCTGGGCCAGTGACTCAACTTTTTTGGAGCAGTGACACTGATTGCTGTTTCACTGTCCTCCATGCCTAGAATGCACTCCTTCCTCACCTGCCTTGAGAATTCTGAGCTTTGTTCAAGACTCAGCTCAGAGGCCAGTATCACTGACAAGTTAAATAATTTATTCATGATCACACAGTTAATAACCACCAAAGGAAGAACCTGAACCCATGTGTTTTTCACACACACACACATTTATACATCAAATATTTGTTGTTTGGTCATGTCCAACTCTTTTTGACCCCATTTGGAGTTTTCTTGGCAAAGATACTGGAATGGTTTTCCATTTCTTTCTTCAGCTCATTTGACAGATGAGGAAACTGAGGTGAACAGGGTTAAATGACTTGCCCAGGGTCACACAGTAAGTGTCTGAGGCCAGATTTGAACTAAGGAAGATGAGTCTTCCTCACTCTAAATGTGGTACTCAATCCATTGCGCCACCTAGCTGCCCCTATATAAAATTTACACACGTACAACTAACTCTCTAAGACTCTGAAGTTACAGAAGTTGTGGAGGAAATTTCCACACTGAGACTGCTTTATACCAATTAAATCACAGGTTGAGACCTAACGAACATATTTTGTATATCTCTATGATTCAAACTGAAATAATTATATATAATTTTATGTAAGTATCCATACACATTTGTGTATATAAATTAGAATTAATTTTTTTGAGGAAATATTATGGTATTTTTAAAATTAACAGTTAATTATCCACTATTACCTAGAATTGCTAGTATACAAACAGCTCTTGGAATTTCTGATATAAATGAAGAGTTTTTTAGTTACTATGTTTTGACTCATTACAACACAAAGATTTTATTGATTTAGTATAAGTCTTTTGTAGGGGAGGGGAGTGGTGTTCCTCTTGCCTCTGGCTCTCAATCAGCACCAAGCTCCAAAACCACTATTTCCACAGTTTTTATCAGTGGTGGAGTGGCCACCATCTGTGTATGCCCTGACAGATTTATAAATGTGAAGTCTGGACAGCCAAGTCAGCTCCAACCTTGGCATTTCTTAGATGCAATATTATGGAAATCATGGTAGTTGGCACAACTTGCTTTGTCTTTTCCAGCCAGGACTCTGAAAAATAGTCCCTACTGGTTCAAAGAACCTAAATAGGCAAAAAACCCAATCACACGATGAAGAATTACATGAACTCACTGGAGAGTGAACTGGAAGGGTGCTGGAAGTAACTCAAGGCAAGGAAGAATGAGAACTAAGAAGTCTGTTTCTCTAGAATATCTTGCAAGTCAATGTGGGTAAGACTCAGGAGGAAATGCTTTGACTATGTTGACTTTCAGGAGCCCTGTTTTTAAGCACAACCTCTCCACAAGTACAAGTTTAGAAAGCAGAACTGCAGTGTCCTGAAACTTTCTCATGAAACGTGTCTCAATAAATACATATGGACTCGAATGTCAGCTCTGGAGATTGGGAATGTTTGGAAATGAGCCACCTAAAGCTCAGGCTGAGATCACCAAAGCCGGAACAAATTTACATGCAAATCACTTGAGATTAACATACAGCACTCTGTGTCCAACATGCTCTCTAACTTAATGGTAAAAGAATTTAATGAGTTTTCATTAGGAAATATAAAATTTCTCCCAGGCATGACCTGCTGTATCTAATGTTACCTCAAAAATTAATAATCATTTTGCTCATTCTTTGCTTAATTTTTCTATGGCAGAATCTACTTTTTAAAAAAATAAATAAAAGGATAATCCTTTTTTTATAAAGGGATCCACTCAGAAGTATTCCTTAATCCAGGTAGCTTTTTCTGTAATTCATCTCACTTAGAAAATACCAGGAGTGAATTTTTCATGGTATAGTGGAAAGAGCATTGGTTTTGGAGTCAAACGATCTGAATTCGAATCCTAGCTCTGATGTTTATACCCCTATGGCAGGGGAGTCTCTTTGGACCTCAGCTCTATCACCTGTAAAATGAGAAGGCTAGACTTTTAAAAGCTCTTCTAGCTATAAATCCTATGATTTCTTAAAATAAATCTTTCAATGGGTTTTCTATCTCCTGGATGTGAGAATTCCCTTTACTAGTAAAGAGTGTGACCTATCCATGCCTCCTTCTATGTGGCTCTTGGCTTTACTCTTTCACGGATACCTCATAGAGGCTCTATCTAACATTCAAGTCACAGAATTAATTATTCCATTTCCACGGAGCAAAATAAAGTTTAAAATTCCCAGATGTATGGCCAGCTTCCTTATACACATGCAATTATCATGCAACTGAAAATGTTTCCCTCTTTGGCATGAAGTCACCAAGAACTGATGAGAGGAATGGGTAAGCAAGTTAGAGGGGATTTTTATATTTGATTTTGCTTATTTAGATCAAACTGTAAGGACTAATGACATCATTGTGGCTTTCTTCTGAAAGCTTGGTGATTCTGATAAATACAAGAAAAAAGAGAACTATCCTTCTCCTCTGCCCTCTAGAAGAAAAAAAAAAGCAATTTCCAAGCAAAAAAAGAAAAACTTTCTTTAGCCTGATCCCCACCCCTGCCAAAACCTTCATTATTTATTTATTTATTCTTTTTTTTGGGGGGGGGGAAGGCAGGGCAATTGGCTTAAGTAACTTACCCAAGGTCACATGGCTAGTAAGTGTTAAGTGTCTGAGGCTAGATTTGAACTCAGGTCCTCCTGACTCCAGGGCGGGTGTGCTAATCACTGTGCCATCTAGCCACCTCCTTCTTCATTATTTATAATACTCTGGTGGGTACAGGATCTCATCAATGTGAATAGTGCTTCCAATGAAGCAGAGCTTGACCATCCAGGCTTCTCCACCCTGGTGACTTATGCTGGTGGCCCTGCTGTTGCATCCACAACATTTCTCATATCCATCTTCTTCTCTCCATTCACTCAGGGACCACCCCTAGTTCATATGTGGGTTGTCCATCCATGTTGCTTCTCTCTTGCTCTGTAACTGCCCCATAGTTTTTGTCTGGTCACAAGTTAGTCTAAGGACATTCTTTCTGCCACTTCTCCTGCATAGTTCCTTGTGTTCTTGTGTTACATTGTGTTATTGTGGTATAGCCTACTCATGGCCAACATGCCCTTCTTCACTGTCCTATATACATAATAAAGATTTCCCAGTCTTTATCTCAGCCACAATTATTTTGGAGACTGCTATTCCATGATCTATAATAATAAATCACTAGAAGAACGCTGGTATGAAAAAAAATTGGGCCTTAGTTTCAAGAAGTTTGGCATTCCTGAAGAGACTATGCAATTTCCCAAAGGCAATACAGCCTCCTCTGTTCCTCCTGTTCAGTTCCAGGCCTAATTCATCGTCTACTTAAGAGTGGCTGTTCCACAGAGATAGAACTGATGGTACTGACAGATGAGATCTATAGTCTGTCTATCTAACTGGTTATAGTAGTTTGGACAACAGTCATTCTCTATCTGCTTGTTTTTTCTTGAATGAAGTTAGGTGAAACTCTTTTGAATGACTGTTGTTCCGTTGTGTCTGACTCTTTTTGTAACCTCATCTAGGGATTTCTTTTTTTCTCTTTTTGGAGGAGGGAAGGTAGGGCATTTGGGACTAAGTGACTTGCCCAAGGTCACACGGCTAGGTTTTTTTTGTGTGTGTCAAGTGTCTGAGGCCAGATTTGAACTCAGGTTCTCCTGACTCCAAGGCCGGTGCTCTATTCACTGTACCACCTAGCCACTCCCATTTAGGGATTTCTTGACCAAGTTAGGGGAGTGGTTTGCCATTTCCTTCTTCAACTCATAACGTACAGACAAGGTGATTGGTGGGAGAAAGGCAGAGAGACACTAATAGTGGGAAGGTAGGGGGAGGGAACACAGGAGAAAACTGAGGCAAACAGAGTCAAGTGACTTTCCCAAGATCATACAGCTAGTAACTATCTGAGGCTAGATTTGAACTCATTTGAAGATGAGGCTTCCCGACTTCATGCCCAGTACTCTATTCACTGTGTCACCTAGCTGACTCCATTTGAATGATTATAGGTCCCCAATTAGGAGGTTCTGTAATGTTTCTGGGCTTGAGGCAATCATCACAACGGCATCAGCAAATGGAAGCCTTTGGAAGACCGCACCAGTTAAGTCCCTTTGCAACTTGGACTCTGTGCTAGGCCTTATATTTGGAAATGACAAGCAAGCATTTCCCTGGTTTATGCTTCACTTGATATTAATAATCAGAGGGTCATAAAAGAGATTCTCTCTCTTGTGTCTCCTTCCCTCTCTTCCTCCCTCCCTTCTTTCCTTCCTTTCTTCCCTCACAGATTTGGTCTCCCTATCTCACAAATGGGAAGTATAGCAGCCACTCTTCAGCCCAATTTTTCCACTGCTTGGCACAGAAGTTTTAACATGCCTTATTTTCAACTTGTACAGGTTCAACCATCTTTACAAAATCTCATGGCCCCCCACTCCTGGGTAATTACCATAGTGACAGCAAACTTTGTGTGGACACCAGATCTGCTCGGCCCACTGCAGCTCAGAACTCCCACGCTTAAGCAACCAAACGGCCTCTGCCTCCCTGCTCTGCAGGGATTGAAGGATATGAACTATACCGGACATCTTTTGGGGAATCTTCACAAGATAATAGGAGCCCAGATTTAGGACCTTAAAAGGTTATCAATCCAAACCCTTCACTTTACAGATGAGCACTAACCGATGCTGTGAGAGGTTGTGACAAAGACACATAGGCAGCAAGTGGAATTTGAACTTGGGTCTTCTGATTCCACGTCTACCACTCTTTCCACTATAACATATTGTTTCTCTTTTATTATTGTGACAAAAACACAGACAATACCTTGTTGTAATACAATTGTGTTTTGGCACTGCTGATCATCTTTTCCCCTAAGACAGTCTCTCCTTTATGGTTTTATTTCATGACACTGCTTGGTTCTCCTCTTACCCATCTGCATATTTCTTCTCAGCCTCCATTTCTGGATCATAAGCCCCATCGTACCTCCTACCTAAGAGTATGTCTCTCAAGTTTTGTCCTAGACTCTCTTCTCTGTGATCTCTTTTTGTGACCTCATCAGCTTCTGTGGGTTAAATTATCATCTCTACCCAGACTTCCAGATTTATATATCTGGTTCTAGTATATTTCCCAAGCACTAGTCTCATATTATCAGTTGCTTATTAGATGCTTCCAATTGGTTGTCCCAATAGATATCTCAACATGTCTAAAACAGGACTCATTCTTTTTTCCTCCAAATCACCTTCTATACTGCTGCTGAGGGCACCACCACCCTTCCAGTCACTCAGGTTCATACCCTTGGGGTCATCCTTGACTGCTCACTCTTCTTCTTCCCATAGGGCCAATTCTGCCTCCACAACATTTCTCATATCCATCCCCTTCTCTCCATTCACTCAGGGACCACCCCTAGTTCAGCTTGTCATCCCCTAATTAGTCTTCTTGCCTGAAGTCTCTCTGTTCCACCATCTGGTTTTCCACACAGGTGCTGCAAAAGCACATTTCTGACCAAAACTTTCACCTAGTTCAATAAACTTCATTAGTTTGCTGCTTCTTTGAGGAGGAAATATGGATAGCCTAGACATTTCTGACCTACTCTTCCATCTTCCCAGAATGCAATTTGTTTCCTCTAATATCAAACAAGAATTCCTTGTTGGGGGCATTTAAAGGACTTCACAACCGAGCTCCAACTTTCTTTTCTGAACTCTGTTCTATATTTCTCCTCTTCACGTCCTAGGTGATCTAGCCAAAGTGGGAGCCTTGCTTGTTTGCTCCTTACACATAGCAATCCATCACCCATCTATCTCTCTGCCACCGTACAGGCTGTTCCTAGGTCTGGAATGTCCCCTTCCTCACCCCTGCTTCTAAGAATCCTTCGAAGGCTCAGCTCAGATACCAACCACTTACTACATAAAGGGGCTTCCCAATCCCCACTGCCCCTCCCCCTCCCTTCCCACTATTAGCATCTCTCTGCCTTTCCCCCACCAATCACCTTGTCTGTATGTTGCATTATTTTGTACATGCTTTAAAGGGTACTTGCCCCCAAATAGAATTTAAACTCCTAGGGGGCAGGAACTTTTATTTTTGTCTTTGTTTCTCAGTTCCTAGCATCTGCTTACCACATAGCAGACATTTAATAAATGCTTACTGACTGACTAATTTGCTCTATCAAAAAAAATGCTTCCTTACAGTCAATAAACAACAAGCACATTACAAGTTTGTATTCTTTGCGCTTTTCAACTATGTGAGTGTAAAGATACTCTATCATCATTGCTAAAGTGATATCGGCTGAGATTATGAAGAGGGATCACAGAATCGGAGGGGACCTCAGAGGCCATCTATTGCAACGCCCTCATTTTTAAAGGTGAGGAAACTGAAGTTAAGTGACTAGCCCAAGGTCACACAGAGAGGATGGTAGAGTTTGAACTCAGGTCCTCTGATGCTGTCTAGAGCCAGTAATCTTTCTACTGTGCCACAATGTTGAGAAAAACGGCAAAGACAGAGTTTTCAGATCTTGGAGACTTGGATGGAGGAAGGTACAAAGAATAAGAACCAAAGATGATTCTGGAATTTTGAGCCAGAATGAATGAGAGAATGGTAGTGCCTTTAACAGAAATAGAGATTTAGAAGGTGTCGGGGGTGGAGGGGAGAGGATATAAAGTTTAGTTTTAGATATGTTTAGTTCGAAATGCAGGAGACTCATCCAAGTGCAGATTCCAGCAGGCAGCTGGAAATGTGGGACCGGAGATAAAGATTTAGAATTTATTTGTATAGAGGTCATAGCTGAAGCTGTGGGAGTGCATCTGATTGCCAAGGAAGAAAGTACAAACAGAAAAAAGAAGAGGAAAAAGGACAGAACTTTAGGGGATGCTCAATGTGGGAGGAAGATTCAGAGGCAATGAAAGAATCAGAAAAGTGATTAGACAGCTAGAAAGAAAACCAGGATGATATCATGGACAGTCAGAAAGAATTTTAAGGGGGGAAATAATGGAAGGGGTCAAAAGCAACGAGGGAAGTCAGGAAAGATGGACTGAGGCAAAAACATTGGATTTGGTCTTGAGGAAACCACTGGGGACTTGTGAGAAAGCAGTTTCAGTATGATGTCAGGAAGCTAGATGGTTGACACTGGATAGAGTGCTGGGCCTGAAGTCAGGAAGATCTGAGTTAAAAGCTGTCCTCAGATACTTAGTAGCTGTGTGACCTTGGACAAGTCACTTAACCCTGTTTGACTCAGTTTCTTCAGCTGTAAAATAAGTTGGAGAAGGAAATGGCAAACCACTCCAGTATTTTTGCCAAGAAAATCCCAAATGAGGTCACAAAGAATCAGACAGGACTGAAAAATAAGACCTTTCTTTCTTTTTTTCCCCTTTTTGGAGGGGGGAGGGCAGGATAATTGGGGTTAAGTGACTTGCCCAAGGTCATACGGCTAGTAAGCGTTAAGTATCTGAGGCCATAATTGAACTCAGGTCCTCCTGACTTTGGGGCCAGTGCTCTATTCACTGTGCCACCTAGCTGCCCCAAGAACTTTCTGTATAGCAGTGGTTGGGGAACCTAAGTTACAATCTTTATGGCTATATCCCAATATACCAATTCAATTCGTAAGGTCTTTATTAACCATCTGGGTGTCCTACTCTGCTAAGTACTAAGGATTTTTTTTAAAGGGGGGTGCATGGGAATGACAGATCTTATTCCCCTAGAAATTTATAATTTAACTGCAGAGTTTAGAGTCTGATTTTATACAATAGTTTAAAAGGGTCTGGATTTATATAATTGAAGGGAAAACAGATTTTTCTTTCAAATCAAGACTAGCATCCTTGCGTTATGAATTTTAAATTGGGGAGCAAATGTTTCTCTATAGACTTTTCTCATCCCTTCCACATCATTGAAAAAGGATTTTAAAATGAAAAGAAACTGAAATAAATCCACAAGTACATCCACAAGTCATTGAAAAGTTAATTACAGTGAAAATATTTGTGTAAAGCCTTGTGCTGTCTTTCCTCCCACCTGGGGCAGCAGGGCTAATCAGTTCCTGACATAAAAGCCAGAAGAAGCCAAATGAGCTGAGCCTGACTTGATCGGGCTCCTTGCCACACTGCAAATTTCTGAGCAGATGAGTCAAGGGGAAAATGCCTGCATAGCATTCAATTATATGGTTCAGCCTATGCCTGCATTGCGGTGGGCTCCTCTTTATATATACCACTGTGCTGCCTTAGGGGAGGGACTCATTGATACCTAGCAGAGTTTTTGATGTATGTCAACCCCAAGCCATCAGTTAGTCAATCAATAAAAATTTGTTAAGTGCTTACTATAGGCCTATGTCAGACACTGTGTACTGGGGATAGAAAGAAAGGTAAGACACAATTCAAGAGGCCCAGTCTAGTGGGGGAAAACAAAATGCAAACAGCTTTATAAGAATATGTACAGGATAAATTGGAAATAACCAACAGAGGGAATCTTTTAAGGCATTAGCATGAAGGGAGATCAGGAAAGGCTGCCTGGAGAAGGTGGGATTTTAGCTGGGACTTGAGGGAAGCCAGGAGGCAGAGGTGAGGAAGGGTAGATGTGTTTAACTCTGTGACCACCTGCCTCTGAAAGCTGTTACACCATATTTAGAAAAATGGGCTCAGAAGCAGCTCAATCAGTTAGACAACACACATGTACTCATGAATTCTGGAAAGCTAGGGGGTACCAGACCTGAAGTAAGGAAGACTAATCTTTGTGAGTTCAAATCTAGCCTCAGATACTTACTAACTGTGTGACCCTCTGCAAATCACTTCACCTTGTTTGCCTCAGTTTCCTTATCTGTAAAAGGAACGGCAGGAGGAAATGGCAAATCATTCCAGTATCTTTGTCAAGAAAACCCCAAATGGAGTCATAAAGAGTTGGACATGACTAAACATACATACACACTCATGAATTCTGCTAGGCAGCTCTCTCACTTCTTTCTCATTTGATCCTTTTTCCTCCCACTTCTTCTAAGTGTCCTGCAGGCTTTAAGCATGTTTCTACCATCCTTTATTGAACAAGTCCAAAATGATGTGTTTCACGTCACTTTCACTTCTGTGGGATCTCCTGAGATCTATCTTGTAGCCCAAGGGGGGCATCTTTCTCAAGTGAATTATAGAGCAGCACGCAGCAGCATAAAATGAAGAGTGTGGCTTTAATCCAAATTAAATATGCTTCAAAATTTCTACTCCTTTTCCCCTCCCTCCCTGAAAGCATGTAGTAGAATCCTCTTGTGCCAGCTGGGCACCCCTGATTAAGCACACACATACCCACAGCCATTCCACATACATCAGTCACTTCAGAGAAGGGCGGGGGGGGAGCAATAGCTCTCTGAGATTTGTGACATTACAGGCATCTCTGGAAATGTTTTAATCCTGTGGGATGACTATGTGTTTTTTTAAAAAAAAATGGCCTAGTAGCAGAAGGTTGGTGTTGGTGTAGGATCTGGGGCCAGAAGGTGACTTGGAAATCATTTACTCTAAGCCTCTCATTTTACAGATGGAAGTTTTCCAAAAAAGAATATGACAAATGCCCTTAGAAAACAAAGGCAGGAGGGGAAATCAGAGGAAGAAGAATAGGATGAAGGCCCAGATGGACAGCTTTCTTTTCAGCTGTGTTAGCTGAGTGGCTCTACTACCAAAGTCCACAGAGAAAATACTTGTTCCTAACCCAGGGCTCCAGTTAACGAAGTGCTGATGGATACAGCCAGGGAGGCTAAGTATGAAAGAATCAGAGCTTGGAGCATCACATGACACATGGTGGCACACACGCCATCCATGGCCTCTTTCCCAGTACTATCACTTCCTTTTCATCTGATCTCTACTTATCAGAATGAATGTAGCAATTAAAACCAAGCTATAGAGGTGATGAGGAAGATAACTAAATGATGCCCAAATGATATTTTTAAGCATAGTGGGAAGAATAAAAGGCTGAATTAGAAAATTTCTAGGCTGTTTTTCTTAATGCATCTTTTTATATTAATAGTCATTACTGGCTGAACAATAAAACATTAGAATTTACTTGGCTACTTACTGGGTAAGATAATCATAATAACAAGAAGCATTGCTACAGTGCTTTAAAGATGTATAAAGTGCTTTAGGAGTTATCTCATTTGATCCTCACAATAATCCTCAGAGTTAGATGTTGTTATCATTCCCATTTTATGGATGAGGAAAGGAGGCACAGAGGTTAAGTGACTTGCCCAGGGTCATGAAGCTAGTAAGTACCTGAGGCTGAATTTGAACTCAGGTCATACTGACTGCCAATTTAGTGATCTATCTGCTATGCCATCTAGCTGCCTCTTAGGATCATGGATTTAGAGCTAAACATTTCCTTGGAAATCATAGATAAAGTCAAACCCTCTCATTTTCCATTATAGCAAAGAGAAAAAATATGACTGTCCAAGTTACAGGGGTCTTTGGCAGAGCAGGAATTTGAACTCATATCGTCTGGCTCTAAGTCCAGAGAACTTTCCACTGATAGCTGAAGTCTCCTGAACCAAGTAAATCTTGAAATAAGCACAAAAATAATTTTGAAGTTTGGAGGAATCATATTTTATGTTGAGAAAAAACATATTTTTAGAGGCCAGGTTCAATCTCCTGAAAGTCTGAAGAGAATTTTTAGCTTACACTTTTAGGAAAAAGATGTCACCCTCATGTCTAGGTATGAAGGAAGGGAAAGAAAGGAAGAGAAGAAGACAATATTGAAGTTCCTTATTTTTCTAGAATCCTTAAATCCCCACGTTTGCAGGATTTCCTTCCCACTTGTCACTGTGTGGGTGAGAAGTGAGAATAGAAAGTCTACGAGGGTCATCATCCCAGGTCCTTTAGCAGAGTGATGCTTCAGGATGTGAAGCCACATCCGGGAGATTCCTACCTGAGGTCCCAGAGGCTGTTTGGTTCCTGGCTGGAAGGGCTCACATCTGTACTTTAACAGAGTGTTCCACAAAGCTGCCTTGGGGGGCTCATGGCATCAAGGGAAAAGCTTCCCCTAGAGTTGGTTGGGTTCTCATCTACAATATCTCTCTTCCCTCCCTGCCTAATTTCCTGGTGGTAGCATGTAGTAACAATGAGAACAAAAATAAAATCTCCATTTCCTCGCCAGGGGCCATGTCGGACACTGCCTCATTTTTTAGATAGAGAAGGGGTTACCCAGAGCTGCTTCAGGTGAGGAGTTATGGACAAATACCAGACTGCAGGATGCAACTGGGCCACTCCTCAGAGAGCCAATGCTGAAAAAATGGAAGCTAGTCTGGTGGGAAAGACCAGTTGTTCTGTCTAATGCAAATTGGATTGGTGGAGAAAGGACCAACCTAGGGGATCAGAAAGGCCTGGGTTCAAGTTCTGCTTTTGATACTTAGTAGTTGCCTGACTTTGGGCAAGTCCCTTAATCTCTTACTGTACTTCCAGATAACCAGCCCACTTGGCTGATTCTATACTAGGCTACCATATGCTATGGCTACATGTAACATGGCTGTTATATGCTAGGAATTCTGTAAGGTATTGCTGATATAGAGGAACAAAAAATTGCAACAGTTCCTAGTCTCAGAGAGTTTACATTCTCTGAGGAGAAACAATGTGGACACATCTGTTGTTACTGTTCAGTTGTTTCAGTTGAGTCTGATTCTCATTTTACAGATGAGGAAACTGAGGCAAACAGGGGTAAGTGACTTGTCCAGGGTCACACAGCTAATAAATGTCTGAGTTGGATTTGAACTTAGGAAGATGAATCTTCCTGACCCCAGATCCAGTGCTCTTATCCACTGAACCACTGGAGATATCTAAGTAGAACAAACCAGAGGGGCAGGGACTAGATCTAGAATTTCACTAACAAACAAAAAGAAATTTCTGGGTGAGGAAACTGTCTTTACTACTGCATATTGGCATCTTATTTTGCAACTTTAGTGAATAACACTGCCTACTAGAGTACTGAGAAGTTGACTTACTCAAGGCCATACACCACTATGGGTTAGAGGCAGGATTTGAACATAGGTCTCCCAGGTCAGCACTCTTACCCACTATCCACTGATGTCTTTCAACTGATAAAAAATATTAAGTAAAAGACAAGATAATTTCAGGGGGAGGCATGAACAACTGATAGGAGTGCAAGTGGGGTGGGGGGTAATGTACAGAAAATGGATTAGGAAAGGTCCCATGTAGAAGATGGCATCTGAACTGAGCTTTGAAGGAAGCTTAGGGATCCTTATGAAGTAATCCCAGGAATGGGAGACTGTGTAAAGGTACACAGAAAGGAGACAGAACGTCCTGTGTGAAGGACAGCAAATAGACCAATTTGGCTGCTGGATTTGGTTGTCTCTAAGATTGCAAGTTACAGTTGAGTTGCCATCTGCAGCAGTGGAGAAAGATTCCATACCGAGAGTTCCTCTATACTTGATTCTATTAACAGGACCTGCCTCCTGTGCTCTCCCTGTCCTGTCAACTCTCTCTCTCTCTCTCTCTCTCTCTCTCTCTCTCTCTCTCTCTCTCTCTCACACACACACACACACACACATGAACTTTCACCAGCATCAATCCTTTCAATCTGCTTGAAATTGATAGGTCTCTCCATACTACTAAGAGGTGGAGAGGGCAAGGGTTGTAGGTTGGCACATTTAAGATGAAAATACTCTTGGCTTCATTTCTTCAATATGGAATATCTCACAGGTCATTTAATTGGTGCTATGGCTAAGTAATCTCAAATCAGATGCCCAATGAAGGGAAGAGAATTCATGTTTCTCAGAGGGGAGGAAGAGAGGGACAGAATTTAGAACTCAAAACAAAAAAAAAACAAAGGTTAAAGAATTGTTGTAATATGTAATTTGGGAAAAAATGAAAAAATATTATATATTAAAAAAAAAAGATATCAGAAAGCACAGATATCCTGTGCCATCACCCCGAAATTGCTAGGCTTTGGACTTTGTACTTCAGAATCCTGCCAGTATAACATAAGTATGAACTTAATAGGGCCATTTAGTTTGACTCCTTCATTTTCAATGATGGGGAAATTGAGGCCTATGAAGATTGGGTGGGTTCGTTGCCCAAGGTCACACAAGTAGTAAACACTTGAGGCAGAGTTCATTTGAATTCCAGGCTGCCAATTTCAGACTCACAACAGCAACCAGAATTATGAATGGCCTCAAATTTCATATCATATGTGAATCAGCTGAAGAAAGTCAAGACCTTTAGTTTGGAGAAGAGAAGACCTAGTAGTAACTTCAAATATGTAAAAGATTGTCATGTGGAAGTTCTGCCCAGGACAGACCATGGAATAGTGGATGTAAAGGGGAGAATTTAGGCTTTATATTAATTAACTAATTATTTAATATATTAAATGATTAATTAATTAAACACTTCCTAGTGGCTGAAGCTGTTCAAAAGTGGATGTAGTGGGTTCCCTCTCCCTAGAGGTCTACTTCAAAGGCTGGAAGACCATTGTGAGTCTATGGCACCATGGAATCTTTTTCACACATTTGTTGGGGGCTAGATGGCCAGTGGGGTTGGTTCCAACCCTAAAAATCTATTATCCTGTGACTTCTAATCACTGGATATGTGCATGTGAATAGCTAACTAGGTGGATGGGGTTGAGAAGTGGCAAGGGAGGGGTTGGGGTAGAAGCTTGTGTGGGAGGATCCCTGTGTCTGTGGGAACAGCTTCAGAAGCGTGACTGAATGAGACCATGGCCCCATGGCTGAGCCACATCACTGACACCCCACAGCCAGTGACAGTTCACTCTGTCTAGGTGTCAGGACCATACCATGTGGGGTGAGTCACCCTCTCCCTCGTTTTGGCTTGACAAAGTGAATGAACGTTTTGATGACACTAACAGTCATATTAACCCTTTTGGACCTGACTTTTAGAAAGGGTGAACCAGAGCTCTGTAGGTGGGCCTGGTCTTAAGAAAAGGAAATTCTGTATTTAATATTATGAACCTGGCAAAGCAAGAGCCCTTTTTTTGACCCATGATTACAAAATGATTTCCCAAGGAATTCTTAGGAAAGGAGTTCTCTTAGTGCATTAAAAAGAAAAGGATTCCTAAATGACTTTTTTAGGAACCCATGTCCTTCATGAATTGGTCATATTAGTGATTCTTGATTGTTATTCAGTCATTTCAGTTGTATCCAATTCTTTGTGATCCCATTTGGGGTTTTCTTGGCAAAGATCTTGCCGTGGTCTGCCATTTCCTTCTCCAACTCATTTCCCAGATGAGGAAACTAAGGCAAACAGGGTGAAGTGACTTGCCCAGGGTCACAGAGCTAGTAAGTGTCTGAGACAATATATTCTTCCCTAGAACAGTCACATGCCTTAGGGACATAGAGTAGGAGCTAAGAGCTCCACTAAAGGAGGTTTGCCACCACCATGGCCTTGGAAGTGAGAGGGCCCTTTTCTAGGCTGTCATCGACCTATCGACCAATAAAGACTACTTTTGACACACATAAAGATTGAGGAATTGAGCTTATTTAAAAGCAAGGAAAGACCTCAAAGCACAAGAAAAGCAGAAATAAACTCATTTGACCACCTATCTATGTATCTGCCAGGATCTTCTTAAAAGTGAAGAGGATGGGTCTTGGTCCAGAGTAGACAGCAAAGGAATAGAATGACACTCAAAGATTGCTTAAGAGATTTCTGCTTCAGCCCATTTCCTATTTGCATTTTCTTTCTTCCCTCCTCCATACTTTTGCACAGGCTGTCCCTTGTGCCTGGAAAACTCTCCCACCTTATCTCTACCCCTCAACATTTTTAGCTACCTTCAAATCTCAGTTCAAGAGCCGCCTTTTTCAAGAGTCCTTTCTTGACTCACACAGGCCTTCTCACCTCCCACCCAAACTAAAAATCTTTGTTTTAATTTTATTTCCTTATCTGTGTAGGAAGAGTTCAGGGTTTGAAAGTGAATATCTAGATGAAGATGAAAATAAAGATATTGTGTTCTAACCTGAACTTGACCTGATCTGTACTAACATGCTATATGGCATTCCAAAGGCTTTGTTCAGATCCAGATACCAAATCCTCTCCTTTCTTCTTCCTTTCCCAGATCAGACAGGCTCCCTGTGTGTTAGGTTACAGCTTTTAGAATATATATGAGGTGATACATTCATATATGAGGTGAGATACCAATTTATAAATGGAGTGGTTTGTAGATCAGGAAAACTAGGGGCTGTTCTTATTGGCAGCATTTCTGCAAGGTGAGGATCAGGGGAGAAAGAGTGTTAAGGGGGCCATGTGACTCTTTATGACTCAGTTTTCACAACATCTGGGAGCAGACCTTTCAGTTTGCAGAAGAAGGTGGGGAAGAGGTGGGCAGCATGGGAGTCAATCAGGAAGTGGGTGGTGAATTCACATTAGATGAATAGTTGTAGAAAATTTAAATGAAAGCCCAGGAAAAGCAAAAGAACACACAATCAATGTGGGGCACTGTTTGGAAGGTGGTGGAGTCCAGACATACAGGGGATACTGAGCCAGACAGTTTTATCAGGTTCTCAAGAGTTTGATGGCCCTGAGCACTAGATATCCAGAGAGACTACCCTGGCCCTTCACTAACAATGCTGGGGAATTTAGTATAAGGAAGATATGCTTTGGATCTTTTCCAAGAAGAACTAGTTACTGAAATAGCCAAGAAACAGCATCACCATAAGGTAGTTCCTCCTACCTGCCAGGCAGTCCCACAGATAGGCACTGGAGGCATTTTGAGAAAGATGCTCTCATGTTTAATAGTCAGGAGAGGGAGGAAAAGAGGGCCAAGAGTATATATTTATTCTTATGTCAGTGCTTCCTGGGGGCGGGGTCAAAGCCACCTTATCCTGGCACAATAGCAAAGGAAAGGGAGAGTTTTTCCTAATCTGGTTCTTCTCTTTTCCCACCCTTCATCCTTTCCTGCTGTTCAGGAATTCTTGAGCCTGTTGATGGAAATTGAGCTTAACGCCACGATTATGTATCTTTTCATTTCAAATATGACGAGGGCCTGTGTGGCCTATAAGTTTGGTTCCCCCTCACCCCCATCATCCCAACACTGACAATTCTGCAAAAATATGCCTCTTCCATGTCCATGGTCATCAGAGTATCTTTCCACTCCCTTTGTCATTCGGCTGTAAAAAACAAGGTTAAAAAAATGACAAAAAACCCAAAAATGTGGACTCCGATCACTGCCCGAAAATAGAAAACAGGAAAGTCACTGTCCTATCTGGACAACAGTAGCAGAGACTGACTTCACTGGCCTGGCTTGTTTAAGGAGCAGTTGTTGTTGGGGGAACTGGCCTGGTGCAGGAGTGGGGGTGGGGTGGGTCAGAGGTCACCTGGCAAAGCCACAAGGAAATGCATTCGCACAAAGCAGCTGTTAGAGCAGGCGTAATCAACCCCCCCCCCCCCATCCCCCAGCCCAATGTAGCAAATGAAAGCTGAGGAGCCCAGTTCACGAAGTCAAACAAAGGCAACTCTGCAGAGCTTCTATTGAATTTCCTTGCCAGATGATTCTGTAAATGTTGTGGCCTCATCCTTTCACAGACAGGGAATTCTTCTGGGCTCTCCTCCGTGTGCCAGTTCCAGTCAAAAAGACTGACATTCTTTAAAGAAATAGAGTGGAATTTGAGGGAAGGGGACAGAAGGGGAAAGACTTATTTTTCTCTCTTTCCATAGTTCCCTCTTTTTGCATTGAATCTAGAGAATTACTTTTATGGGCCAGTTTCTTTGTTTTCTCTCTTTATTTACTGGTTTCTGAAGTCAAAGGCTATCACAACCCACTGCCCTGAAAATTTAGCCATTTGCATTGCATTTTAGGAATGTAAGCTTATTTTATTTTTTTGGGGGGGGTGTGTAGGGTGAGTGGTGGAGAAGGACCCATGGAACTGGTTTGATATTGAGAGTTGATACCCAAGTCACAAAAGAAGCACTGCCACCAGAGGTGACGACTTTTTCATCCCTTGTAAGGGGTTGGATTTCAAAGCTGCCCTGCAGTTCTTTTGCAGAGAATACAAATAAATAAGCAATCCGTATATTTAGGGTTCTCCATGCATAGCACGGTAGCCTCGACCAAAGCAACAACCCCAAGTAAGGCTCATGGAACAAACAACATGGCCAGAAGGGAAGGGCCAACCAACCCAGGGTCCCTGACCATTAGGCTGATGTGCTGCCTTAAAAAATCTTCCATTTATTCCTCTTAGTTGCAATCCATAACTCTACTGGCCTGGAGTTTTCACTGATATATGTGCCTGGGTAGGCAGAGGGACATGAAAGGAAAGGAGAAGAAGGGAGAGGAGGACATTTCCATGATACTTTTCCCCCAATAGAATATAAAAAGTGATAGGTCTTTGAAGAGATTCAGATTGATGTTTATTTCTTTAGAACTAAATAGAAACCATACAATATGATACCTAGAAAGAGCATCGATTATTCAGGCAATGGATTAATTTTTTAAAATCACTGGGTGCTTTAAAATTAATTTAAATTACTTCTGAAGGAATAGTAATTTTTTTGCATAGAACCACAAATGTTTAGGTAAATACTACAAATTACATAAAACATTTATGTTCCGTCCTGGTTGCTGTACTTTAGAAAACACACAATACCCTGAAGAGCATTCAGAGGAGAGTAACCAGGAAGAGGAAGGGCTTCAAGATCATGGCACTGGTCAAAGGACCTGGGGATAGTGAGACTGGAGAAAACTCAGGGGCAACATGACAATTGTGGTTTAATTATTTGAAAAGCTGTTATGTGGAAGACGGGTTAGGCTTGTTCTGTTTGGCTTCAGAAGCAATGGATAAAAGCAGAAGAGACCTAGGTTTAGATTTGACTATTAAAAAAAATTTTTTTTAAAAAGAGGTTAGCCAAAAAATGGAATGGAATGCCTCAGGAATGAATGGTTGTCTCCTCACTTCAAAGCTAGGTGGGGCACTGGATAGAGAACCAGGTCTAAAGTCAGGAAGACTCAAGTTCAAATTTGACCTCAGATACTTACTAGCTATGTGATCTCGGGTAAGTGACTTATCCCTGTTTGCCTCAACTGCCTCATCCATAAAATGAGATGGAGAAGGAAAGAGCAAAAGCACTGTAGTATCTTTGCCAAGAAAACCTCAAATGGGGTCACAAAGAGTAGGACATGACTGAAACAACTCAACAGCAACAACTACCACTTCATTTCTAGCAAAGGCTGAATGACCACCTGGGAGGTGGTGTGAGGTGTAAGAGAGGAATCCGAATCTGGTATATGTTAGTCATTTTAATCATCAGGATTCCATAAAATTCATGTTTTCATGCAATTAACACTCTTTTGCTCTCTCTTCTTTTACCACCATGGAAAATCTAAGTTAAAGAAAGTCTACTTTTACATGCCAACGATCTCCATTTAGCCATGTATGAGGAGAAAGGGCCCAGGATTTTAAGTCAGTCAGAAGACTGGCTGATCAAGAATAAAAAGAAATGAATTAGAATGTAAATACTGTACTCCCTCTCCCCCGCCAATGAAAATATAGACTTAAGCGAAAGTATCCAGAAAGAAGAATCTAAGTAGATAAAGAAGGGCTCTAAAACTTCTTACATTTAGAGTCGGAATTCATAAATCACAGGATCATGGGATCATAAATCTAGAGCAGATAGGAACCTCAGAGACTACCTAATCCACAGGTTCCCAAAGTGGGTGATAACATCCCCTGGTGGGGGGGGAGGAACTGGTATAATCCAGGGGGCTAGTAGTAGCCTCTGGTGCAACTAGGAATTATTGAATAAAACTAACGGGGTAGTGGAAGCATAAGGAAAGAAGAGAAGAAAATTGTGAATGTTTCATCTGTTGTGTAACAGAGTTAAAGTTGTGGTGATTACATTATTTTCCAAATAAACATACAAAATACAAATTATGTGGTCAAGTTTGCCTACAGGTCTTAACAAGCAAGTGTTGGCAGGCAAATGTGTTGTGCATTGTTGCAAAGTCCAACATATATCGGCAGGAATATGTGTGTATACTGACTTGTTTACCATGTGATGCTATATGGTCATATAACACAATATTATATCATTAAAAATTTACTATAGTAGTAAAATTTTATGATATAGTAGTAAAAGTACAATATAGTAGCAAAAATTTATAATAAATTATTAAATTTAAGATGCATCATTTAAAAAAATTATATATTTTTGAAATGATGCAAATTTTTTATTAAAAGTTAAAGGCTTAAAGAAACTAGATTTCCAGGGGGGTGATGAATTTTTTTTTTTAAAGGGGTAGTTGGTCAAATAAGTTTGGGAACCTGTGATCTAAAAATTCAATTCATTTTACTGATGAGGAAACAGGATGAAGGAAGGTTAAGTGACAGTAATCATCAAAATTGAGATTTGAACCCCAGTCTTCTGTCTCTACATAAGAGGATTTGCTAAATTAAGATTTTGCCTAAGAAAACATGGCTAGTTACTCTGATAATTAGGAGAAATGGTATGGGAAATGTATTCCTGAGAGCCACACTTGCAAATGTATCTGCCATGTCCTTTTTTTTTCCAGGAGGAAATGAGTGTTTCTTGTCTTTAAACAACCACCATCAATCAATTAACATTTATATTTGCCAGGCATTCTGCTAAAGCTTCCAACACAAAAATGAAAGTCTCTGCCCTCAAGGAGCTTATATTCTATGGGGAAGACAGCATGTAGATAAGTACATAACATATATACAAAGCTAACTGGTATTTGAGTTGGTGTGTGTGTGTATGTGTGTGTGTGTGTTAGCAATTAGTGGAATCAAGAAAGGCCAGATGTAGGAGGTAGTACTTTAGCTGAGTTTTGGAGGAAGCTGGGGAATATTTTAAAAAGCAGAGGTAATCTCTCACTTTTAAGTTTGCATGTTATATTAATATTTGGTAGATGAATGTCTAAGAAATTTGGTTAATGTTAAAGATAAGGATAAAGGACCTATGAAGTGCAAAAATGCAGAAAGAACTGAGAAACAGAAGTGGATACCGAATGATTTTACATACATATATATATTTGTATCTTAAAGTAGCCATCTCTAGTGTGAAGGGGGAGAAAAGCAAGTTACATGATAACTTTGTCATATATTTAAAAGGAACAGCAAATTGTACATAACAGATTTGCAGTTTTAGGTGCAATCATCTTTTAAAAAATTTATTCTGTTACGGAAATGCTTGTTTTGTTCATAATAATTTTATTAATAATAAAATAGATAAAATTTAAAAAATAAAAATAAGGACAAGGGGTCTATCGGTGCACGAGCTCAGCTGTTTCCAACATGGGAAATACTAGCAGCAGAGAGCTGTCTACAACCAGAGCTCATGATGAATATTGAGAGTTAGGGTTAACCTCAAAAGCTAAGGTGAAAAAATGTGTGAGGAGTGGTCTTTGTGCTAAACAAGGGCAAATGAAAAGTACATCATTTGTATTCACTCTGCTTACTAGGATATCTACTTCCTGGGACTCTGATCAGGTTTGCCTGTTTTGTACTTTGAATATTGACATTCTGGTACTTCTGCCCTGTATTTCTCTGGACATGCCTCTTGATAGCTACATGCTCATAAACGACTACTGGCCTCATACAATTCTTACCTGGCTTCTGGGCTTTCGCCACCAGAACCTGTATTAATATAGATGGTTACAGAGGCAGTTAGGTGGTGCTGTGAATAGAGCACCAGCCCTGGAATCAGGAGGACCTGAGTTCAAATCCAGCCTTAACACTTACTAGCTGTGTGACCTTGGGTAAGTCACTTAAGCCCAATTGCCCTGCCTTCCCCCCTCCAAAAAAAAATATAGATGGTTACATCCAGGTCAGACCATCCTACCTGCACAGCAGTCTGCTCCAGGGATGCCTTGTACCCCAGCCTCTAGCTACTCTTCCCTTTACCCCACCCAGAAAAGTACTAACATTAAATAATTACTCCTATTTTGATAGAATACAATTTAATTTACCAAGTCAGTCAGGAAAGATACAATCCAGGATGAGAAGTATATTCATCTTTCAGTGGATGTTTCTACTTGCATTAAACTCTGTGAACATTGGCTAACTCCTCAGACTAATAATGGCCATCAATCTACTACGGACCTAGAACTTCCTTGGACTCCTGGATAAAAAGTTTGCTAGTTTGGGGGTTTCTGTAGCCTACAGCTACGAAGCAAATGGAGCTAAAGCAAAGTTGACAATGGCAAGACCACAGGGAAGTGAAAGATTTGAGCATGTATTGGACAAAGAGAAAATAGACTTCTTTTTCTTCTTGTCAGAATGGGGGACCATAGATGTGGAACTGTCATTCAGTTGATATACTGGCTAGTTTTGCTAGACTGCTTTTCCCCCTCTTTATTTTTGTTTGTTTATTACAAGAAATGACTCATTGGAGTAAGGGGAAGGAGAAATGCTAAAAAAAATGAATGTGATGTAAACACAAAAGATAGGAATATTTTCTTTTAAAAAATTCTGAATAAAAAACCCTATGGGACAGTAAACTATAACGTGTCCATGATTATCATGGATCAATAATTAAGACTCTTAAAATCTTGGAATATTAGAGCTAAAAGAGACTTTGGAGATTATTCAGTAGAAGATAAGTACCTTGAAGCCAGGGTCTATTTCATTTTTGTCTTTCTATTTTCAGTAACTGACTCAGTATCTGAAACACAGAAGGCTACCAATGCATTTTTGCCGACTAAATTGAATTTTAGCATAATATTTCAGGAACATAGATCCAGAGGTGGAAGGAGCTTAGACAACATCTAGTGACCAGGAGTTCTTCAACTTTTTGTTGAATAATGACCCCACTTGGCAATCTCTATACTTAGCACACAGCAGGTGCTTAATAAATGATTACTAATGGATGGACTGGTGAAGCCTATGGACCTATTCTGTACAGTTAAAATAGCATGCTGGGCCTGGAGCCAGAAAGACCTGTGTTCAAAGCTGGCCTCAGGTACTTACCAACTGTGTGACCCTGGGCAAGTCACATAACCCTGTTTGCCTCCATTTCCTCATCTGTAAAATGAGTTGGAGAAGGAAATGGCAAATCACTTCAGTGTCTTTGCCAAGAAAACCTCAAAAAGGGGTCATGAAAAGTCAGACACAATTGAAAACAAATGGACCTATTCTTAGAATTATATTTTTAAATAACTAAAAAGAAATGCTAAATTCCAGTCAGAGGTTAGTGAAAATAAAGTTGTAACTGTTTCTTCATACTGGTTCACAGGGAACTGATCTATGGACTCCTCAGGAATCCCCCTGAAATTGCTCCACTGACTCCTTAGGAATCTGGGGAGTCCAGATTAAGAACTCCTAAATCAGGCCTCAGACACTAGCTGTGTGACCTTGGGTAAGTCATTTAACCCTGTATGCCCCAGTTTCCTCATCTGTAAAATGAGTTGGAGAAGGAAATGGCAAACTACTGCAGTATCGTTGCCAAGAAAACCCCAAATGGGGTCATGAAGAGTTGGATGTGAGGGAAAACAATTGTACAGAAGAGAAAACTGATCTCCACAGAGTTTAAGAGACTCGCCCAATACCATCGATAAACACCTATTAAGTGTCTACTCTGTGCCAGGTACTCTCAGCTTCTAAGTGCTGAGAATGGTAAACAGCCCCTGCTTTCAAGGGGCTGACAGTCTAGAAGAACTCAGAAATGCCTAAAATATGTATATAGTATCATATAATATCAACATATTTTATCTTTTAATATCATAATAATTCAGACTTCTTCTCTGGTACAAAAGGAGGGTCAAAAAATTTTAGGGGGATTTTCCAGACCACCAGGGGGCACCGGGCCTCCAACCCCCTCAACTGGAAAGGGTAATTAATACAAACAAGTGATTGGCTGGAAGCAATCAGAGGAAAGGCCAAAGAATTCACTAGAATTCAAACTAGGTTTTCTGCTGATTTGAAAACTTGTGGTCTTCTCATTGCACCACCCACAAACCTCTTGTTCAAAAGCTGAAGAAACCAAGGCTCAGAGACACTAGCAGGCTTGTCGAATGTTACAGCATATTAGTGGTGGAGCAAAGCCAGAATCCTGACCTGTTGGATTCTAGGTAAATACCCCACTGCTAACATGTAATTCACCAACAAATACTAAGGCCTGGATCCACGCTTCAGCTTTGTTAAAGGACTAAACAAGATGTGGCATTACCTTGAGAGCTCATATAATCCACTAGCCAATTGCTTACCTTATAAACTTCCAGGTGACAGAGACCTGGGTCTGGTTTGCCCTGTGTCCCCCGTTCTGGTTCAAAGCAATCCAAATGGATTTTGCGAGTGACAGAGCCCCTTAAATAATACACGCTCAGAAATGAACTAGAACACCTGCTCTGCCATAACTCGTTCCGACAAAGGCTGATTCAACATGCTTATCGTCAGTGTAGTGGGGAAAAAAAATGGCCCCGTGTGCACATCACACATTCTTTCCACCTTCATTATTTCAAGGCTTTCAAACTTTACTGTTCTCGTCCCTTTCCCTCCAACAGTACTTAGGGTATGTATCTTGCTTCTCTTTCAAGATTCGTATTTTCTAAATACGGTTCAAAACTAAAATAATATGGTATAGTGGAAAGAGTGATGAAGTATAGCCAAAGGACCTGAGTTCAAATTATGACTGCTAGTGCCTTCCTTTTTGAGTTTACCTTCCTTCTGCTCACTATATAGCATCTCATGTATACGCCTAATTATTTGCACATTATTTCCCTATGAGGATATGAGATCCTTGAGAGCATGGACTGTTGTTTTTGCCCTTCCCCTTCCAGAATTGTATTTTGCCTGGCAGATAGCAAGAGATTAATAAATGCTTGTTGGAGTGACTAGGTGGCACAGTGAATAGAGCACCAGCCCTGGAGTCAGGAGGACCTGAGTTCAAATTCGAGCTCAGACACTTAGCACAAAACTAGCCATGTGACCTTGGGCAAGTCACTTAACCCCAACTGCCCTACCTTACCCCCTCCAAAAAGCAACAACAACAACAAAATAATAAATGACTTTGTTCCACCCTAACAATGCCTTCTCTACCACCATCTGGGTTAAAATAAGGCTTCTCCTCTCCACCTTTGGTTTGGTTTACCTAATAGTAAAAAAAAAAAAAAAGATTGAATTGTTAACATATGATTAAAATATCTCCCATCTAAACTAGATGATAAAACTTCCAGTCACCAAGGCTGGTTCTAGCCAAGCTTCATTTTACTCCCTGGTTCTTTTTTCACCACTTGAATAGCCACTCAGACCAGAGCCTCTACCCTGGAAGTTTTAACCCTTTCAGCTCCAGAACTCCCAACCCTCCATGTCTTCTCCCTGCCCCACTCCCACCTCCTTGCTTTTTAGTCCTGGACCCATAATCAGCTCAGTCCTGACACTACATATCAGAAATATTGTGTCAATCTCCACTTTCCAAACCAAAATACAGCTCCTTTTGGCCACCCTATATATGTCAAGGTCTCCTATTAGAACATTAGGACCTTGAAGGCAGGGATTATGTCTGCTTTTAAAATTGCTTATCAAGTGCTTAGCACAATGTTTAACATATAGGAAGAATTTTTTTTCATTCATTAATTCAAGTTAAAAAAAATAATCCTCTCAAAGGTTTCTGCCATTTTATATAACTCAGATTTGAAGAAACTGTAGAGCAAAGTGAGATTCAAATTGATTTATCTTCTTTTTTTCTTTTTAAGAGTGGTTTATCCCAAAACTTCCCTTTTCTAGGCCAACAGTTTTCACTTTCTTGACTAGAGAAGGTTTATGCTCAGCCTCCTGATTTATAAACCAGATTTATCCTGGGCACTGGGTACTCCCAATACTATGGCTCCAAAGCTTCTGTAGCCTTTTCCTTCTTTGTTTCAGCACTCCCAGAGGAGGAATTAGGGAGATGAGCAAATAAAATCTGACAGCAATCAGGGTGACCTTGGAGATTTGTTGTTTGAGGACACAAAAAATTCAGATCAAAGTTGCTGATGTTTCCATGATGGTCTTTTTTTTTTTTCAGTCTCTCCTCTTCATTCTGCTACTTCTTGTTCAGACCAGGTCAGGCTTTATATTAGTTTTATAAAGAAGCTTTTCAGTTGCATCTACTACTGGCTTACATCTGTCTATTTCTAATATCTGAGAGTTTCTACCCACTGTCTTTTTTCCAACATTAGCCTAGGGAATCAAGGTTGACCAATATTTATTGCTTTGTGTGAACCAACAAAGCTATCTAAGATGTAAATATGCCTTTTGGATCCCAGATAGTATTCTTACTGATTCTGTTAAAAAATTCTTTTTTTTAAATAAGATTTTATATTTTTCCCCAAATGACATATAAAATCTTTTGGTAAATTCAATTCATGCAGGATTAGGGATCATCTTTATATGAAGCATTTAAAGTGACTGTGCCTGTGTTGTTTTAGCTTTGACTCTAAACAAGATAAGAGGCCCAAATGGGTTTATAATCTGGGAAGAGTTTATGGTAAATACTGAGATGTTGCCAAAAGGTGCTAACTAACCTGTGGTTATAATAGTTTTTAGATCACTTACATTTCCCAAAGTACCTCTCCTCCCAGAGAGCAATTCTTTTTTTTTGTTTTTGGTTTTTTGCTTTTTGGAGGGCGATTGGGGTTAAGTGACTTGCCCAAAGTCACATGGCTAGTTTTTGTGTCAAGTGTCTGAGGTCACATTTGAACTCAGGTCCTCCTGACTCCAGGGCCAGTGCTCTATTCACTGTGCCACCCAGCTGCCCCCCAGAGAGCAATCCTTTATAACAAAGAATTAAAAAGAGGGGGAAAAAAGTTCTTCAAATCAACATATGAGAGGGGCAGTGTGGTGTAGTGGCTAGAGAGCCAGCCTAGGAGTCAGAAAGATCTTTGTTAAAATCTTGTCTCTGACATACTGGCTGTGATCCTGAGGGAGTTAAACTATCAGTGCTCTAGGCAGCTCTCTGAGACCATAAACTGCAAAGCAGTCACTTAACTTTTATCAGTAGAAGGAAATCATAAGTTCACTATACCAATGAAATAACAGATGGGGGGAGGGGAGGGGAAAGGGGAGAAAGGGAGAGGGAGAGGAAGAGAGAGAGAGAGACAGAGAGACAGAGACACAGAGAGAGACAGAGACAGAGAGATAGAGACAGAGAGAGAGACACAGAGAGAGAGACAGAGAGACACAGAGAGAGAGAGAGAGACAGAGAGAGAGTTTATTGTTCAGTCATTTCAGTGATGTCTAACTCTTTGTGACACCATCTGGAGTATTCTTGGCAAAGATACCATAGTAGTGTGCCATTTCCTTCTCCAGCTCATTTTACAGATGAAAAACTGAGGCAAACAGGGTTAAGTGACTTGCCTAGGGTCACAGAGTAGAAAGATAGTGATGTTTTCTTTCTGTCCATATCAGTGTTGCATAAATTAGGCTGTAAGCTCCCAGTGGGGTAGGGCTGTTTCTCTATAATTTATCATCATCATCAGGACTAGTTTATATAGGAGTTCAGGTTTGTTTTATACCTGTTATCTCATTAGAGAAATTGGTTTTACAATCCAATTTCAGTATGTTTAAATAGTCTTTTTTTCATGGAAAAGAATTTCTTAGTGGCAAATATTTTGGAAGCATATCTTGCAGCACTTCAGAATCCTTTATCAATGTAAAAAGAATGGTAAAACATGATGCTAAGTGCAATTAAAATTTTTCTGATGATGACAGAATATCAATCATTCAATCAATAAGCATTTCTTAAGTGCTTGCTATGTGTTTAGCCTTGAAATAAGCCCTGGGGACACAAGGAAAAAATAAAAATGGTCTTTGTCCTCAAGGAGCTTACATTCTAGCGGGAGATCGAATAGACCTAAATTGGTATAAAGATAAGAAACACCTCTAAATGAGGTAAAATGAAATTCTTGCTCTTCTCTGCTGTGTGAAACTGCCCCCACCTTTCTGTCCAGCTCTCCTATTCAGTCTCTTTATTCACATAATAGTTCTCTCCTTTTGTCTCTTTGGCTCAGTTCTACTTTTGTGCTGCTGACCTCAGTCAACATCAATCATGAGCCCTGCTTTGTATCTTCCCACACCTTCCCATCAGAAGCAAACAAATGGAACATATGTAGTACAGGGATGAATGCCTGCTTCGTATATTTCTATACACACTTCTATTTTCCAACTAAAACACACAGAGTTCAGAGAACCTATTACTGTATGGCTACTGTTTGTATGTGTTTTTAAACATCCGTCATGCACCAAAAGTTCTGGCTCATTTCCTTCTCCACCATAGTTCTGTATTGATATTCTGTACCAACAATGTACCCATAGCTGAGGATGACAAATGGCTTAGTATAGTTTCATCGTATGAGGGGTTGGGGATCGACATAATCCATTTTAGGGGCAGACAAAATATTTACGGGGTCAGGAGACAGGAGGAAGAGGTTATACTTGGGGAAAATAAAGATAACGTTACGCAAGTGGGTTTGAAAGAAGCCACACGACTTATCTAATACAGCTATGGTATCGCCTGCTACTCGATTGGGGGTTTCTTTCTCCCCTGCTAAGCCAGAGCTCAATGCCTCACTGACCTTAGCAAAAGCAAACAAGCTTGGTTTGAAAAAAGATCACAACCGGAGGTGGGGCGAGAGTGTTGGGGAGGGAGAAATGACACGGATTCTTCTGTAGATTAATTATCATTATTTATGCCCCTGCTCACTCATCCAAACCTAGCCAGTTCTGAAAAAATGTAAACAACATAAATGGAGAGGTTGCTGTTATCATTTTTTCCTTCCCAATTCTCTACTCTTTCTACTACTATGACATCTATTATCCCATCAGTGACACTTGCTACCTGTGTGACTTTGGGAAAATCATGTAATCTCCCTGGGCCCCGATCTCCTCATTTGTAAAATGAGGGGACTGGATTAGATAGCTTCTGAGGCCCCTTTCAGGTCTAGACTTATAACAACCTGCTTTATGCAGGATATAAAGTAAATCCATATAAATATCACAAACAAAACTCTACAAGAAGAGATAATAAGAGATACCCCATTTAAAATAACTCTAGACAGTATAGAATACCTGGAAATAAATTGGACAAAACAAACAGGAACTATATAAACAAAATGATTTTTAAAAACCACCTTTTTATACAAATAAATTCAGATTTAAATAAATGGAGGGATATTAATTGTTCATGGGTAGGTAGGACCAATATAACAAAAATGACAATTTTATCTAAACTATTTTATATATTAATTCCATCCCAATTAAATTACCAAAAAACTATTTTACTGAATTAGAAAAAAAAAATAACAAAATTCACTTGGAAGAACAAAAATAAAGACTATAAAAGGAAATAATAAAAAAATGTAAAGGAAAGAGGTTTAGCAATATCAGATCTTAAACTATACTATAAGGCAGTAATCATCAAAACTATCTGGTATCTATAAGGGGGAGAGAAATAAACATGGAACATACTTTTAAGTTTAATTTGCATCATTAGCATTTTCTTGATTCCTTTATTAAGTCTAGACAATCAACAAAACAATATATTAACCTCTGATTTTTATTAACAACTGGCTATAAGCTAGCTCCAACACATCACTGGTAAAGTTCCCAAGGCAGACTTTTCAGAGGATTTGGGAACAGAATGAAAAGGCATTGGTGGGTTGCGGTGTATCACTGTAGCAAATACCCATATGGATGAGGTCAGCGAGCCAGCTGACCAATTTCAGTAGCAATTAAGTTCAAAGCTTGAAAAGTAAGATGAGTAAAGTATGTAGGGTATGGTTATGGTAAATTCATGGAGAAGCATTTCTGGCTCGTTCCCTAAGAGTAATGTTAAGTCCTTGGTAGAACAGACACATCCCCATAATGGCCATTGTGCGGAGGGCCATTTTACAGTGAAGCTTTATCAGTGAATGGAAAGGACACTACACTTGAGAGATTCTCTCAGATTCATTATTGCTCTTTCAATCCCTGGAGCAGATCTGCCTGGTAAGGTCACCCTAACTTGAGCTCAGGCATATACAGGACACGCAGAGGGCTTTCAAAAGGATAATGAATAAAATCAGGATATGGACTGTGGAAAATTTTAAATTAATGAAGAAACATGGGAGGGGAAGAGAGCTGTTTCTATGAATGGCTTTATATAATTTTAATCTGAAGAACATTTTCATTGTCTAGGCTTCTGTACTCAATTATAAATGAAAAAGAACAAGTAGATATGTTTTGTTCTAATGCATCTCTCTGTACCCTTTTATCCTTCGCCATTTTTATGATTTAGGCTTTTTAAAAAATTAATCATTTAGCTATGACTATAAGCATGGAGAATTTCCCACCTAGTCCCAAATCACCTGCAGAATCAGCCCAACAGCTGCCATCTAATCTCTCTCTCCTTAAAGTTTTTCCCTGTGCCAATCCACCCTCTACTCACCTGTCAAAGTAATCTTCCCAAAAAGTATAGCTCTGGCCCTGTCACTCTCCTACTCAAAAAATTCTGTATTATCTCCAGGATACAACATAACATTTTCTGTTTGGCATTTGAATCCTTTACAGCCTTGGACCTTTCTATCTTTGTGGTCTTCTTACTCTGGACCCCCTCAATGCACTGTATGATACAGTCACACTGGCCTACTTTCTATTCCCCACATACAGTTTTCCATCTCTATGTTCTTACATTGGCCGTCCCCCATATTCCTGAAATTCTCACCCTCTTCACCTCTGCCTTGTAGGTTCCCTGACTTCTTTCAGGACTTAGCTAACACCCCATCTTCTGCATATGGCTTTCTCAGTCCTCCCCCCTTCCTTAGTTGCTACTGTCTCCCCCTCTGATATTGTTGTTTATTCAGTCATTTTAAAATCATGTCTGACTTTCTGTGATCCCATTTGGGGTTTTCTTGGCAAAGAGACTGGAGTGGTTAGTTATTTCCTTCTCTAGCTTATTTGACAGATGAGAAAACTGAGGCAAATAGGGTGAAGTGACTTGCCCAGGATCACACAGCTAGTGTCGGAGGTCAGGTTTGAGCCCAGGAAGATGAGACAGACTCCAGGGCCAGCACTCTATCCACTGTGCCACTTACCTGCATCACGCCCCTGTCCCCCCATTATCTTTCGTCTTCTTGGTATGTACTAAGTTGTTGACATGTTGTCACTTCATTAGAATTCAAGCCCCCTGAGAGTAGGGCCCATTTTTCCCTTTGTTTCCTCAGAGTTTAGTACAGTGCCTGGCACATAATAAGGGCTTAATAAATGCTTATTGACTGGCTGATGTTTCCTAAACTATAAACACTTTCAGTCTGAACGCATTACTTCCTATAATCAACTAGGACCTTTCAAGCTCTAAGTAACATTTAAAAAATAAAATGAAAAGAATCCTACAAAATAGTTTATAATATAATAAGTTTTGTGACAATTGAGAAGGGTTTGGGAATGAAGTGATTATTGAATCACTACTTCTTTTCTAGAAGCTTACCATTACTGTAAAGAGCTATGAGCAGATTAGATATTACCATCCTGATGCAGCATGGGAACAGGCAGGCTCGCAGGAAACATTGCTTCAGGCAGAGTGCTGGAAGTACTTATACTATTTGCTATAGTGAATTATCTGCTAATATTTTACTTCTTTCTCAGAACATCCCAATAAGTCCACCTCCCTAATGGCTTCTGAACCTCAGTGATTCTACTTCACATACCTTCATTGTGGTTACTTTGGATTCCTCCGTCCATCTCTCAACTCGATATACCTCTATTAATCTTGTCTAAAGCCCCTGGTCTGATTTTTTTCTTTCCTTTGAAGCACGTAAAAATGTTTAGCTTTGCACAGTGGGATGAGAGGTATCACCTCGGCACTTCTCTCTCTGCTGAACATTCTCTCTCTTCTGGCTACAAGTGATAACCGTTGGCTGAGAAGGCTGACTGAGGAGAGCCGTGCCTCCCCTTTGAAGGAAGAGGCTTACTAATCACATTATCTCCCCCAAGTGGAGGACAGAACAGCAGGTAGCCCAAAAGATAGCATTGCTGTTGTCAACTGTAGCTGAGGCCCAACGGGGGCCTGACATTAACAGAAAACAACTGCAGCGTTGCAGCACCAGGAGAATGAGATTTTCCTCCAAGTATGCATGTGTTTCTGCTGGGATACCTTCTGTTCAGATGCCTGGACCACAATGCTTTCTATAAGCGTCTGCCCATGCATATACATGCAGGTTCTACACAGAGCCACTTTTCCTAAGGATTAAATATTTGTGAGAGAATGAGCTAAATGTTATAGAGAAAATGTTCTGTCATCATTTTATAATATTTGTTGTTGTTCAGTTGTTTTCAGTTGTGTCTGATTCTTTGTGACTCCATATAGGGTTTTCTTGTCAAAGATACTGGAGTGGTTTGCCATTTCCTTCTCTAGTTCACTTTACAGATGAGGAAACTGAGGCAAACAGGTTAAGTGACTTTCCCAGGGTCACACGGCTAGTAAGAGTCTGAGGCAGAATTTGAACTCAGAAAGACCCCAGGCCTGGTACTCTATCCACTATGCCATATGTTGCAGTGTTATAAAATGCCTTTGTTGCTAAATGTTTCTGGCTAGTAACAACAAACACATGCAGAAGCAGGGCAAAGCCCATGAGCTATGGTTTGGAGAGGAGATTCTGACCAATATATAAAGTATTTAAGACCAGGGGTAGTTGACTGGGCCCCATGAGGGAACAGGGTGCCAACCACAACAGGAACAATCCAAAAAATCACGCATTAGAAACAAACTATTGTTTTTAGACAGGTTAAGGGACAGCCACAAGTGGTATATTCTTGACAACACGGATCCCTCCTGTGGCTCCAAAATGTAATCAGTCACTCCATTTATGTTTTTCCCCACAGGACAGTGGGCAGTTCACTATAATAGTGCTGTCATAAGCACTGGTTTGGCTATGCTAGCAGTCTTTTGTAGGCTAATGGAGCTTTGAAATCTTGTTTTCTGTTGGGGATGGTAGATAACCATGTCAGATTCATCTGAAGGTAAAACCAGACTAGCTTTATCTATCCTTTGCCTAGTTTAAATCAGAGCCAGGAGAGAATCAGGCTGGACACTGGAATTTTGCTTAGATATTAAAGAACAGAAACAATTACAATTGATAGGGTCATAATCAAAAGAAAATTGTATACAGTAAAAACAATACGGTTTGAAGAATAACTGTGAACCTATGAAGGAAGATGCTATCTACCTCCAGAGAAAGAACTGATAAATAGAAGTATACATAGTATAGTTTTACACACACACACAACACACACACACACACACGTGTGTGTGTACGTGTATATCTCTCCCATTATATACACACACACATACACCCCTATGTATTACACATATCTATAGATATATAGGGCTACCCCTATATATCTATAGGGGCAGCCCTATGTCTGTGTGTGTGTGTATGTGTGTGTGTGTGTGTATGTATGTGTGTGTGTGTGAGAGAGAGACAGAGAGAGAGAGAGAGACAGAGAGAGAGAGAAATAGCAATCTTCCCTAGTACAGGGTAGGGAGGGACTGAGGGAGATAGTTTGGAACTTAAAATTTAACAAGAAAATTTAAATTAAATTTAAAACCTCCCAATCGATAGGCTAATATATTTGTTGTACTTTTTAGCCTTTAGGCTGTATAGAGTGGTCAGCCCTGAAGATGTTCATAGGACATTTCTCATGACTGGGTTTTATTTTCAAAGTCCTCAAAGTTCTCATTGTCCTCTGATTTTATGGTCAGACATCAAACAGTGGCTGAGTTCAGGTCAGTTCAACTTATACAAGTAAATGTTACATAGGTCAACTGAGTTGAAAGTATAGCTGGTTTAGTCAAAGGAAGGGAAATTTTAAAGGACACAGGGATGTCTCTTCATAAGTCCTCAATTACTCTACTGAAAGAAGTCTAAAATGCTTCTAACCTCTGAGGATGAAGTTAAGGATGAATAACAGTTAAGTGAAGGGGATGGTGGTAGAGGATTCTTATTTAAACCATCCTCTGGAATTTAATTTTAAACTGCTTGATTTCAGTGGCAAAAAATGACTTAGATCATTTCCCCAGGGTTAAACAGCTGTTCTCTGAAAATATCCCTAAATGATGGATTTGGAAAACCTTTCCAGTCACCTGACAAGAGTTCTCTCTTCTAGAGTTTCTTTTTTCTCTCCATTCATTTTAATAAAACTGAATCTACCAGTTCACCAACTTCAACCTCTGGGCCTATCAGGTTCCCTGGCATAGTGAAAAAGAGAATATGGCAGTTCTGAGCAGCATGGTAATGGTCCAGAAGTAAATGTCCATTTTGGGCAGGCAGGCCCATTATAAAACCTGCCAGAGCTGGCAGGAAGGATATAAAGACATCACAAAGTGTTAAACTCATCAGGGGATGAGGGGGCGGGGCAGGTTTCACAGCCACTTGGAGCAAGAAATCACTGATGTCCTGTGAGACATTATTTAGACCAAACATGAACAGAGTGTATTTTGAAAACAAGGAATAATAAGGGGTGTGCGATCATATAGACTTAGGATGGTCAGGACAAATTTCTACCAAGAAATTTTAAAGTGAAAAGTATGGATCTAAAATTCTACTGCGGGTCATGATTTGTCTCTTTAATTAGACAGCTCTATATTTTGAATAGCTTAGAAAAGAAGATGGAAATTGGATATAAAATGTTACTATATGGCTAAATTAATAGGAAATAGCCAGGATTCCAGAATAGGAATAAGCCAAGGAAGACACAAACTCAGAGACAGGCTGCTATTTTTGATATCTATGCAGTGTAAAGTTTGTTCCTTAAAGAAACATTAAAACTGGTGTGTGTGTGTGTGTGTGTGTGTGTGTGTGTGTGTGTGTGTGTGTGTGTGTGTGTGTGACAAAGGAAAAGAAAAGAACGCTGGATTAGGTCAAGACAAAATAAATTTCAATTTTGTTTCCAATCCTGCCTTAATTTCCTCATTTGTCAAATAGGGATAATAATGGCTGTAGTGCCTACCCAAAAGAGGTTATTGTAAAGATCAAATGATATAATGTAAGTAAAACATTTTGTAAAACCTATAGCACCATAAACAGTGTCCCCAAAATCTTAGTATAGTTTTGAGCTACTAAACTTTTTTTTCAAACTTTTATTAAAGTTTTAAGCTTGAAACTGTACTAAGATTTTTGGGACTCTATAAATATCAATGATGCTATAGGTCAGGAGTTCTTAATCTTATTTTGAGTCCTGGACCACTTTCGCAATCTGATAAAGCCTATGGACCTCTTCTCAGAATGTTTTTTTAAACACATACAACAAAATACATATAGACTCAAAAAGAAAATCAATTATATTGAAACAAAGGTGTCATTTCTTCCCAAGTTCATGTATTCCCAGAAATCTATCTGTGGACCCCAAGTTAAAATCCCCTAGTCTAGGCAAGCAGCTGTCATAGTACCACGCTGCCTCTCATAGTTATTCTTTTAAAAATAAGAGTGATTTAAAAAAAATCTCTAAAGGACTAAACACATATCCCCAGATTTAAATTTCTTGGAAATTAAAAAGAAAATTCATTAACAGATCAGAGTGGAAAACTGTTATCAACTGCATTCAATGTAGAAATGCAATGTCATTTAACATTCAATAGACTGAGAAATGCCAATAGGATGGTAAACTTCAAGCCAAGCTAAAGTGTGCTGACCAATGTTACTATACTGGGCATGAAAATAGGACTTATTACTGAAATCAATTCAGCAGCTTGTGATACTGATATCCCAGGAAGCAGATAATTCCTAGGCATCCATGCAAGCATCTGTGAGAGAAGAAGTATAGGAAATGATCACAAACCACAGAAAGTAAGGTCTAGAGCAGTGGTTCTCAACCTTCCTAATGCTGTGACCCTTTAATACTCATATGTGAGTGTATCTGCATGTGGGCAGACCCGCCCAGAGTTAGATAGAGTAGCGGTGCCTCGGTTCCCAAGGCCATCGGAAATATGTGTTTTCTGATGGTCTTAAGCGACCACTGTGACCCCTGTGAAAGGGTCGTTTGACCCCCAAAGGGGTTGCGACCCACAGGTTGAGAACCACTAGTCTAGAGTTTTTAACTAAGAGACAGGTCATCTCTAAGTATCATGTGGATATGATGAATACATTTCTTAAGTTTTCATGGATAGTTCTAACTTCAAGAAAAGAATTTTATTGTTATTGAATCACTTTCATTCATGTGTGACTCTCTGTGACCCCATTTGGGGTTTTCTTGGCAAAGATACTGGAGTGGTTTGCCATTTCCTTCTCCAGCTCATTTTGCAGATGAGGAAACTGAGGCAAACAAGATTAAGTGACTTGTCCAGGGTCACACAGCTAATAAGTGTCTGAGGCCATATTTGAACTCAAGAAGATGTGTCTTTCTGCCTCTAAGCCCAGCACTCAACCACTGTGCCACTTACCTGCCCTTGAGAAAAGAAAGTATGTTCTTAATTTGAAAAAAGAAATGTTGTGTCAATAATCCATATGTCCTGATTTTTGTTTCTAAAAAGATGACCAATGTATCTCTGTATCTATAAGTTGTCTCATGACATTTTTTACAGGAAGTCATTTTATTTCTAATTTAGAATGCAAAGGAAGGGAGCAAACTGAATAAACATGTTGGCATTTCATCTGTCACAAATAGGTAAGTTTTATCCTCGAAATCAATCTCTGACAACATGTATGAGGAAGACACTGTCACCTGAAAGGGCGTCTATTTCAGTCACCATCATGGCAGAGCATCAGGAAGCCATGGGTTTAAATTCTGCCTCCAACATTTATTTTATGACCAGGGACAAGCAAGTCACTTAATTTGTCCAGGTTTAATTTCCTTCTTTGCAAAAACAGCGTAACAAAATCTGTAATATTCCTCCCTCACAGGGTTACTGTGAGCCTCAAAGCCATGAAGGGCTTTGCAAACTTGAAAGTACTATATAAAATATCTGTTATTATGCTTATTACCTATCATTCACCGTACCTGCTTTGGCTTAACTGTCTAAATCAAAGATGAGGGTTAAATTTGATCAGGTCAATTCTGGATTCTGGTAACAAAAACCAAGTCATTTTCCCTCTATATCTGTCTCCTTTCTTCTCACTTCATTCCATGGACCTCCTATCATGTGTCAAGCCTGATCCTTGTAGCTGCTGCATAAATATGAAATCAATAGATGGGTCAATCAACAAATAAGTAAACGGAGGCAGTTTCCCCCCTGGGACGCCTGCTGGCTGCAGTCTGAAGGAAAAGGCTGCATTATGACCATCTACGTGGACTGGCCTTCATCACACGCTGTGTTGAGGGCATCTGGCCCCTCCTCTTCTAGCAGCTCCTTTCCTGATGCATCAAGGGTGTGTATGTGTGTTTCTCTTTAAAGAGAAGCGAGGGGTGTGTGTGTGTGTGTGTGTGTGTGTGTGTGTGTGTGTGTGTGTGTGTGTGTGCGCATCTACATATGTGTATACACACACACACATTATATACTTTTTTTCTTTAACCAGAAACCAAGCATTTCCAGGAACCTGCCCTCAGGCAGTAGAAGTAGCAATTCTATATTGTAATTTCAGTTATGAGTGTTTATTTTTTTCCCTAGTAAATAATTGAAAATGGAGTGACTTCCCCTCACCCCAGCTTTTGTTGGTTTCTTAAAACTGGTATTTTCCTCTCTTATTTATAGCAAATTGTATAGATGGCACTGTCATCATTAAAACATTTTCTGTTTCTACAGATTTCATGTTCTGCATGTGCTGCAGGTCAGATCTCATTCCGGAGAATCCCAAGAGACTGCGGAAATTCCTTTGTCCTTATTGTTGAGGAAGTGGGCCAAATAGGAAAAAAAAGAGAGGGAGAGAAAGGTCAAAGCATACCCTGCAGTTGTCTTATGATTAGGCTAGAAAAACTAGTAGAGGGAGGGTCTGAGAGAACAAGAGGAGACAAAGGGGAAAGGGAAAGAAAAGAGAAAAGAGAATCCTATGGAGACTGGCGTCTGATGTCTATTAAAATTTAATTCTAATGGCAGCTCTGCTTTAAGAATAATAGTTGTACCTTTAGGGTTTAGAATGACAAATGTCTCTTTTGTTGAGGGAACCAGTAGGACCCGGAGAACAGACAGGACCTTAATTGTTCATGGTTTTAAAAAGACCATTTTTCTCTCATTCCCCCCAAACACATGTGATCCAGCTCATCAAAGAAATGAGGTAGCTAGAATGACCCTCATGGAGAAATCAACCTAGATTTTGAAGGCAGAAAAATCCCTTTGTAGCTTAACTTCTGAGCAAGAGAAGGCGGTGAGAGAAACAAGATTTTATTGTGCACTATTATGCTGGAGTAAGTTCTCTGCCCCCTGCATGCTCACCCTTTATGAATAGTTGGAAAAGCTCCATCTTTGCTTCCCCAGAGGATGGAGCAGCTGCAGCTGCAAATACAGGTTCAGCAGCCGTTATCCTCCCGTTAAATGTTTGCTTTTAAATATTACACTGGCTTAACAAAAATAGCTGCCACATTTGTGTGCAGAGAGCTCCCATTTGCATAATGCCCACACCTGTGGGCTGGCAAGGATTTAAGGGAAAGGAGGCTCTAATTCCATCTTAGTGGATTCAGTGGACTACTGCTTATTCCAGAAGGTTCCAATATATTGATGCAGTTCTATGGGGCTCTTCTGCTATACAAGAAGTCACATCCTTGATTTTCATTGTCCATGAGAACGAAGAGGTTTTGGTGAAATAGAACTCAGTACTTAAGAGTAGACAGCTTCTCCACAGACATCAAAATTGTCCTGATCTTTGGGGAGGACACTGTCAAGGATAGACTTTGTTTTTTATAAGGGACAAAAAATACTTTCCTAACAATTATTTGCTCTTTCAGAGGCAGTGTGTCCTAGGGGATAAAGGGGCCCATCTAGGAGTCAGGAAGACCCTGATTCAGGCTCTCTCTCTCTCCTTCTCTCCCCCCCCCAACTCCCCTCCCTTCTCTCCCTCCTTCCCCCTCCTCTCCCTCTCTCTCACACACATACACAGACACACACATACACACACAGTGTGATACTGGGTAAAATATTTAAGGTGCCTCAAAAGATGATATGTTACAAATTGCTAAATTGATCAATGGAGGCAGTTTCCATACTGAGTGTCCTCCCACACTAATAAAATCACAGAATCAGATAACATAAAGTATGATCTTCATAAACAATCTTCTGGTCTAAAAACTAACTGAACTGTGGATCAGTGGAGTTAATTTTGTGACTTTTTTGTGTCTTGATTTCTTCATCTCTCAAACAGAGATAAAAATATTTGCCTTGCTTAATTCATGAAGCAACTGCGAGAGTAAAATGAAGATGTGAAAAAAATTTTTAAAAGAGGGAGGATATTTTAAAACTCTGTCTCATGTGTTGTGGTAGCCCCCAATTCATTTTAGTGGTCAACCAGTTAATGAGCCAAGGTGTTCACATTCAACTTGCAGCTTTTTTTCTGTACCCTATGCAATGCACTAGTAGAAAATGAATTAGACTGGTGTAATAGGCAGTGAGAAGAGATTTCTGGCAGACTGTGGTTCAAATTCTACTTCCAAGATTTACTGACTTCCCTCAATATGAGTTTCCTCATCTGTAAAATAGGATAATGATGCCAGGGTTATTGTGAGGCCCAAATAGGCTAATGGACATATAATGTTTTGCCAACCTTAGTATACTATATAAATGTCAATTTTACTCATTAATCAGGTGACCTTGAACATTTGACCTCTTGGTTTCAAATTCTTTGTTTGTAAAATGATGGGGGCTAAACTAGGTCTTTAAAGTCTGTTCAAGACTGTAAACCAATACTATTTGCAATTAAAAACAAAACAAAACAACCTCAGAACACAGATCTATAAGACAAGGTGTTTATATAATTAGAGATTCCCCAAAATGGACTGGATGGACTGGGTGTTTCCAAGCAGAAGTAACCACAAGGAGGAGATGGAGAGAAGATCTTTGTTCAAGCACAGGTTAAACTCAACTTAGATGTTTTATGATTCTGAGACAATACAGCCTGGCTACATTTCAGCTCTATGCTGAATCATCACTATGTTTTCATTTTCTTTACAAAGACTTTGTAGAGAGATAGTGAAACAGGCCAGCACTAAACAAATAGTACCTGAGTACACGAAGAAGTGAGCTTATCCTTGTGGGGAGCTCCCAGTGTGGGAAATCCCTCCACCAAGAAAGACCACTAAATCCCTTCTGACTTCACAGAAGTCAGGGAGCTGCTTAAGGCACAGAAAAATGGTGACTAGCCCATGGGGACATAAGTAGTAAGAGTCAGGGGTGAGATTTGAAACTTGGGGGCTTCCTAATTCTAAGCCTAGCACTCTACTATGCCCCATTGCCTCTTGAGCACATAACAGGTACTCAAGAAAGAACAATTAAATCAGACAATTGAAATGGTGGGTCAAATCTAGGAAAGTTTTACAGGTGTGCTTTACTGTCAGAAAATATTCTGTACAAAAATCTGAACTTAGGAAACATATATTGACTTACTAAAAGATTCATGCCGGGACATGATTAAATAAGAAGCCCTCCCTTTTGTGTAAATTACAAAAATTTGCTTTTCACAGAACTTTCTAGGATCTTATCTACTGTTAAAAGTAGGCACTCCAGGAGGTAAGTTAAACAGGTTGTATAACTTTAAAACACTATAGAAATGTAAGTTCTTACTATTAAACCAGCTTAACTCATTCCATAAGGAGGGATCTAAGAATAGGCTTGGCTAAATTCACTTATATTGGTAGTGTTTGTCTTTATACAATAGTAGGAGACGAACACAATGAAATGCCAAGACTGGAGACAAAATGAAGAAGTAAATGTGACTATAAAAACAATGTCTAATTTTTAATTCTATGAAACACAGTGTCCTCCCTGGATCTGGGGCTCTATCCTAAGTGCATCCTCCTCCGATACGAGATGGATGTGTCCTCCATAGGTTAAGTTATAGTGGGGAGGAATCCCCTCATTCACAACTGTCTTTCTGAAGTGTGTACTGAGAAGTAGAATAGAAAGAAAACAGCTCATAAGAGGGAATCATAGGTTCATAAATTTAGAAGGGACCTTAGAGACTGTCTAATCCAACCTCCTTATTTTTACAGATGAAGAAACCAAGGCATAGAGAGATTAGATGACTTGTGTAATTAGTGTGAGGCTAGATGTGAACATCGGTGTTCCTGATGCATTTTGGTCTTTATAGCCCTAGCACCTAACACACTGCCTGGTCACATGGTAGGCACTTAATAAAGTTTGCTGACTTATTTACTAAAAGGAAATATCAGATGCTACCAGCTCTAAAGGGGGTAGGGTAGACTTCCAGAAAAATCAGAATGTGTTCACAGAGATCTGAAAGAGGCCTATAAGGAGTAAATCTAATTGCTTTCCCTCTAAATAGCACGTTTTTCAACCCACAAGAGATATGGTACTGGGTAAACAGACAAGAGAAGGTAATGATTCAGAGGCCGGTTGAATTCAAAGGCCAGATCAATTCACCAGTTACAGAGCCTGAGAAGCACACCAGGAGGTCAAGGTTCACAGAACTGACACTTGTACCATTGTAGTTTGGTCCAAATCATGGAGGGACAGTTTTGTTTTGTTACATGGGAAGTGGAGACATGAACCTCAGAAAGAACTTGATTTGTACACAGAATAAGGGGTTCTCATCCTTGCATATGTCATGGATCCCTCTGGAAGTCTGCTGATACCTACGGACTCCTTCCCAGAATGTTTTTAAATGCATAAAATAAAATTTATAGGATTACAAAGGAAACCAGTCATATTAAAACAAAAAAAGTTAAGAGCAATAATAACTAACATTTGCCAGGCACTACGGAAAACCCTTTACAATATCATTGCATTTGGTTCTCACAACGACACTAACCCTAGCACAGGGAAGATCCCTATAAACCACGGGGCAGAGCAAAGGAAGCAGAGCTAGAGCAATCTTTTCAATGATGACACTATGGAGAAAAGCAACTTCAAAATGCTTTAGGATTCTGATCAATAAATGCTGTGATAAACCTTGAGTCCAAAAGGATGAAGATGAATCATGCATTAAAACACAAGAGTATACATTTTTAGACATGGTCAGTGTTGGAATGTGTGTTGCCAGACTTATGTAAGTCTTTCTTTATTTTTAAATTTTTTCAGTGGTAGAGGAGGGGTTGGTAGGACTTTATAAAAGAACATTATATAAGGATATTACAAAAGGAAACACCCTATTTTGAAAACTTTGTATAAAAGCCATTGAACACATTGATGTTATTAATATGGTTACTTGTTATAAATTCATATTGAATTGTGTATCATATATATCATATCATGTATTATATTGAGGCAGCTAGGTAATGCAGTGGACAGAGGGCCAGGCCTGAGGTCAAGAAGACCTGAGTTCAACTACAGACTTGGACACTTAGTTGTGTGATCCTGGGCAAGTCACTTACCCCTTGTTTGTCTCAGTTTCCTCATCTGCTAAATGGGGACAATAATAGTATCTACCTATGAGAGTTTTTGTGAGGATCAGATGAGATAATGACTGGAATGTGTTTAGCACAATGCCTGGTACATATTTAGCACTCTATAAATGTTAGTATGTATGTGTATGTGTATGTGTATATGTGTGTATGTGCGTATGCATGTGTGTGTATGTGTGTGTATGTATGTGTGTATGTGTGTATGTATGTATGTGTGTCTATGTGTGTTCTTTGCAAACCTTAAAGCTATCTATAAATGCTATTATTTATTGTTATTTAAAGATTAAAGGTAGGTCTGTATGTTAATAAAACATTCTTTTCTGCTAAAAATAAATAAACTCTTTCATTCACTCTATGCTCCCACCTAGACTTTGTTGTCTCACATCCAGCTGATGCCCCAGTTCTCTTCCAGTCTAGCCACTTTTTTCAAGAGATCTCCCATGATCCTGTGTTAGCTGGTAGCGGCTCCCTCCATGCCGCAGTGTACTTATTTTGAAAATACTCTTTATTTCCTTATCTGTGAGAACACTGTATTTCCCTAGTAGAGTGTAAGCTCCTTGAGAACAAGGGCTGTCCTCTTTTCGTATTTGTATAGTTGTCGATTGATTCACATTGACCAGCTGTTTGACTTTTCAAGATACTTGGCTGGTGCCCAAGTCCCACATTAGCACCCCACTTTAACAATAATTTGCCTTAAGCAGCTCAAAAACTACTTCAAATCACATTTGTTTCTAACATTACAAAAGCGATTTTTGGTAGTACACCTGGCAGGGTAGGGCACAGATTGCCAGCAGTTTTACTGGGACAATAAAGAAGAGGGAAAGGGAAAAATTTGGAAAATGATAAAATTCTCTCTAGATCCTGGATGTTGTTTGGTCATTTCAGTCATGTCTGAATCTTCATAACCTCATTTAGGATTTTCTTGGCAAAGATACTGGAGTGGTTTGCTATTTCCTCCTTCAGCTCATTTTACAGATGAGGAAATGGAGGCAAACAGGGTTAAATGACTTGCCCAGGGTCACACAGCTAGTCAGTATTTGAGGCCAGGTTTGAACTCAGGAAGATGAGTCTTCCTGACTCCAAGCCTGGTGCTCTATTCACTGTACCACGTAGCTCCTAAATAGGTTGACCGATTTATAGCTGGAAGGAACCAGAGAGGTCATCTGGTCCAATTCCATCATTTTACAGAGGATGAAATTGAGACTCAGAAAAATTAAGTCATTTTCCCAGGATCACATATGGAGTAAGTGGGAGAGCCAGGATTTTTAACCAATGGCCTCTGAATCCAAATGCAACATTCAACATAGGTGATTATGAAAAATATTTGATGCCAAAACATCCTTGTCTTACTGTCTTCTGTTCAATCCCCTGTAATTTTAAGCGAAACATTTAGGAATTTCGTGGCCATAACCTGTGGGCATGTTGGAAAAAACAGAAAGTATAGCAAATAAAACAGCTTCTATGCCCAACCATTGGGGGCTAAAGGAACCATCTTCCACGTAAAGTCCTTCCTGATTCCCCTCAACTGCTGGTATCCTCTCTCCCCCAAATTCCTTTGTATTTAACTACTTTGTGTCTATTCTTTTTTTTCCCCCATAATTACATATGTCTTTTGCCTTTTTTTGTGCCCCCAGCACTTAGCACACGCCTGGCCCATAGAAGTCTTTAATAAATGTTTATCGATAGATCGATTGATTGATCGAATGTTCTTCTTGTCTTCCTATTATAACTTAAAGTTCCTTGAAAATAAGGATTGTTTCATTTAACATACATGTCCCTAGTGTCTTCTGGCAGTTAAGTCGTTGCTGTGGACTTAGAGTCAGTCCCGAGTAGCCAAGACCGGATCCTGTGTCAGACACTATAAGCTGGGGGACTATGGGCAAGTCATCTGACCCCTCTGGGCCTTAGTTTCCTCATCTGTAAAAGGGGGCTAATAACATCGTCTCCTTCACAGGCCTGTTCAGGAGGGATCAAACATAGATTACAAATAATGTACGTACTATGATGATTGTTGTTATCACGTTTTTGACACATCCCAGGTGCTTCATAAATGTTTGTTGACTGATATCTACGTAACAGAATATTATTGTGTCACAAAATGATCGATATGAATGCCAAGCAATAAGGAAAGATATTTACACAAGCTAATGACAAAGCCCAGCATAAGGACAAACACAGACTGACTAAAAATGATAGCAACGCCATTTTTCAAGTACATAGAGGACAAAGATATTATCAGAAGGAGTCACAGGAAGTAAGGAATTATTATTATTGTTGTTTTTAAAAGTTTACATAAAAATCCCTCTTATCAAACTCTAAGTCGTTTAAATGAAACCATTAGTTTAGATTTTATTTTATTCCTTGTTTTTCTCATTTGATTATTTTTGAGAGATGCTTTTTGATTTATAGTGAAAAAAATCATAAAGAAGAAAATAGTAGAGGCTTTCAAAAAACTTGATTCTTCCTTTTTTTGGCGTAGCCTCTGTTTATCCTGGAAATGAAGGGCATCTAGGTTTTCATGACTGTCCTAGGATATCTGAATCAACAATTCTCTTCATCACCACCCACTGCCTCCTCTTTTGGTTGGACCACTCATTCTGGTTCAAATGGTCCCATTGTTACAGCCTTTGAAGACACACACTGAAAATAAAGCTCCCTGCTCTGTGAAAGGCCTGATTTGATTCCAAGCCTGTTGGATAATGTGCTTTAAAAAAATCTGGCAGGCATTTTGCTTTCCTTGGGGATTTTCAGTTTTTTTGAAACAATGCACCCAAGGTGCTCTTTGGCTGCCCCGTTTTTCTGGAGCAGCTTCTTAGTAAATGACATCTTAACTTTTACATCACATCATTGCTATTCCTTGGGCTACTATTGCCCATGGGGCCCGGGGGAAGACAGGGCTCATAAGCAAACAGAAAACAAAATGACTTTTTTTGATTTTCCTATTTGCTTATTTTAAAATTACACATTTCGATCAGGTCAAAACAGGAGATGTTGTTGAGTGCTGTATCAAAAGTGCAATGTAATTATTTCCTAGAAGAAGGCTAATTAGAACAACCTGGGCTACAGATGGTGGAACCCATATTAATAGGGATAGCACTTACAGTAGAGGACATCTCATAAATAAGAACCATTTGGAACACTATCCACAGGAAACAGCTGCAGCTGGCAAGTGAACTTCTGACATTCAGGAAATGCAGAATTCTATGGAATGATAGGAAGGCAAGAAACCTAATGGATCACACACTGCAGTTCTGAGTCAGGGCTTGGACTCTCTGTCCAAGAGTATAATTTTGCAAAAGATTTATATTTATTAATAAGTGCTGCTGATAACAGGTGAGCTTGCTAGGAAAAGCAGCCATAGTGTAGACCACTGGTGACAAAGGGCTTGGGTTCAAATCTGCTCCCTAATGTTGTTCAGTTGTGTTTGACGCTTTGTGACCCAGTATGGGTTTTCTTGGCAAACATATTGGAGTGGTTTGCCATTTCCTTCTCTAGTGGATTAAGGCAAATGGAGGTTAAATGACTTACCTAGGGTTACTCAGCTAATGAATGTCTATGGCCATATTTGATCTCAGGTCTTCCTGACTCCAGGCCCAGCTCCCCATCCACTGAGCCACGTAGATGCCACCACCCAATTATCTGACTTTGGGCAAATCACTTCAACTCTTTGGGACTCAGTTTCCTTATTTGCAAATAAAGCAGTTGATTTGATGGGGTTCTTAACTTGGGGGCTCTGAACACTTTTTTCATAACTGCATTTCAATATAATTGGTTTCCTTTATAATAAATTTTATGCATTTAAAAGCATAATTCTGAGAAGGGGCTTACAGGTTCCACCAGACTGTCAAAGGGGGTCCATGATAGAAAAGAGGTTAAAAACCCCTGGGCTAGATGACTTTTAAGATTATGCCACAGATCAGAAAACTGGTATGTGTGTGTGTGTGTGTGTGTGCACACGCGCACGCACACACGTGTAAGAAAGGACTGTGTTGGCATGCTAAAAAGTTACAGAGATCTTATTTTGAGGTTTTATGCTTCGGAGTTTATAGTCAGAGCTATTCAGCCAAAGAGAATGAAATTTTAGCACAGATTAAATTCATAAGACAATACACATGTACTCAGTAAGGGAATGAAAGTGGCTACGAATAAAATATGTAAGATGTGACGATTATATAACAGAATAAAGTAGCAAAGCACAGTGGAAAGAGCACTCACTGGCTTTGGAATTAGAGACTCTGGACTCAAATCCTGCCTCTGACAGCCACTACCTGTGTGTCCCTGGGCAAGTCACTTAACCCATTTGCCTCAGTTTCCTCATCTGTGAAATGGGGATATTAATAGCACCTGCCCCTCAGGGTTGTTGTGAAGATCCAATGAGATGATAATTGGAAAGCGCTCAGCACAGTGCCTGGCAAGCCCTATATAAACGTTAGCTTTATTACCCTTTTTATCATTACTATCATCAGAATCATTGTTCTTCTTGGGCCTGAGTTTCGTCATCTCTGAAATAAAAGGCTTGGACTCGCTTGGCCTCTAAGTACTCACTCTTCAGACTCTAGATCTAGGCTTCCAAGGAGAATAAAATGCTAACACTTCTGATGCCTCGTGCTGGTGCGTGGTGTGGAGGTGCCTGAGTTCTGGAAGGCCGTCACAGAAGGGCGCAGGACTCTGGCACGCACTACCGAGCTGCAGAGGCTTCTCCAGCCCTGTGACAGTTTCTCTGTCTCTTCTGAGAGTGGGTCAATTGAATTCTGAAAGGCTCACCCCCAGACTAGATGCAGGGTCATCACATTTTAACTCCAGCCATTCTCCAAGACTGCACGCCACTTCATTGTGAGGGGGAGACCCCCTACCAAAGAAATCATAGCTCTTTCAAGCACTAAAATGATAATGACAGCTGGCATTTCTGTCCTGCTTTGTGGTTTTACATTCATCACTCCCTTTGTTCCTCATGAGGACCCTGTGAGGCAGGTGGCATAGGGATTATTATGGCCATTTTACAGACAGAGAAATACACTCTGAGGGATTAAATGACTTGTCCAAAGTCACACAGCTGGAAAATGCAAAAAAAAAAAATGAACTCTATTTCAGGGCTTCTGACTCTAGGTCCAGTGCTTTCTGTTAGACCACAGTTCTATTCAGGCTGCATTGTGATGATTAATAATGATAATAACAACTGAAATTTATATAGAATTTTAAAGTTTGTTATCTCAGAATAATAACTAGTATTTACATAGCACTTTAGGGTTTACAAAGTACTCGACATATGTTATACTGGAATCTCTTGACAACCCTAGGTGCTATTAGTACCTCCATTTTACAGATGAGGAAACTGAGAAAAACAAGTTAAGTGACATACCCAAGGTCACACAGTCAAGTAAATGTGTGAGAAGGGACTTGAACTGAGGTCTTCCTGATTCCAAGTCTAATGTTCTTATCTACTATGCCACCTAAGCTATTACTACCTAATCTATCTTGCAATTACCCTTTAAGGGAAGAGTTACATGTATATTTTACAAAGGAAGAAAGTGACATTGAGAGAAATAAAGCAACTTTACACTGGTCACAGAGGGAGGAATTAAAACAAGGCCTTCCTACCTCTTAGCCCATCACTCTGTCCAACATGTCATACAGCTTTCTAAGTAATTTATGGTTTAAGAAAATGTAAGATTGAGGGCGGCTAGGTGGTACAGTGAATAGAGCACTGGCCTTGGAGTCAAGAGGACCTGAGTTCAAATTCAGCCTCAGACACTTAATACTTACTAGCTGTGTGACCTTGGGGCAGGTCACTTAACCCCAACTGCCCTTCAAAAAGGAAAAAAAAAAGGAAAATGTAAGATAATTGCTTTGAATATTTACAATCTATAGTTCTGAATGTAGGGTGACATACTGTGTCTTTTACTCTATGTATGTTGTTGTGTTTAAGTCTCACTGAAATTAAAAAAAAAAACAAAACTGATGAAATACCCAGGTAATACATTTTAAATCTTTTGGAACAAAAAGGAATTAGATAGAGAAGCTATTAACTCAGTTTTAAGACACTACCAAGGATAAGAATAATAATAGTAGCTGACACTGACATAGGACTTTGCAAAATGCTTTACACATACAGTAACATGTGATCTTCACCACTACCCAGTTAGTTAAAAACTGTACACATCATTCACCCATTTTACAGATGAGGAAATTGAGAATCAAGAGAGTAAGCTTCTTACCCTCAGAGGAAGGATTTGAATGAAGCTCTTACAAACTCTAAATTCACTAACATATCACGCTACATTGCCTTCTAAAGTAACTCATGGGGAATGGAAAGATATCAAAATATGTCAGATATGTCAAGGAGATGACTGACTGGAAAAGAAGGTGGAAGAGCTAGATTGTGAGAATGAGGGATAAAAGATGGATAACCCAATGGCCACACTGATGTGCACAAATCCCTCAAAAAACCAGAGGAAGAGCCTCCATCTACCTCACGGGAGATCCTCTATATCAGTGGTTCTCAACCTTCCTAATGCCGCGACCCTTTAATACTTGTATGTGGGCATATCTGCATGTGGGTGGACCCGCCTGGAGACAGACAGAAGAGCTGTGTCTCAGTTCCTAAGACCATCGGAAATATGTGTTTTGCGATGGTCTTAGGTGACCCCTGTGAACCCCGTGAAAGGGTCGTTCAACACCCAAAGGGGTCACCATCCACAGATTGAGAACCACTGCTCTATATTGTGGTTTTGTTTTGTTTTGTTTTTTGCTTTTTGGAGGGTGGAAGGCTAGGCAATTGGGGTTAAATGACTTGCCCAAGGTCACACATCTAATAAGTGTTAAGTGTAAGACCAAATTTGAACTCAGGTCCTTCTGACTCCAGGGCTGGTGCTCTATTCACTGCACCACCCGACCGCCCCCTTTGTATTGTATTTATAGGAAATCATAGACAGGAATGAATCCATCACCATTTAGTAAGTGTAGACTTTGTGTCGGGTGCTTTGTGCTAGGGGACATACAGAGACAAAAATGACACTGCACCTGTTCTCTAGGAGTTTACATTCTTTTGGGGAGTGGAGAGAACATGTAGAATGCTAGCTGACAGTAACAGCTAGCATTTACATAGCACTTTAAGGCTGACAAAGTGTGATACAAATACTATCTTATTTGATCTTGGGAAGTAGGTGCTACTATTATCCCCATTTTACAGATGTTGGAACTGAGGTAGACAGAGGTTAAGTGACTTGCTCAGGGTCACACAGCTAGTAGATGTCTACAGCTGGATTTGAACTCAGGTCTTCCTGATTCCAGAGCCAGTGTTCATTTCACTGTGACACATGGCTGCTTCTTCTAGAAGTATATAGTATTATATGTTGTATTAATTTATTATGTAAATTACACCAACATGAATATTATCATAAAATATAAATTACATCATTATAGAATTATTACATTTATGATTATATTATTATTGTATGGATTGTCATATAGTATTTATTATTATATATTATAATATATTATATAAGTATATACAATATTAATACAAAATGGTTTAGGAGGAGGGTACCAGCAGAGTGGGTGATTGGGTGGGAGGGGTCAGGAAAGATATCACATATAAGGTTTACTTTTGTTTTTGTTTTTTTTTGGAGGCAATCAGGGGTAAGCAACTTGCCCAGGTTCACACAGCTAGTAGGTATCTGAAGCTACATTTGAACTCAGGTCTTCCCGACTCCAGGTCCCAGCTTCTATCTACTGTGCCACCTCACTGCCCCAAGGTGGCTTACATTTGAATTAAAAAAAAAAAGAGGGATTCCCAGAGGCAGAAGTATGGAGGAAATATATTCTAGACAAGGAGCACAGATAATGTCAAGTGGCTAAGACTGAAAACGGACTGTTACGTGTGAGGTATAGCAAAGGAGAGGAATCTGCCTAGACCTCAGAGCATGTGAAGTAATGTATAACAAGGTTTCAAAGGTACGTTGGGGCCAGATTGTGCGTGGCTTTAAAAATAAACAGAAGAGCTTATATTTGACCCTAAAGGCAACAGCAAGCTATTGAAGTTTATTGATTAGGAGAGTGTTATGGCAAGCCCTGAGCTTTAGGAAAATCACTTCAGTAGTTGTGTACAGGATAATTTGGAGTGGAGTGAAACTTAAGACAAGGAGATCAATGGTCATGGATGAATTGCAATATTCCCTGATGGAAGGAGTATTACACCAGTGAGATCAGACCTACTGAATTATTGAAATATCCTCAACATTACAAAGATATACGCATATACTTAAAATGGACAAATCTAAGTTCCCTAATAGAAACTGTGAGACCATTAGGTTTCTACAGCAAAATATGTGGATTTTTTTTATGGTACCATCATAATTCAGCAGGGAAAAATGAATATCCCTTAATAAACACATCAGGAACTTAATAAATGACAGAACAGAAAGATTCTAAAATACCCTAAAAAATTAGAATGAAGCAATTATTTTTTTTTTGTTCCAGTCCTGTTTTTTTTTTCTTTTTCTTTTCATGGATAATTATTTGTTGAAAGTATTCTGGTCCGCCAGGCAAATTATATAAAGCTTAGAGCATTTGGAAAGTTAACCTATGTTTTTAATGGGTGAAAAAACATAGGTAAGAAAGGAAACAGGTGACAGGTTAACATTTCAGCACAGGATGCTCTATAATTTAGTGTTTGTTTTTGCATCTAGAGTCCACCAACATTTCTTAAACAGCAATGCCATAAAGTATGATCAAAGATCAAATCACAGAGTCCAAGGATGAGGAATGACCTTGAGAGGTCATTTGTGGAAGATGAGACCAATACTGATTTCTTAAGATGCAAATCTAACCTATGTCTGGAGACTTTCAGAAGACCTTAGCAAAACCTTCGAAACTCAGAAATTCCTCTCTCTGCAGTCCTCACATCACAGATATTTTTTCTCATATTTTTTTTTTAACACTTCAAGCTATCAAGCTTCAGCCTGATTGCCAGTCTGGTGACTGGTGGCCATATTTTGCATGCTCACCTTCTTTTGTTAAACCTGAAACCATTTAAATTGTGGATTTCAATAACTATAATCAATGCAATCTATGCCCAAAAGAGTAAAAGAACCAGGCCAAGGCCTCTAGTGAAGGGGTAGACTCAAGTTTGACCTCCGCATTGTTACTAGACAACAACAACAAAAAGTACTGATGAGGGAAACGAATCTTTGTAGATCCCCCAAACAGGGCTGGGTTGGGGTGAGGTGAGGGTGGGAGAAAGGAACTACAGGAGGGAGGGAAAGGCTCTCAAATCATGGAGACAAAACTCCCACCATCTCCTTACTATGCAAGGCCAATTGAAAATCTGGTTCAAACCACTGAAGGAAACGGTTGTGGATCTCAGCTGTTCCACAGATTCAGAAGCCTGATTTTGAAGAGAAAGAGCACTGAGTCACCAAAGGTGAGAAGAGAAGGCTTCATTCTGGCGTTTGGGGTAGGGGGAGCAGGGGTAAGTTGCCTGTTAAATAAGCAAGTCACAAATTAGCCTTAGTATCAGTCTGTTGTTCAAGATAAGTTTTACTGGAGAACGGAAAAAATGAACTTGCACTTCCCACCCCACCCCCTACTTACACCCCACTGCTGCTATCTGCTGAACCACATTGACCAAGAAGAAAAGAGAAAGAAGATGAAAAAGAAGAAATCCACTACGAGAAGCAAGTTTAAGAGAATAACCTCGGACACTCTTTCCTAAGCATTTTGTACTTTGGGTCTTTTGTCTTTCTCCAGTTCAGCCTCGTGTGTGTGTGTGTGTGTGTGTGTGTGTGTGTGTGTGTGTGTGTGTGTGTGAGTGAGTGTGTGTGTGTGAGACAGAGAGAGACATTAGGGAGAGAGAGAATGAGAGAGAGAATGAGAGAGAGAGAGAGAGAAAATGAGAGAGAGAGAATGAGAGAGAGAAAGAGAATGAGAGAGAGAGAAAATGAGAGAGAGAGAAAGAGAATGAGAGAACGAGAGAGAGAGAGAGAGAGAGAGAGAGAGAGAGAGAGAGAGAGAGAATGAGAGAATGTTTGCAGAGGGGCCAGGGGGAGCCATTGAGTTAAGGGAGTCTGGGGAGCATAATACATATTAATACATCTGTTTTCTCCTTTTCAGATTCTTTACAGGGCAACAGGAAGGATGTGGGCTCTCTTTCAGATTCAAATGAGGCAAATTAGCCTTAGTTTAGGTCTTAACAATGTAACTCTTATTTTGCATTGTAGCTAGAGAAAGCCAGAGTAACTTTCTCTAAAGTAGCCTAACCCTTTCATCTTGGAGAGTTGAATTTGTATTTTTGAAAGAAATTACATTTTCCTAACACCTTACTCCTTCCATCCCACCCCACCCTCTCAGCCCCCCACTGCCAGACAGCTTTGGTGCAGAGCAGAAACAAGACAACTGTGACAGATTTCAGAAAGATGGGAACCATTGGTGCATCAGATACTGTAATTTGCAGGCAGGCCAGATGCAGTCTCATCTTCATCTTTCAAATTACTTAAGTTTGGTGGTGTTGGAGACTAAAAACTGTCTCCATACTGTCTTCCTCCTCCAAGGAAGCTCATACTCTGAAAACCAAGCAATTACTCACACAGCATTTAAGCCTAGAGATTTTCGTTCCTTCTACTGGAATGGATACTTTATTACTGTCCCTTTTGTGAAACACAAAAAACAGATTGCAGCAAGAAATGTGGTCATAGATCTAGGCCTGGAAGGGACCTTTGGAAGTCCCTGAGCCCAAAACACATCATTTTACAACTGAAGCCACAAAAAGTAAGAGAAATAAAGTGATGTCCCCAACATCACACAAGTACTAATGGAAGGAGGGGCACAGGATTTGAATATAGGTCTTTCTACATCAAATAAATCCAGAGCTCTTTCCCACTGTTTCATGCTCTCAGTTGGGGTGTTAGGATTCCTGTATTCTTGCCATTGTCTTGACGTAGGTGGTACAGTGGATAGAACTTTAGGTTCTCTGGAGTGAGGAAGACCTGAATTCAAACTCTCCCTCACACATGAATAGTATGACTTTGGCCAGATCTTAAATCTTTCTCAGCCCCATTTTCCCCTTCTGTAAAATGAGGAGCAGCTATGGTACAGTGGATGGAATGCTGTTCCTAGAGTCAGGAAGACTTGAATTCAAATACAGCCGTAGATGCTTACTAGCTGTGTGACCCTGGGTAAATCGCTTAACCCTGCGTGCTTCAGTTTTTTCATCTGTAAAATGGTCTGGAGAAGGAAATGGCAAATGACTTTTAGTATCTTAAAAACCCAAATGGGGTCACAAAGACTTGGACACAACAAAAATGACTAAACAACAACAAAAAACAAGGGGGTGGTCACTTCTACCTCAAAATCCATGGTCCCATGACCTTAGGCAGGTAAATTACTTTTTCTGGGCCTCAGTTTCCCCATTTGTTCAACCTTTTAACAAATATTTATTGAGCTTCTACTATGGGCAAAGAGCTGGCCAGGCACTACGAAGGATTTTAAAAAAAGTAACAGTCCTTGACCTCATGAAACTTAAGCTTCTAAGTCTAGGAAAGATAAAATACATACAAATAATTGTGATACAAATTAGATGCCACTGGGGGTAGGGATAGTTACGAGATGTGTAATTGCACTGGTATAGGGAGCTCTCAGGTGAGGAAACTCCCTTTACCAATGAGATTGGTACTTCTCTGAAGAGTGTGTGTATATATATGTATGTATGTATGTATGTATGTATGTATTGCGACAGTTATGCAGAACATTGAAAGCTTGAATTATTTGCCCAGAATCACATGGTCACTCTATGTCAGAGGCAACTGGTTCTCAATTTATTAGATCTCATTGCTTCTGAGAGATACAAAATACACTCACTTGGGGTTTTAAGATACTGGAGTATGGTTTGCCATTTGCTGCTCCAGCTCCTTTTACAGATGATGAAACTGAGGCAGATAGGATTAAGTGACTTGTCCAGGGTCACACAGCTAATACGTGTTTTGAGGCCAGAACTGAACTCAGGAAGATGAGTCTTTCTGACTCTAAGCCCAGCACTCTATCTAGCACACCAACCAGCTGCTCAGGGCTTCATAGAAGAGGTGGCATTTCCTTGGTCCTTGAAGAATGAACAAAAAGGATCAAGTGGAAGAGACAGGATTTGAACCCAGGTTATTCCAAACCTAGAATTCTTTCCACTGTAGTGCTCTCTTAACCAGGGCTTTGACCCTATTTTCAAGGGTGATCTTAGGAAAATTATCTACAAGTACCTATATATTACATATATACAAATATAGATATATGTACACATATGAATATAGATAGATAGATAGATAGATCTATAGATAGATAGATAAGGTTACTTTATAAATCAATAAATGAGGGTGTTGAACTAGGTGATTTCAAGTTGCCTTTCCAACACTACATCTACAATCTCAGGACAGGCCTAGATATGAGATAATTTGGAGGTAGTATTCACAGGAATTTATGACTAACTGACCACAGGGAGTAAATGAAAAGGTAAATCTAGGCCAGCCCTGGTGATTTCTACGGTTCCTTCTGGCTCTACAATCCCATTTCTCTATAGAGCAAAGAGGAACTTGGTCAAACTGAAGTTCCATAAGCAAATGAACTTCAGGAGAGACTCTGTTATATTTCCTAACGTGGAGGCTTACTTTCAAGTTTCTTGGTCCCAGACAGAAGGTTGGGGAGGAAAGTACTCTGCTCTGTTGAACAGAGAAGACAACTTAAAAAGGAACAACAACAACAACAACAAAATCCCTACAAACTTTTACAAATCACAGCAGTGTGATAACGCAACCCTCTGAGATTCCAAGCACTTCCACAAACTTTATCTCCAGCTACCCTACAAGAGAATGGTAAGTATATTACCCCATATGACAAAAGAGGAAATCAAGGTGAAAAAGAGATTCAAGTGTCTTGGTTTAAGATCCTACGAGTAAACAAATGGGGAAAACTAGGACTCAAATGTGGGCCTTCTGATTTGGTCTGAGACTTCCCCTTGGAAAGTTTCCTGGTCTAGCCCCTAGTTGATGGAGCTGGTGTAAAAATCTGAAGATGAATGTTTTGAATCCAGCACATCTGAGAAAGCAGAGACAAAGTTACATTAAGAGCCGTAAACACAAGAAAAGTGAGATTTTTTTTTCCCTTTTGGAGGGAAGAAGGCAGGGCAGTTGGGGTTAAGTGACTTGCTCAAGGTCACACAATGAGGACATGTTAAGTGTCTGAAGGCCACATTTGAACTCAAGTCCTCCTGACTCCAGGGCAGGTGCTCTACTTACTGCACCACCTAGCTGCCCTAAGGTAGGATTTTTGTTGTTTTCTTTTTGGAGTTCAGTTTCCCAGGCTCAGGCTAAACTGTAAACATCTGCAGGATTAATCTTTTTTGAACCCTGATGATTCACAGATATGCTGAGTCAAGTAGGTTTTTTGGGCCTTCTGGCTCTGAGCCAATCAGGAGCTAAGTCTTTGTTATATATTTTGAAAGGTTGTCATTTTGCTTTGGGGGCTTGCTCATGAGAAGGACCTTTTGATTTCCTGGAACAGACTCTGAGTAGCCATTTGTTAAGAGCATCTTCCCTCCCCCCATCACCTCTTCTCTCCCCCGGTACTTCCTCCCTCCCGACTACACAGATAGTGGTGCTCTCCTGGTTCAGTGGTGTATATAGATGGTTGTATTACTTTGTTCAGAGAGCTGGAGCCCTGTCTGTTGGATTCTTTCTTGGATGCTCACTTCTTTCTACTTATCTGTACTTATGTCTGTTAATTAAAGAAGATTGTTAACCCCTTTAAAGCTGTCTTTCCTTTAGAAAAGCAGATCAAAGAACCTGTGCTAGCAGGCCACCCTGGGTGTACTAGGGTGCTTGCTATTACGAGAGCGAAGACAAAGTAATCTGAATTCCAAGAGCAGCAGAACCATGTCAATTATAGGCTGATCATAGGGAGAACAGGATGGGAACAACAGGAGGTGCCTCCAGAGAATCCAAAGTTCATTTTTTCTTGCATTTCACATCTCCTTCTGGTCATATTTATACCCATAAAGAAATATAATCCTTACAACATGAAAAAGGGGTAAATCAAGCTATATGATATAAAGATTTGAGAGGGTGTTGTATGTGTGTTTGTGTGTATGTGTGTGTGTGCACATGTAATTTGTCAGCTCTGGTACAACTGAGTGAACTCTCCTACATACATTATTTTATTTGCAAATATTCAGGTTTTACTGAATAAAATGTTTATGCTGCATAGTACATGGGTTTACCTTTAACTTGTAATGAATCAGTTCTGAGTGGAAAGACAGAAGAAAATGATGAAGCTCTGGATCTCTGTAAAGGTAAATATACCACAAAAGAAAAATAAAACGGATATTTGCTGTCCCCTACACTGCTGATTTCAAATTTAGCATGTATTGACCAAAAAACAACAAAACAAAAACAAACATGGTATTCACAAGCAGGAAGGACGGAGGTTTCATGAGAAAAAAAATAATCAGGTACAGGGCCAGTAGTAACAAGAGAAAAGCGCACAGAAAATTCTAGGCTTAGAGCTAGGAGAAACCTTGGAAGTTATCAAATCCAACGCGACATATTACAGATGAGGAAACTAAGGCCCTGGGAGGTAACATGACTTGCCAAAGGTCACAAAGGTAGTAAAAGTGGCAGAGCTGAGCCTTGAATCAAGGTTCAAATTTGGATTTGACTCCAAAATTCAGAAATCTTTCTATCATACCACATTGCTTCCTCTAGAACAGTGGTTTTCAACCCCTTTTGGGGGTCAAATGACCCTTTCACAGGGGTCACAGGGGTCACCTAAGACCATAGGAAAACACATATTTCCAATGGTCTTAGGAACCAAGACACCACTCCTCCATCTGTCTCCAGGCAGGTCCACCCACATGCAGATACGCCCACATACGAGTATTAAAGGGTTGGCATTAGGAAGGTTGAGAGCCACTGCTCTAGAGAAATAAACTGTATTCGGATGTTCATCTAAGAGCAGAGGTTCTTAATTTTTGTGTGCATCCTGGACCCCTTTAACTGTCTGGTGAAGCCTATGAACCTCTTCTCAGAATAACGTTTTAAAAATGTATAAAACTACAAAGGAATTATTTTGAAACTTAACATAACTTTATTTCTATAAAATAATTATACTGAAATATAATACACAAAATATAGTGTAATATATAAATGTATATTTAGTATAAAATATATTACAATTATATCAATAATATTTAATATTGTATATTTGTTATATATTTCAATATATTTGTATTTTAATATAATTAATTGAAATTCAATTTCAATATACTTGTTTTCCTTTGCAGTAATATATTTGTATATACACTGCACACATGTATGTGTATATATGTATATATATTTATATATATATTATATCTATAGCTATAGATACCTATCTATCTATAACAAGTTCACGGATCTCAGGTTAAGAACCTTGTCTAAAGAAACAAAAGTTAATCTGATTTTTCTTTCACAACATGACCAATATAAAAATATTTAAAATGATTGTACATACATAACTTATATTAGATTGCTTGCTGTCTTGGGGAGGTGGGAGGGGATAGAGAAAAAAGTTTGAACTCAAAATCTTATAAAAGTGAATGTTGAAAACTTTCTTTACATGTAATTAGAAAAAATGAAATACTATTTTTAAAAAAAGGAAACAAAAGTTTGTTTTTTCATTTCCCCTGCCCCCAATATGAGATAGTTCTTATTATAAATAAGCATGTGTTAATAGTTAACTTTTGAAGAGTGCAAGAAAGTTAAATGACAGTTTCTATCTGCCTTGAATCTCCACTACTCCCTTAAAACTCACTCACTTTTCTTTTTTCTTTTTTTTTAATTTTATTTTAGTTTGCATCATTCATTTTCATGAGATTTTGAGTTACAGATTTTCTCCCCCTCTTTCCCCCCCCACTGCCCCAAAACAGCCATCCCAGTGTGTCCCCCCTCCCCCAGTCTATTCTCTCCTATGTCACTTTTTGGTAGGGCAGGATGGATCTCCCAACCACAGTGCCTGTGTATCTCAAGTTCCAGTTGGATGTAGTCAATAATAATAATAATAATAATTGCATAGATAGAT